>JAVSCE010005811.1:0-362739 GCA_032199065.1 Smutsia gigantea | reverse complement strand
GGGTCCTCCTTCCCTGTCTTGCCCCTGCTCTCTTTCTTCGGGTCTCCTGCTCTCACACCACCTCTTCCTCCTGGTCGTCCCTTTCCCACACCAGGAAATGGCTTTTGTCATCCAGGATCTTCCCTCCAAATCTCCCATCCCCTTCCCACTTACTTCTCATGCACACACTCCTTTTCAAAATCCCTTATTCCTTTTCTTTAGGGATGACTGAAACAGAGGATTCGGGAGGAGAGAGAGACATATAAAACATGGAAGGTGAGTGGGGTGGAAATGAAGAGAGTAGCATGCAGCGCAGGGTGAGAAGAGCCCCAGGCAGGCTTCTGCTTCAGCTCCACAACGAGGCCTGTGGGGACGAGGAGCCACTTGCCGTCCCTGTGCTCAGTCCCCACTTTTAGGAAAATGTCTGAGGGCAGGGAGGAAGGCTTGTGCTGGAAGATCTGAAAGCTGTCTACAGCTCTCACACTGCAGATTCTAAAAGGCTGAGGGGGCAGAAGGCAGGAGCCGGGAGGAGGCCCCCAGTCCTGCATTCTCTGAAGAGGGTGGAGGAAATACTCAGTGCAGCCCAGCCCCTAAAATCTGCTTGGCCCCCAAGTCTGGGTGGCATCTCCACACCCCATTAGGGGATGAGGGTTTCAGCTGCCAACTCTACTGACAGGCCACTCCTTTTTCTGGATGCCTCTCCCTGGAGCCTCCTTGGCTAGGTCCTGGCAGGCTCACAATGGGAGGAACCAGTGCTCTGACCTCTGCAGGGACAGCCACACCAGCAGCGCCCCCTCCAGGCTCTGCCCTCCTGGTTGGTCTCCCGAGTGAGCACATGTATCCCCAGCCTCACCTCTTCCCACCCATGGCCCCCGCCATGTCCTCTTCCCACCCTCCATCCCCCTAGCCTTGCTCTTTGCAGCCTGACACTTTGAAATGTGCGGTCCAACTGGGCTGGGTTTGGCCAGAAAACATCCATCCATCACAGCCGCTTCTTTGGAAGGAGAATGAAATTCACAAACCCTTCTCTCGGGGCCTCCAGCGGGGAAGAAGGCCGTCCCCGCTCCCCTCCGCAGTGCGATGAGCAAAGGGACGCAGATGGCCTCAGCCACCCAAGGGCCCCTGTGAGTCTAGGGCAAGTGGCCTGGCCAAGGCCTGAGTTACGCCTGCAGAGTGAGTCTGACCACCTGGCCATAGGCCGCCTTGCCCTGGCTGCCTAATGAGGCCCTTCCAGAGAATGGCTGCCAACAGACGAGGCCAGGCAGTGACGCGTCTGGGTGACCAACTCAGTCATGGAACATCTGACCTCACCATGCCTCGGTCCAGCTGTCAGTCCCCAGCCCAGCCTGACGGCCGAGTGTTCATAGCTCCCCAGGGCTGGGCCCTCTCAGAAACGGGAATGCAAGATCCCCCCAACATAAATGGGGGAGCAACCAAGAGCAGTGCCCTTTCCCCTTACTTGGGGATGCATGATCATCTTCAAGACCCAGAGGTGACTTAGCTACTAATAGGCATGTTTTAGAACCACACTAGAACAAGTCATGGTCACTTTTGTGTGAGAAGGTCATACAGCTGCTAAATGGCATAATCTGGGTTTGAATCCCGCCCAGAACTCAAAAGCTCTGCTTTTCTCTGCTATGTCACATCACCTCTGACTGGACCATTCGCTCCAACTAACCACTCGCCGTAGTAACACAAGAACCAAGAGTCAGAGGGTAAGTAGCTTGCCCAGGGTCACCCAGCGAATGGATGGAGGCCAGCCCTGTGTGGCCCACGTGAAGGTGGGTGGACGGGTAGGGGAGGATGACGTGGAGGAGGAAGGGCAGAGCCCAGCTGGTGGGGGCCCCAGGTATCAGGGGGGTGGTGAGGAGAGGCATTTTTAAGCGGGAGGTGAGAAAAAGGGAGGAGGAGGAGGAGGAGGCTGGACATTTCCAGGAATGGAGAAGAGCAGGCCATCAAAACAGCAAAGAAAAGCAGAGCAAGCAAATCGAGCATGCACAGACTGGGTTTGGGGAGAGCTGGGAAATCAGACCAGGGCTTCTCGTGGGGCTGGACCGTAGATTCAGGATCCACTCTGCCCATTCAGCATTCATTCCTTCCTTCAATAAATACGTATTGAAAGCCTCCTGTTTCAGGCTCTGCATCAGGCTGTAATGGTCCTTAAACTGTCTGCTCGGACCGCCCCCGTCCCCGGCACCAGGATGACAGCCCAGAGAGTCCTCACGTTCTCCTTCCTCTGAGACAAGGTCCAGGGCGCCCTCACCTTGACCCACACCCCTCCTTGATCTGCCTCCCGTTCCCTTTGCCCCCACCCACATCTGCCACCCCCAGCTGCCTCTGTGTCCATTCTCCCCCATCTCCATCTGCCTGTGTGTCCCTGGTGTGGGTGTGGGTCCCCCTTTGCACCGCCTTACTCTCTGTTTAACCCCGGGCACCACCTCGCACCTGGAAGGGAATTCCCTCCGTGGCCCGAGCCACCAAGCTCCCCAGGGCCCACTGCACCATCAGTGTCAGCGACCACACAAGATAACCTTGATTCCTATGCTTAGTGGTTATTTTAGAAAGACCCCCACTGACAAATAATCACTGAACAGCTCCAAGCTTTAACTTTTAAAAGAACAAATCAAGCAGCTTGACTTTCCAAATCTGTGGATACAGACAGCTCTTGGGGATCAGCATCTCTGTTTTGCTTTCTTATTCATTCAACAACCGACTGGCTGCTGCCCTGGGGTGACAATGGGGATGAATCTGACACCAGCCCCAAAGTGGCTCACAGTGGGACTCCAGGAATCAAAGAATAAGACTAACATGTGGTATAATAAGAATAAGGGAACATGGGGTAGATGTGCAGGGTAGGCATACCCAAGAAATCCTTCTAACCAAGATGAGAAATCTGGAAAGGCTTCCCAGGTGAGGCACGGCTTTGAGAGCTGGATAGGCTCAGCCAGAGGACAGAGAAGGTCTTTCTGCAGGGCAGAGGCAGGGAAGTAAGGCCATGGCAGTGGGCATGTGTGGGGTGGCTGGAGTGTACAGATTTACTCTTTGGGGGTTGTGGCAGCATCTACCAACCTGTTCATGATGCATGGACCTATCTAGGCTATTAGGTGGATCGCATCCTGGAGTCTCCTCATCACACTGTCACTCCAAATCAGGAGTCTTTCTGGGCAGCATTCCCAGCCCTTAAACCATCTGGCGGTGGTGCCCAGTCTGCTGCCCAAGTCCAAGCTCTGCCTGGAAAACCCTGCTCCCACCGCTGCCCAGTGTCCTGCCCAGCCTTGGGGTCTACTTCCCTTCCAAGGTGCCCCCTGATGTCGCCTCCACCCACCTCATGCAGCTCACTCTTTCCCTCTAACTTTGCCACTCCTTCAATAACCGCCTTGGTGGGCAAATTGGTTCCTCCCATACCTACAAACTGTGTTCTGGCTATTGGCTATTCGGATATTCAGTAAGTCGGATATTCAAATGTTTCCTTCCCACTTTGTTGGAGGCAACACAGGGCAGTAAATTAGAGTGCAGTCCCTGGAGTCAGAATGCCACGGGCAGGAGTGCAAAGGAGGAACTGGAAATCTTCCTGGAGGAGGTGACCAAACTGTGTCTTGAAGGGTGAATAGGAGTTTGCAAGATGAAGCAGGAGGGAGGAGGCAGGGAAATTCAGGTAGGTGAAGCAGTACAGGCAGAAGCTGAAGGGCACAAAAATACTCGGTATATTTGGATCACGGTAAGAAGCTGGGTGAGGTGGAGGGTGGGTGAAGAGCATGTGGAGTTCCTAGGGCCTGGATCAGGATGGACTATCTCCAGATCGTGTCCAAGGAGGTAAATACAGGCCAGATCACCCTTAGAATGGGGCACACATCAGAGTCCACAAGGCCATGCTGGCTATCCTACTGCCTGGATAACACAGTACCTTTGTGCGGCCCAACCCTCCTAACTCCAAGGCTTCCCCCAGGGAGTGTTCTCACTGACCCTCCCAGGGAGGGGCTTTCTGGCTGGACCTAGCTCAGCCCTCCCCTCCCCTCCTTTCCTGGGGCTCCAGGTCTGAGATCCTATCAGTTGCCCTTTTGTTTCCATTCACTCACTCACTGATCATTATCCCCCACTAGTCCGACGCTTCAGACAGGCCGTCCGTTTACTTTTGTAAAACTAAACAGCATGCTTAGTCCTTTCAGGACACACTCCGAGAGTGGTATGTTCTGGGGAATGTTTTTCAGAGCAGTGAAAAATTTAATTTTTTCCCCCCACATCGAGAAGTGTCAAACATAATTTATGCCTGGACATAATTCATCCCTCAAGATAAATATTGAAACCCAAGAGAGGAGAGACGGCTGCAGAATTTCCAGGGGTAGGGGGGTAGAAAAGGGGGTCTCCTTTCCTGATCCCACCACTGGAGGGGTGAAAAAAGTGTAAACTAAATGCAAGTAAAGTAGCTAAGTCCAGGCCTGGTCCCAGTCTCATTCTGGAACTGCTGCAGACTTTTTTTTTTTTTTTTTTTACAGGCCTCTTTTGTGTCTGTTGAACTGTTGCTCTGTCTTGCATAAAATCTCTTGCAATAGAAGTCCTCAATTAAAATCACCTGCTGGTCTTTGTCAGCTGAGCTTGACGCTGTCAAATCACGCAGAGCTCCTTGAGCCAATACAAGTCATTAAGGAGGAGGTGAATTAGAGACCCGACATGGCGGACAGGAGTCATCCATAATCAATTGATATCTTCCTCTGCAGGAGGCGGGGTCTTGGGGAGCGCCCTCCCACTGGCCTCATCTGCAGGAGCCTGTACCCCTGGATCTAATTAGGCTGGGGCTCAGCAGGTCCGAGGCTGCGCTGAAAGGCCGTCAGTAGGCGAGCCCCATTAATAACTCGCCGGTGCCCTGCGTATTGTAATTGTCAGGCCGCAATTTACAGTAATCCTCTGATGCAAAAGCCTAAATCGCTGCAGCTGATTGGAAATTCATACACCCATTTGAAAGAGAAAAAACACAAGATGAATGGGTTAAAAGGTCAAAGCATGCAAGTGTGTGTGTTGAGTGACAGACATTTTAGTACTAGCCTGGGACCATATTTTAAAAGGTCACTGAAAACTCTTGGCTTGGGCCCTCTGACAAACAATGAACGCTCCATATATTTATTTGCCATCTCTTTGTTTTTACAGCAAGCAGAATAAATGAGTTAAATGACGTTGTGCGGGCCTGCATATTGTCAGCACAGGTTATAAGTCATTATTAAACTCCATCAAATCAAACCAAACCCGGTCAAGGCAATGAGACTAAAAGTTATTTGCATTCCTTCTGTCATAAAAAATCATATCCCCTTACTCAAGACTTTCGTTTCTTTATTAAATGCAGCCACAAGAGTATTTCAGGTCTGGCAATATAAGCTCAGGAAAACCTTCTCCGTATAACTCAGTGTAACAGCTTAGACCCGATTCCACTAAAAAGTCCCAGTTGAGCATATCTGGGCACTCAATCAAGACATACATATTACTTTTAAATAAGATTAGCCTTTATATTTTGCTGCTTAAGTTAAAACTTTTCATGTCATTCTCTACTTTTATGTAAACTCCAACATAATTCTGTTTTAGCAAAATACTTCAAACAAATTAAAAACCTCAAGTCGAACGTGTCCTTAACAAAAACTTTCTTAATGGCAGAGCAATGTGTTTGCTGACACTAACACATTTTTAAATAAGATGGATTTTCCCTCCATTTCCCTGCATTTGTAATTACGGCTATGTGGAGTGCACCTTCAGTTACAATGACAAAAGCAGTTATCTGTGCTCCAAATATTATTCGACCAATCACCTACCAATGACCCACAGCAACTGTGTAAAAATTTGTTCCTCTCTATGTGTCTCAAATTGGGTTCTACATTAGTTGTGAAATGGAATATTTGGGTGACAGGGAATATTTGGGTGGGGGGTGCTCCAGGAAGCCAGAGGGTAGGTAGGAAGGAGAGGGAACTTCCCATGGAATGGCCCTCATATGGTAAATCATGGAGTTGCTGATCATTGTATCTTTCTGGTCCTGGTGAGTGATTGGGAGGAGATTAGAGTTACAGTGAAAAACTGGACACTGCATCCCCTCCTAATCCAAAAAAGAGGTCAGTGGCCATTATTAAGAGTGTGGGGATTTGGAAAAGCAAATGTTTTGAAAAATGAACTATAAGCAATTTCAGTGCCCACATGTGTACCATATGATAGCACCAAAAGGAAAGCTCAGATAGATTAAGAAATGGTGTGGTATCCATGGTGTGGCAGGCAGAATTCTAAGGTGGCCCCCAATTCCCACCCCTTGGTGTACATGCCCTGTATAACACCCTCCCCTTAAGTGGGGGCAGGACCTGGGAATATTACGGGATGTTACTGTCATGGATAGGTTATGTCATATGGCAAAGGTGAAAGGATTTTACAGGTGTAATTAAGGTCCCTAATCAGTTGACTTTAAAGTAATCAAAATGAACATTTTTTCCTAGGTGGGTCTGACCTAATTAAGTGAGCCCTTTAAAAAGGGGTTCATGCCTTCCCTCAAAAGAAAGACTGAAGTGGGAGAGAAGCTGTCCTTCTGGCCTTGAAGAAACAAGCTGCCAGGAGTTTTTCAAGTGCAAGAAAATGAATTCTTCCAACAACCACATGAACTGGAAGAATTCCAAGCCCAGATGAGATCTCAGCCCAGCGGATACCTCACTGTCTGGTGAGTCTCTGAGCAGAGGACCAAGCTAAGCTTCACCTAGACTCCTCATCCACAGAAACTGTGAGGTAATGAATACCTATTGTTTTGAGACATTACATTTATGTTAATTTGTTTCTCAGAAATAGAAAGCAAATACACATGACTAGTAATGAACTCAAGGCCAACAACCCAGTAGGCTCACCCCAACATTCACACTGTGACCACATTTCAACCCCGTATGTGCATGTACTCCTTCCCAAATTTACAGTCTAGACATCAAATATAAGCTTACTTCAAAGTAGCTTGCATCTTACCATTTTCTTATCCTAAAACATATTCTTAAATATACTAAGGTATACTTCTTGATTTGTCTATTACTATGAATATTATCTAATAGCTTTCTTATCATTTAAAAAGTGACAATATCTTTTCTTCATTTCAAAGGCCCACAAACAGCAGTGTACTTGATACCAATATGAAATTTTCTTGTTGAGTCCATAAAAGTTAACACTTTATGGGAAAAGTCATACCTATAAAAACACCTAAATGTTTCATAAATGCAACCCACCGCAAATTCCTGCCATAGATTCACTGGATTTACAACCATCAAACTATATTAAACTTACAATATCAAGATTTATCATCTATTAAATGGCATCTTGTTTTAGTAACATCTCACATTTGATCCCAAAGGATCTCAAATACCTCTGACCCTTCACTAGGGCTCTCCACCAGAATTCATAACAAGGTAATCCAAACCCTCATTGTAATGCTGCGGTTGCCACATTCAGGGATTAGCTCACCTGTCAAGGAAAGGTAGTCAGATATAGGATAGAAGGCTGCTGCTACTTTGAAGAGGGCAGAAATGCTACCAAGATCCAGACTATGGGGAAAGTCCTCAGAGAACCACAGAAGTAGAGTCAGAGGGTCCTAGCAGGCTTCTGCCCCAGTGGTTTTCAAACATCAGTTTTTGGCAGTAGAGCCCTTTCTTCCAACACAGTGTTATAAAAAAGCTAAACAAATAAAACAGATAAAATTGGAACAGCTCTGGCTGAGGTAGGAAGAAGAGGCCCTGGCCTCACAGGCCCCACCAGAATACAGAGGGCCACCCTGTTTCCACTCCCATACCTCCTCATCTTGGCTACACATTAGGATCTTCTAGGCAACTTTTAAAAATGAAGATGCCCAGGTCTCACCTCTAAGATTCTGATTTCGTTTATTCCAATTCAGATTCACTGGTCCAGTGGAACCCATCTTGTTTGAGGAACCCGAGACTCTGCGAGGGGGAGAGATTTGCTTAAGGAAGTATAGGTTTAAAACAACAACCTAGAAAAATATAGCCTGCTCTCAGAACATTTGCAGGGATGTCATTATCCACACGGAAATTGTAAATTTGGGTTAAAATGTGTGAGTTTAATTTTGAAGATTTATTGTGACTGCCTACCTTAAATAATTCTCCACACATTCTGGGGGCTATGACATGGGTAAACCCACATCTTAGAAGCTTCCCTAGACCAACCATCCACAGACTAACTTGGTCTATTGCAGAGAACACAAATTTCCATAGCACCATGGACCAGCAAGTACTATGTGAGACATCTTTAGGAACTTCTACTCATCCCTCAAAACCCAGCTAAAGTATCAACCCGCCAGTAAATGATTCCTTAATCCTCTAGCCTTCTTCTACTGTGTCCTTGTCAGTCCTTTATCAGAGGGGACACTGGATTGAAATTATTTGGCACCCCCATACACAATTGTCCCCATTGAGCCCTGAATGAAGGATCTGTGTTTTATTCATTTTTAGAAATGTCTCCCGCATCCCCACATATCTTTACTCATCTGTAAAATGAGGGCAGCAGGAGTACCCACTCTTACATGAAATACAGGGGAGGAGCTGAGAACACTAAGCACTCAATAAATGTTATCCACCATTTTTATTTAAACTTGGCTACACCATTCCACCTGTCATTCAATTACATCACCCTGTTTTATTGTCTTCCGAGCAAGTGTCATTCTCCAAAACTGTCTGATTTCTCTGGTTAAGATCTCCTCTCTGCTTCCGTCCTCCTGGAATGTAAGCGTGCATGCACATGACAGACTTGTCTATCAGATTCTCATTGACTCAACGGTGCCCAGAAGGGGCCTGACCATAGAGATGCTCAATCAACATTCATGGATGAATGCATAGATGATTTGTTGAGCAAAAGAACAAGAACATGACCTCAGCTTCTAGAATGTATGGCCTTAAACCAGCCATGATTCAAATCTCTATTACTTCTGCATTTACAGTGATATGTTTGTGGCCCTGAGCATTATCAACTCTTAATAGATTCCTGAGCCAACCCCTTCACTGTATAGAGGAGATGGAGGCCACAGGAGGCTAATGGCTTGGCTGGACCATGGCAGATCCAAGGCACCAGCTGACTAGCTCCTTTCGGCATCCTTGATACAGGAGGGTTCAATGGGATCGCCCTGGGGGCATGTCTAGGACTCAGGAATTCCAAATGCCTAGAAATGCTCAGACCACTACTTGACAGTACCTCCTCTTTGTCAACAAAACTGGTTTTAGTGAGCGTTAGTTCTGGAAAGCCTAGATTTTCTATTTATAAACATAATCTCAAGTTGGAATTCTGGCCTGTTAAGAAGACTGATTCAGCCCTTTATTCCAAAATAGGTTAATGTAAGTAAAACTGACTAATCACCAAACAAAACCCAAAGTGGCCTTACAGCTCTCAAAAGAACTTAAAGCTCAAACACACTTTCCCATAAAAGCAACTTCTGTCCCACTGTGTCTGCCCACATTTGAGCTGGGCTCTCAGTGGGAGAAAACCGGGAGCATAATGCCCCCTGTTGTGTGGAGAGCCACAGCTATGTCATCTCGCTTGTCTTCACAAACGAGGGCTGTGCCCACTGGGACCTAGCAGTGAAAGCCAGTGTCAAGTTCCAAGCTGTGACCACTGAGAGCTATCTGCCTCCTCAAGGACCATCTCACTCAGCTAGGTCAGCCAATGTCAGATAGAAGATGCTTAACAAATGTATTCTGGACCGAGGAGTAGCAATGTGTTTGTTATAGCCCATCTCTATTTCCAAAGGATACATGGAGAGAAGACAATGATGGGGCAGATGCTGTAACAGGACAGGCTGGCAAGTTCAGGGGTACCAGGGGAAGGGGAAACAAGAAATTACTAATGTAAACATAGGGTTGTAGTCTCAGAAAAGAACCACTTATTGATTTGGCTGTGGCCTGTCTTCCCCACTAGGACCCACCAGAATTTCTGCAATGAGCAAGAAATTTGTATTATTCACTCATCTGTCCCCAGCACTTAGTGCCTGCACACAGAAGGTGCTTGACATATATTTAAATAAATAGATGAACTGGAGGTCTACCAGAATCTGGCTCTGAGTTTCCTAGGAGTCCAAGCAAAAAGGGGAGAGATCAGAACAAGATGCACCGTGCCCAGTCAAAAGCACAGGCTGTTCCAAGACGTTTCTCTACTGGGTCTTCAACTCTCTGTGTCCAATTGTATCAGACTGACCAGGAGACACACACTTCACCCAAGTCTATGACACAGTATGCAGGAGGGACCTGGGCCCCATTCCCCTTGGCGAAAACATTGTGACAGGCAGGGACTTTCTCCACTGTCTGCTCTGCTGGAACCCCCGCCCACCCCGCACTTCCCTCCTGATCCTGCACCTGAAGAGCTGTTTTCGTCTGCAGATAGCAGACTGCACAGCCCTGAAGTATCAGCATGGACTGTTGCCCTACTGCAGTCCAGTGCATTTGGGGACGACGTACTGGCAGTTAGGACAGTCCTTTGTGTTCCAGTAGCTGACACTTGGAGATGGTGACCAGAGGGTGAGACATGCTGAGAAGGGTAAGGGCCTGACCCAGAGCCGGTGCACGCTGAGGGTGTGCCTGGGTACTGGAAGAGGCAACCCCAGGGCTAGGTGCCCAGCCATGTCTGCAGGAAGGACAGTGTTGCACCAGTAAAGGACGTGGGGAGACACTAGGACACTTTCAGGCAAAATCAATAGTACATAGACAGGCCTCCCTCAATGCTACAGACTTGGGATTATTGGGAAGACAATGTCCATCAACCTGAGATGGGTGAGGCAGCACCTGTGGGAGGAGAACTTCATGAATTACATCCTGCTCTGGGGCTGTCAGGGGCCAACACCTGGACATGCACAACTTTTGACACAGGTCACATTTCCATGGGAGCTTTACTGCATGACTGCACATTGCAAGCTAAGTTTAACCAGGACCACAGGATCTAGGCTCACTTAGCAAGAATAGGAAGCCAAAGTGACCCAGTGACTCAAGGCCTTAGGGTTCCCCTTGCAGTCCACCAACCACAGGAACTGGCGTTCACCCTCACGTGACCTCGGGCCCACTGGCTGACAGACCACAGTCAGGCTGGCTTCCTGGGCACCATCAGAGATGTGGTTTACCAAATAAACAGATACACTCGGTAGGGCATGTCTTCAAGTTATTTTGCTCAGGATCCATCGTGAAGGCTTCTGCAGTCTAATGCTAACTCTCTCTGAGTCCCCATGCACTTCGGCATGATAAAGGGCCTTCAAAGTCCTGCAGAGAATGCTGTTTAATTTTGGTTAACCCGTAACTGCTCAAACTGAATTCACCATGGAACCTTTTTTTGCTATATAGCATCTATTAACATCCCTGTATTCTGATAGTTGAGTCTCCATCTCAAAGGCAGATCCAGGCATGGGAGGTGGGGATGGGTGGGGAGTGTTACCAGTGAATGGCAACACTCTACACAGAAAAACAGTTAACACTCGATGTTAGAAAGTAGCTCATCAAAAATTATTTACTGAGTTAGAAAAAATTTTTCAAGATACAAAGAGCCTTCTAGCAGCTCTATTACTGTATCTGCTAACTTCCTAATTAGATCCTCAGTTATACACAACCAACCACCAAGACCCTGTCCCCCAAACAGGGAACTGGTGGGAGGTTACCAAGATCAGAAAACATTCCCTTCGCTCTGCAGAGCCAAGATGCCGGTATCAGGACAGGCTTCTGCTTCAAGGCTAGGCGTGTGTGTGCAGAGAACACATGCTTTAGGGCTTAAGCCCCAACTTCACTCACTTTTTTAGCCCTATTGTAATGACACCTTAGAGCCTAACAAGGGTGGCTTTGCTGAGACCAAGGGCTTTCCTTTTTCTTCAAAATAAGAGTGAATACAGAAGCAGGAGAGAATGAAAGCTGAGAAGGTAAATGCTTGCTTCTCATTGGACTGGGCAGAGCATTACTTCACATGGGGTACCAGTGCCTTTTGACCAAGACTGAGCTCACGCACACAGCCTTTAAACAGCCACTGGGCAGGTTCCTAGTTTTTCAGGCTAATGTGAGTTGGATAACAGACTAATGGTTGGTTCTAATCCTGGTTCTCTAACAAAGACATACACGAATCTGTTGCTCATTTGAAAAAAAATGAGCTACTAGGGTTACATATACAACAAATCCAGTAACTGCCATCCACGTTGGGTGAGTCACCATCTGGTTTTCTTCTCAACACAAAACACCTATAGCATTACATACACATGTTCACAAATTTTAATTCCAATTTTCTCTCAAGAATTCCACATAAATTATAGAATTATTGAATAATGGTCACAGACTTCTTTTGATGTAGGCAGACATGGGTTCAAGGACCAATCCTGACTTATTGTGATGCCAAGCAAGTTACTTTACTTCTCAATGTCTCTTTTTCCCTGTCTGTAAAATGGGGAGTGTAGTAACAATTAGCACTTATCATGGGCTTCCAACGTGTGGGCACAGCACCCAGCATTTCACACGAAAACATCATTGAATCTGAATGACTCTGTCCCTCACTGCAAAGGCAAGGACGTGAGTGAGGCTGAGTGGTTACTTGCCCAAAGTCATGTAGTCTTGGAAACTAGGGAGTCTGACTCCAGTTCTCCATTTGCAACTCCATGCTTTACTTCCCTCCAAAACTTGTCATTCCTGTAATTGTGGTGAGGAGTAAATGGCATATGTAAGAAAGCAAAGATCAGTCATGTTCAGTAAATCTTAGCTACTAAAGGTCCACAAGCCTTTTCCTGAGAGTCTTGAGGCCAATGTGTTATGCAATTCTCAATTTTTCAAGAGAAATTTTCAGAATAAAAGACAACCCACAGAATGGGAGAACATATTTGCAAAACACCAATCTCATAAGGGTTATTTAATATCTAGAATATGTAGGAGTCCTAAAACTCAAGAAAAAACATAACCCAAAAATGGGCAAAGGACTTGAATCAGCACTTCTCCAAAGAGGATATATAGATGGCCAATGGCACAAGAAAAGATGACCAACATCACTAATAATTACGTAAATGCAAATCAAAAGTACAATAAGATACTACCTCACATCCATTAGGATGGCTATCGTCAAAAAACAACACAACAAATGTTGGTGAGGATGTGGAGAAACTGGAATCCTTGTGCACTGCTGGCAAAAATGTAAAATGGCACAGTGCCGTGGGAAACAGTGAGGCAGATGATCAAAAAACTAAATGCAAAATTACCATATGATCTAGCAATTCCACTTTCAGATATATGCACCAGAGATTCAAACACGTATGTATGTGTACACTCAGAGAAGCATTGTTATGCTAAAAGGCAGGAGCGTCTATCAGTAGAGGAGTGGATAAACAGAAGTGGTATGTATATGAATGGAATATTACATAGCCTTAAAAAGGAAATTTTGACACACACTACAACATAGATGGACACTGAAGACATTATGCTAAGTGAAATAAATGAAATAAGCCAGCCACCAAAGGACAAATATTGCCTGACTGCACTTTTATGAAGTACTCAGAACAGTTAAAATTCAGAGACAAAAAGTAGAAGGGTGGACACCAGGGACCAGGGGAAGGAGGGGCAGGGGAGTTGGTGGTTGATGGGTAGAGTTTTCGTTTGGGATGAAGAAAAAGTTCTAGAAATGGATGGTGGTGATGGCTGCACAGCAGTGTGCATGTACTTAATGCCACTGACTGTATACTTAAAAATGGCTTCAATGGTTAGCTTTTTATGTAATTCACCACAAAATGAAAAAAAATTCTGTCAGCATCATTCACACAGTGCCTTGTAGACGGGTTAGAAGGTACACTTCTGACCTGCACGTCGGTCACGGGCACATCCCCTTGCCCCTACTGTCTGCCAGGATTACAGCTCAGGTCAAGGCTGAGGCTGGCTGTGAACCGGCATCTATCATTCCATCTAAAACAGGTGTGCTCATGGATCTGCAGAAAGGAAAACTTCCACTTCCATCTGGATTCTTTTTGTGCCCACCGTGATCTGCAAACTAGCCTGAGTCTGCACTCCCTCCTGCCAGCCGTGGGGTGTAGGGTCCCGGCAGCCAGCAGGAGCTGTGGCACTGAGGCTGGCTGGAACTATTCAGTGAGTCAGGGCTGTTAAACTAACACACACAAAGCTTGTAGGGCTCTTACAGATTCCTCGGGATTAAAATATATATACTCTTTTCCTCTTTGGAGAAGTCAGAGGGAGAGAAAAGGAAGGGATTTAATTTAAACTGTTACAGAGGAAAACAAATATTTTCTCCTTCTGAGTAATTTAAACTTGCCATCTTGTTCATACAGCCAAGTCATTCCTATTTGCGCTTAGTTTACTGAGTTACAGTAAGGTTGGGTCAAAGCTGGAAATAACATCATTCTTTCTTAATCAATACTGGAAGTGTGTCCTAAAAACCTGGAAGCTGAACATTCTGTCCACGTGACTTCAGAATAACCAAATTCACTTATGGAATATGTCAAATGTATTATAAGTAACTGAGAACCTGGAGCACACTGGTCTATGTGGCAGAATTTAAGAAAACACACTGGTATTACTTAAATCTTGAAAAGGAAAACAATTATTACTATTTCACTCTATAAACAGATGTAAAGCAGAATGTGGTAAACAAAATTTTATATATTATATTAAAATACGTAGTTTCATATGACCATGGAATTAAAACATTTTAAAGATCATTTCTGCTACAATTATTTTAAGTATTATTACCCTCTTGAACTGAATTGAACTGAGAAAAGAAAATGATAAGAAGACACCAAGTGAACAGACCGTAACTTTATTGGAGATTTACTCGGCTACAATTATACAAAAAAACGACTAAAGGTAATTATGACCCATAAGGTGCAGACTGCATTTTTCTGCAGCATGATTACTGTACGAATGAGTTACACCATGTTCCTTAAAAAGAGCTGCAGCATGTGATGGTAAATACTTTGTTGTCAATCAAATTATATGTTAGTTTTACTTGATTTTAGCCATTTTCCTTCGCTCTATTTACAGCAGAAAAGCCAGAAATTTTATTTCCCATTCACCTTTGCATTTTTGCTATGTAACCTGCTGCTAGAGTGAATTCTGAGTGCATCTATAAAATTTAAATTGTCTGTGGTTGATGTCCAAATAAAAATGGACTAGGAAAAAAACAATGATTAAAATATATTTACAATTAGTTTTGAAAGATCATTTTCACTGCTATTGGAAAATATAATAGTATCAATGCAAATTCCCTAGATATTGCTACTGGCGTCTCCAACAACTTTTAAAATCATTTTAATATTCTCGGTTTTAAACATATCTTAAAAACTTTTCATGTACAATATAAAATAAAGAAATTTATCTGGAAATAATTAAATTCCTGAAAAGTAATCAGTGGTTGAAAAAATATAACTATTTAAATGTAATTAAAATAACCATATAGGTAATAAACATGACATGAGTTTCTCTTCTGCAGATAACACAAGCTGGTTAAGGACTCTAACAATTTCAGATGCAGTTTAAATAAAGGTATCAAGGTCTCAGTTTGGTGGCTTAAATTTGTGTAAAAGAATTAGATACCCAAATAGAGCAAGATATGCCTTAATCATCTGGACCTCAAGACTGAACTGTTGGGGGTGGATCTGGATTATTCCCTGCACTCTGCAGTCACCATCTGAGCTCAGATAATGACTAAAAAGCTGACTGCTGGGTGAATAATTGTATTTATGAAATGAACCAAAAAAGCCAAAGTAGTCTCAAGTCTCTTGCTATTTAGGTAGAGTAATTTCAATCTTTCTGAGGGCAAGCTATTATTAAGAAAGTAAAAATATTAGTATTTTAAAAGATAATTACAGGAGTGTTAGAAGTCATTCTAAATTTAATCATTTCACATAAGAGAAAAAGGAAAAAGTGTAACAAACATTTTTAAAAACATAATTAAGAGTTAACAAATCTTTGTCATACTTTCACAAACAGTAAAAATGCCACAGACAAAAATGACCTATTTAAGTTGTGCAAGAAGTATATGACACATTGCAGGCATTATAATTATCTTTTTCAAATCCGGTAAATCAAAACAGCAGCGAGGCTAAGCCACATTTTTTCCTCTCAGTTAAGCATATTTTCCTTGAAATGAGGTAAAGCATGGTTCCAAGTGCAGTGCTCATCTGTGCTACATGAACAGAACAGGGGAAAGCTATTACAGAACGCAGCATAGTTAGGACTGTCAAAAGTATATTATAAGAGAAATTAAAAACATTTACAATGAGGGTTCATGCCAACTAACCTCCACACAATCATCATAAGGATTCCTGGAGTTGCATTCTCAGGACACGCTTCCCAAGTCCTTCACACATGTGCGTGCCAGCACAAGGACACCTCCCCCCAGGCTTCCCACAGGACATCCAGCCTCACAGCGCAGTCACAGGAACAAAGGGGTGACATACATGGTTGTAAAGTGGGGCAACACAGAATGATCTTCCACCGTAACTAATGGATGTAAAACATTTCACCAAGCTAAACTGGGAAAAACTTTACAGCATTAAAAACCAGCAGCACAAAGCGTTCATAACCATTTCATACGTCTAACTCATGGTTTTTGTTTCTTAACTCAGTAACCAAGGGATCATAGAATGCTTCAAAGTGAGTCAAAAATTATCTATTTTTTTCTCCATAAGAAAGAAAAGAGAAGAAAAGAAATAGCTAAAGTTTGCTGTTGATAAAACATTTTGAATGGTAGCAGGAAATTTGAACCCCTGAGAATGTTATGACCTAATCATATCCAAGTCTGAACTTTTTTAGCATTAACAAAAAATACTCTTCT
Source organism: Smutsia gigantea (assembly GCA_032199065.1). NCBI lineage: Eukaryota > Metazoa > Chordata > Mammalia > Pholidota > Manidae > Smutsia > Smutsia gigantea. The sequence continues at coordinate 345,969 of JAVSCE010005811.1, read as the reverse complement.
TAAGGTTACAAAATATATTGAGGCATTTTTCTCCCAATGGGAACTGTTAAGTGTGAAACAATCTGATTTTGGTGCCAGGAGGCAGAATCCCTTAACACTGGGATTAGTGCATTAGACACAATGCGAAGCCCTAAGCTCCCGGCATCAGGTAGTTGATAAATTATCAAGAGGTTTGTGATAAAATGTTATCACAAATAAATCACCCTCATAAGTAAAATTCACACCCAGCCCTACTTGTTACTTGTACATGTTTACAGTTTTATAATTAAAGAACTGCTTGGTTTTAACTTTCCAGGAGATCTTACATTGAGGTTTTTCAAAAAAACAAACAAAAATCTAAAGTTCCAAATCAGAATTAAATATTTAAAAAAATGAGTCCACCCAAACCGACTTGCTCAAAACCTCATTTAGATAATTTAGACATCAATTTAAGTTTAAGAATGGAGACAACAAATGACGTTGGAGAAGCTTAACACCATCCCCTTCACGCAGGTCTCCTTAGAAAGCAGAGCTGCCAGCTTTCCATGTGCACAGGTGCAGAGGTGTTTCTCTGGGGGCGGGTGGTGCAGATAAAGCAAGAAGTACAGTATTTGACTGCAATTTAAAACATAAATGCAACATTACATGAAGCATCAAGTTCAGAATGACATGCTGGAAAATATTAGTCACCTCTGCTCAGCTTTCTTAAACTTCAAGCATAATTAATGGGGCAAATTGCAGCAAACCTCTACTGGTATATGGGAGTGCAAGACTGACCCACAGCTTTTAAAAAGGTGAATTAAGAGGTATTATAGTTACAGTGCAAAAAAAAAAATTAAAATTTCAAGCATAATACATAAACATAGCACCAACAGGGGAAAATGCATGCAAAGGAAAGAACTGAGGTATGTAAGTGAAGAGTGCCTACAAGTCTAATTAAAGAAACTTAGGCAAATGCCTCAAAATGTCTTTTTTTCTTTTCCAAAGATGGAAACAATAAGTTCATTTATCTAAATTAATGACCTAAATCACAGATATATCAAAATTACGGCAGTTTATCGCACACGTTAAACTTTCATGGCATTAACAGCACAGCTTTGGTAGGTGAAATATGCATGCAACATTGTTGAAAATACAGTAAGAAATTTATGTGAGAAGACTAAAGGTAAAGGTGCTCTGTTTTGCTTCTTTAAATAAGTAACCAATTAATTATAAAATCTGCAGCATATTTTAGGTGTGATATGTCTAAAGTTTATTTTCTTAGAGCAACAGCCTACAGGGCAAAATTTGCCGCAATTTCCATCACAAGAACTACCTAGCAGGAGGTTTTTAGTAAAACTGGGTATTTAGCCAAAGATTATTTTTATTACGGTGTTAAAAAAAAAAACATGGACTACATACTCCGGTTTTTAAAATGTCTTCAGTACACATGACAGAAATTCTAATATCATCCTGTAATAATTTAAGTTACAACTATACTAGTGAGTTGTAAATATCACACTGTCTCATCATCTAATGAATAATAAAATGAAGGGAATGTAAAATGGTTTGTTCCAGAAAAATCACAAATTAAAGAGAATCTATGAGGGTTTTACTTTTAAGGCAAGAACCTTTTTTATGCAAGACTAACGTGGCATGAGAAAACTAAACTGTGACTCACCAACATGCCAGTCAATGTTAATTAAAAAATCTGTCCCTTACTAGTAAATGCAACAGCGACCAGAAACAGCATCTTACACAATATAATATGGAAAGAAAGGACAACACTGCACAGTCGGCTCGCAAACCACATCCCTTCGGCTTCTCAGCTGTTGCAGGACAGGCACCACTGCTCAAACTGAGGGATGTTGAGAGCCCTCTACAGAATTCTAGGGACGGCTGGAGGTTTAAGCCTCCGATCTCCTTGGCCTCCGAACACTAAGCAAAGCTGACAGAAATTAAACTAAAAATAAAAACAAACAAACAAAAACCTGTCAATAATTATTCTGAACACTTACTAACACTTACTAAATGTCATCATTAAAGCACTCTCGTGATTTAAACAAAGCAGAAGTGAGGAAAGAAGACAAGATTGTGTTTGCGCAAGAAACTAAAACTACAATTAGTTCCAAAATTTTTATACATATGTTAAATGTTTTATTCTGAAATCTATCTTGTTATCAAAGAAACTTTAAATTCTGCCTTTAACTCATTCCACTCAGTATCAACTTTAAATCATCCTTTTCAATTTAAATATTTCCCCCTTATATCTGGCTTTTTTTTTTTTAAAGGGGTTTCAGCTGTTGGGAACCTGAGGTTGATTAGCTTTGAGGCTTCGTAGGGCTCTTCTTGCTGCTGCAGATTTGGCAATCCTGTAACTTCGGCCAACACCTTTAAATTTCCCCTTTCCTACTACTTCCACCGTGACTCTGACCTTGCCGTCATAAGTTCTCTCGGCTGGGCTGTAAAGAAGCCAAACAGCTTGAATTAGAAGTCAGCAGTATTTGCTGTCGTTTGCGGGCAGCACTGAGTGTGCATTCTCGAGCTGAATCCTGGGTACAGATTGACACCACACAGAGGAAATGGGTTTTACGACTTACTGCAAACCACCGACAGACAGCGCTGCCGTCTCTTCTTTAACCACATTACTTCATAAAAACCAAAGTAGAAGCCAATCTGACTGCATATGGGAATGGCATGAGCGCAGGCCCCAGGGCAGATGCTGTTCAGAATCATTAGTTTATGGCAGCTCTGAAAACTTTCCCCCCTTGGTTCTAAATTAATTGCTTTCCATGCACATTTTTACTTACCTAAATTTGGCAGTTTCTGGTTCCATTTCAAGCAATTCTCGCACAGGGGAACGGGGCACATTTGCAGAAAACTTTTCTGTAATCAAAACGAAAGAGTCACGTGAGTAACATCCGTGAGGCTGCTAAACTGTGATTCTGCTTCTTTCCAAGGGGAGTCAACAGTACCTATGAGTGGCCGCATCATGGGATAGTACACCTGCCAAACCGTCTCCAGTGACATCCCACTGTCCATGTAAATGGCACCAGCAAGCGACTCAAAAATATCCCCCATGGCCTTGGGAACTTCAATATCCTCTTCTTTCTCTTCATCCTCCTCAGATCTCCGAAGCTATTACAGAAAGAAAAGCGACTTGTAAGCAAAAGGGCCAGATGTAAAGGCAGCCCACAGAGGCATGTTTCATTCCCTGGATATGACTTTAGCTCTATCTTTAACAAGGGTAACCGTGCTGACCATTTATGGCAGACCCACTACACTGTAACAGGTTCTTCACAAACATCAGCTTACCTAAAAGAAAAAAGTGTTTTCAAGTTTCTCAAGAAAGAAGAAAAAAAAAATTCCCTTCCTATTCTCTACTCAGCAAAGGAAAAAGATTACTTCTAAACCCAAACAGAAACAACCCTTAACATAAATTTAGAGTTGATTTGGAAACAGTCAGAGAACTATATATTAAAACAGTCCTATCCCAGCGGCTTGGCAAGGAGGAGGCAGACCGCTGAGCAACAGAGTACTGGCAAGAGGGGGCAGCACACTGTTCGGGGAGGACAAATTGCCACTTTATGCTAGGGAAATTCTATTAGGAAGGTATTTTCTTCCAAGCTCCCTTTTTATTAAATTACTGAACAAATGTTCACTACCTGACACACAGGAGGTATTCAAATTAATAGAATAAAAACTTACATATGTATTAAATGCCTTTTAAAAGTTCTTAATCTTTGATGCAGCAATGCCATTTCTAGGAATTTATTTCAGGGAGGGGACTGGATATACAAGAACGTCTAACACATCCATGTTTATCAAAAGCCCTAACTAAAAATAACGTACATATCCAGCCACAAAGGACTATTTTTAACATTATATTATAGCCATATATGAACTAGTGTACAGCTACTGAAGGTTGTAACACCAATCAATACATGGAAAGTCACCCACAACACATTAAATGAAAAGAAAGGTTATGGTATTCTATGTATAATATAATCTCACTTTATATTTTATGTTTGTATCTATATACGTTAGCAATAAAACATAACATAGTGCTAATATGAGGTAGTACATTTGCATAATCTTAATTTTCTTTTTGCATATTTGTATTTTCTAAAATAAACACAAAATACTTGTGAAAGAGAAATAAAGAGAAAGGGGGATAGTAATTTCTTTTTTTTTTTTAGTAATTTCTAAATAGATTGTTTAGCAATACTAAGTTCTATGTAATACATTTATAATGCTGACTATTGGAAAAACAAGATATTTATTGTTCGTATTTCATGGTTTTGAGGTAGGAAGGAATTTTAAAACTTATATCAAATTCCATTTTCTCCTTTTGCAGATGAGAAATTGAGGCCCAGAGAAGTGGACAGACTCTTAAGATCAAGCAGTAAGTTGAAAAGGGCAGACCATGACATTTCTGAATAATTTCTGTAACTTCTATACGATATTTAAAGGGGAAGAAGGATGAACAAAAACTAACAGGATCAGCATGCCCCATTGCCATTAGAGAAGATATCTAATGTTAGTTACTTCCTCAAACTCTAAGCGTAAATATTTCTAAAGAATGAGCCTAGAAATACTGAATATACCCGAGAGGGTTCTAAAGCCTAGTCTCCTTGTGGGCTGGGCTGCAGCCCAGATCACTCAGCATGGCAGCGTGCACAGAGCGGTGAGGGGAGAGGGAGAACCCTGCCTCCTGCACATCCTTCGGCATGCGTGCTGCACAGGCTACAGGGCCTGACACTTTGCCTGTGGCTTTACCACAAATCTAGACTTAATTTCTTCTCTCACAGAAAGTTAAGGAAATACACTACTATAACAGTGTCTGGAGCAAAAAATGCAAAGATGCCACTTAAAGAGAGAACAATTAAAACGACTCTCAGAGTTATGAATAAATTTCCAACTCCTTATAGGAAATCTACAAAACAAGAAAATCAGGGCATCAGAATGGGAAGAATGAGAAATGAGAGTGCTCTCCTGGGTACACAGGTATGCAGATGGATGTTAGTGAGGGATCAGGGGAGGCTGCAAGGGTGTAAGCAAGATCCTTCCCCACAAAACTTCAAAATAGTTCACAAACACATTAGAATTAGCTCCATCACCAAAGAACCTTTGGCTGAACTTACAGTAGAAGCTTCCCAAATTCCAATGGTTACAAATTTATAAAGTTGGTATTTAAATAAGATTTTTCCATTTCCAGCAGAAGCAAAATATATTATTTATGATGCTTACCTGAGATATTAGCAAGCGTTTCTGATCCATTTTAAACAGAAAGACAGGCCAAAAGAACCATATGAGCTCTCACTAAGGTAAACGCTACCCTGGGGGACACCTCAGCACAGGAACCCAAACCCAGGATGGGGACCAGGGAATGACTGAGCAACCTTGGCTCCTCTCCACCAGAAGGTCCACACATACTGTGGTACACACAGCCAAGTTTAAAAGGCCTACCTGAGGGTCACCGCTCACTCAGGTCTCCAGAGGATGTGTGGCAAGCTAGGTACACAGTCCTAGCCTGCGGCTGCCCTCCAGGACAGCCAGAACTCTGAAGCTCCCAGAACCCTAGTCAGATGGCTTAGTTTAAAAATGAGTTCAACATATATTTGAAAAGCACTAACCTCAGAATCCATTCCTTGCATCTCGTTCTTCTCAAGCTGGAATTGCACAAAATCATCAATGACATGGAAGAGCTCAGGAGAAACCTCTTTGAAGTACTTGTGGTAGTCGTACTTCACGGCCAACGACGCAAAGATGGTGTTGTTGACCAAGGCAGAGCGCAGGTCAGTCAGGACCCCTGGGGAGTGCTGCCGGGGGTCTTCATAAAGGTGCTTGGTGATGAGGTAGTCCAAAATCGCATCTCCCAGGAATTCTAAGCGCTGGTAACAATCTGAAGAAGGATCCAAAGTGGAGCCATTAGTGCGGGCAAAATCATTTACACTACAAAACAGCTGGTACAAAGGTCTGAGCCCCAAACCCACTGATGAGACTTTTATTCGGGTTTTCATATATATCCTTCAGTGACAAAATTATGTGACATATCCTACTGACTGAAGCCTGTGGAAATTAAATTTTAATGGCAAATTAAGCATATTGTTTATATGTAAATGGGGTCATAAAATCTTTAAGTGGCCAAAAAAGTAATGTTTGTTATGGCATTTCCCAGGCGTCACGGAGCAGGCGTCACGGAGCCCTTTGCCTTTGTAATGGACTGGCCAGGCAGGGCCAGGCACCGGCCTCAAGGCCCCACCCCAGGGATGCCGAACCTGCACATGCACCTTCCTCCTACACACACTGCACTCAGCCACCATCCGTCACATGGCTCACTCACACTCTGGAATGTGTGTAAGCGATGCAGTGCCTCCCCACTCCTGGGCTGTAATCGTTACACAAGATTACAGTTAGTACAAGGAGACCCTCTTTTCCCAATCTGAATTAGAAATGCTGAATTTGATACAAACCAAGAGACTGAGAAAGAAGATAAGAGGACATAAGCAAAAGACCTCAGGTAAAAACAGTCAATTGCCAAGACATACAGAATTACTGAGGTTGACCTGCACCTCCGTTTTCTCACAGTGATGAAAAAGAGTCCATTCACCTGAGGAAACTGAGGCAGGGGCAGATGATGTGACCTGTCCCGCATGCCCAATGCGTTAAAGGGGCCAGGGCTGAGATAGGCTAGAACCCAGATCCCGTTCCCTATAGCACAGTAGAAAACCATGCCTCATTTCCTCTCCACAAAGAAAAATAGGTGTCCGTTTCACCAGTCTTTCTAGTTCAGAGTCAAATAATTTTTCACTTTTTGGTTTCACATTTTTCTAGTCACCTTAACCTACACTGTTTTTCTTATACAAACTATACATTGCTTTGGTATTCTGGGCTTGAGCACTTATTACTCCCATACAGAAAAACAAAACAAAGACTCTAGCTGTGTTTTATGAGCTGAAGCTGATTCCAGTCTTAGGCAACTATTCTCCCTTCCAATCTAACAGGAGAGAAAAAACATGGGACACAACGTGAATCAGAAGATGTAGCAAGGTCCATGCAAGGTCAGTGACAGATTCCCATGAAGTCATTTCTTTTAACCTATTCATCTTTAGATTTCAAAAAACCTTGAGAGGGGCCTTTTTGTTCAGGAAGAATAAAAGGATATGGAAATATATCCAGAATATACAAACAAATCAAGAATCAAAAGCAACACTGAATGGGCATGAGAAAAACACTGGGGTAGGATAAACATGGAAAAAGTACCACAAAACACGAAGGCTCGAACCTCTCCAGCATGCAACATATACAAGGACATATGGGCACGTCTGTAGGATAGCAATACTCCAGCTATCAAGAGTTAAGTGTGTGCTCCCAAAAAGATGAGGAAAATAAAGGCTTCTTTTGTTTTTCTTTTGCTCCCCCCAAGGCCCCGACCCCACACCACACACATTAATAAGCACTAAGTCTACACACGCATAGATTGTGTTTTTTAAGAAGGCCTGAATAATGCAATCACACATGGTCCCACTTTCAGGGAAATGAAGCTGGTCGGGGACACCTTACCAGTAATGGTATTGTAGTGGTAGGAGGCATGTGTGAAAGCCTGGAGAAGGTAAGCCTTATTCTTGAATCTGTAGTTGATTTTCTTTTCAAAATTTTCAAAACCCGATATTAGGTGATTCAGTGTTTTATCTGCATCTGGATGATCAAACATACATCTTGGTGGAATTTTCAAACACCCATATTCCAAGTCCTTAAATACAGAGACGCGTGAGCCAGCTCCAGAGGTGGGAGTGCAGCGTCCTAAGAGGTTTTTCTGTTGGCTACTGAAACTCTCCCTGGCAGGGCACATGGCCTTTTCCCGATCAGTCCTTTTAATTACCGGGAGCACCTTCAGCCCCAGCGAACAGAGGAAAAGCTGAGCAGCCCTCTCGCCGCAGCTGGTTAAATAGCAGCCCAGCAGGGCTTCCACACAGTCAGCTATGCTTTTGTCAGCAATACACTGCTCAGTGTGCAGGTCGTAAGAAATGGACTGTTTCCCTGTGTCAACACCACAGTTTTCTTCTGATGGATTCCAGAATCCCACCACAAAGTCATCCTCTTCAACAGCTTTGCTAGGATCCAGATAGCACATTGCATCCCAAGAGCTGTAGTCAAAGTCCTCAAAATCAGACGAAAATGGCATACTACCTAAGGAGGATTTTTTGGGCATTTTCCATTCATATGCAGAATCAGTGGTTGAAAAAGCAGAAAGAGAAATTTTCTTTACAAAAGCTCCGGATCCCATTAACATGTTATCTATAAATTTGATATGTTCCTGGTCGTACTCCAGGAAGTCGTCTTCATAGTCGCCATCCTCCTTTGGAGCCCTCCACATCAGGCCCTCCTCCTCCTCTTCCTCCTCCTCAAAGTCCTCATCCAGTTTGCCATTAGCCAGCACGCAGTCTTTTGTCTGAAATGAGGGGGAATGGGGAAGGAGGGGAGACATAGCTGCTGTTTTTAAAAGGGTTTGAAACTCAATAAAAGCAAGGGTTATGGATAATTTCAAATGACAACCACAAATACTAAAAGGCAACTTTAAAATCATGGCCATTTGTTTCCAATTAACATAAAATAAGTTATTTAATCATATAAACAAAGTAAAACATGTTCTTTGAATGTTAGTTTTCTACGTTATAAAATGACCTTATCCAGTATAAAGCTTTAAGTTAAGGGTTTTGTACATGGATATAAAGTTAAAATTAATGTCCACAAGGCAGAACTTCAGCTAAGAATTCTACCTCTGGCAGAACACACAATGAAATCCCTCAAATACTAGTCAGAGAGACACACTCAATTTGGCTGACAGTTTTTAAATGTTTTAAAAAGATCTCCAAATTCATAAAATTAGATTCTAGATGTAGAAAAAGCATCTTTGCAATGTAATATGAAAATAGATAAAATTATTTGTAAAATCTCTAGAATACTAAAAATGTACAATAGGGGTGTCCTGATAAAAGACTTTGTCCCTATTTCAAATCGAAGTGCATTTGCTACAAAAGACGACTAAATTGCTTTACTAGAAAATAAAAATGATCACTGAACTAAGCTATAAATTTAGGAAATTATGCTTTTCCCCTCCACTACGCTGCAGTAATCAGGGCAGCAGATTATAGCATAACTGACAAAAATAGAAGAAAATTTAGACTAACATGAAACACAACAATCCAATTTCTGTCAGAAGATCTTTGCTAATTCCAATTTCTTTGGCAAAAGACTATTTGTGAATGACAGCCTTAATAAAAATGAGCTAGGATTCAGTATTGATGTAACTTTTTTTGCAATGCCAGAAAGATGCCAAATTTCTGTTGTACAGTTAAAAAAAAAAGGACTACTCTGACAGGAAAGGCAGGAGGGTGCTTCAATTTTGACAGTAACATCTTTCCAGAGTATTCTGACAAAAAGGTTTTCAAACTTTGTCAAGTAGTTTTAAATACTGCAAATATTCATTTTAAGCCAGACTCAAAAGAGATACAATGTATTTGCTGGAAAAGAATTAGGAGCAGTGAGCCAACCCATGCATCTGCAACTATATGCCTTTATAATTTTTTTATTAAAAAAATTTATAAAACTTTTGAAGACTAAGGGAGAACCCCAAAAGAAACACAAGGGCAGACCTCTAGGAACTATTCCTGTCAAAAACTTTACACTTTTCCAAGGTAACATGAGATGTTTTTGACTATTGTTTGGTCTTTAAGGAAAAAAGGCCAAATTGCAGTTAAAAAAAAAAATCAGTGAATATTTTTTTAACTAAAAAAAAAATCCTTACATATCTTTAGAAAGATGCAGCCATAGACTGGAAGAAAACAAACCAAAGGACTGGGTTTTATAAGGTATCTGATCTTGGGCAAAGTTCTTTAATGCCTCTGGGTTTCAGTTTCTTTATCTGCAAAATACTGGGATTCTACCTCTTAAATGATTTCCAAGAGCACTTCAAGCTCTTAAAAACAAACAAACAAACCCACACACACTGTGGGTAACTTTTCTTCGGCAGTTCAAGCCAACTTTCTCCCTGAATTATTACCACCTTCAGCATCATCAGTAAGCAAAGGTTTCACTGAAACCTGTTTGCTGAGGAGGAACGTGGGGAGAACAGGGACGGAACAAGCATACGCTTTCCAGTGTCATGGGAGGGCCGAGCTCATTAAGTATAAACTATTAAGTGAAAATATGAATAGTATTTTTTAGTGAATTCAAAGAACCAAAATGCCAGGTCATCTGAAATGCTAAGGAAAATAAGAGCTTTCTGTTACATCTTTAAAAAAAAATTTTTTTTAATCAAAAAGACACATCGCTTTGATACTTTTTTTTCCTAAAAGAGCACTTATGAAAAAGAATTTATGAGGCAGAATAATTATTAATGGATGTTTTTCATAGAAATGCAGTATCTTCTCTAAAGTTCTCAAAATTTACACATTTTCTTCTAAAGTTCTACCCATTTCTAAATAACAAATGTAATTTTTCTAATCCAACCTGCATTAAAATATTCTCTCAATGCTTTTCCAGATAATTTCTGTAATGAGTCAAATACTGTGTAAGTTAAAAATATACTCAGTAAAGAGGTAAAAATCAAAACAGAGTCACAGGACATCCAACCTTAAGACAGATAACTAGGATATATGTGTCAGGAAGAAAATAGGAAGAACATGTATATTTAGAAACAGTATTCTGTTGGCCTGAAATGAAAATGAAGTAACAACACAAAATAAAAGTCCGAGAAATGAAACTGCCTGAGAAATCGCCTTTAACTTTGGCAGAGGCCCCAGAGCTTTTCTTTTCCTGGGCAACCACCACGGGGCTGGCTGATTTCACCGCTTGGAGGCCCTCCGAGGTGCCCTCTGGTGGCCTTCCAGACAAGACAAAATGAAGCAGCTGTTAGCTAATATCTGGCGTCTTAAGTCACTGGCAAGTTTTTAACTATTTACAGAAAACTACAACCTTTATGTATGGTGAATTTTTTTTTTAAGGTCACCAGAGGAGAAATAGTCCTGAGAACACCCTGAGCTACCAAAGCAAAATTTTATTGAAATTTTTACACAGACAGACCAGAGATCGTGGGTCACTGAAAAGTCATTTCATTCAACAGCGCTAAAGATCTACGATACATTGTAATATGTAATTAGTGAAGTGCAGTGTTATGGGGTTTTGTTTTTTTTCTTTTTTGAATTTCAACATCAGATACACTTTTGCCTCTGTTAAGAAAGATAATTAAAATTGACCTCCATCAAAACTACAACACTGTTTCTAAATTCAATGAAAGGATAGTTTATTTAGATGAATTAATTCAATATATCAAATACCTGTTATAAACATACCAGGGAAAAGAAACAAAAAATTAATAGAACAAATTCTCTTGCTCACCAAAAACTAAATCCTTCCTGTGATTAAAAACTTACCATTTCATCTTTCTCCCATTTATCTGTGTTACTTTTGTCTTGATTTACTACATAACCAGGAGGAAGCCAATTCACAGGGGGATCAAATATTGACACCACCATGCGGCTGGGCAGTCCCTTCTTTTTTCCAAGACGATAAAGGTTACAGTTGCTGACCTTCAGCGGAAAAAACTTGTAAGACACTTATCCATAAAAGATCACTGCTGGGATTCATACAGGACATATTAACATCCTCTTAGCTAAATGTTCCTCATATTACTATAAGTGGTCATCAATTATAAGGAACACATGGTTTCTCTACTTATTCACTCACAATAGGAAATATTTAATTCCCATGTATTCTTTATCCTTTAGTGTAGTTAGATGAGTAATACTGAATATAAAATGCAGACCAGAAAAAAAGTAGTCTATATAAACATGCAAATTCCTAATAAAATCAGAAGAAACAGTTCAGACAATTCAAACTTTTAGAAGTACAACATGATGATGTTAAATACAAATTGCTAATTGGGACTATGAGAAAAGAATCCACATAAAAAGTCCAAAATGTTGCAATATTCTCAGTGAAATAAAGGGGGAAATGCCATAAACTAGTTATAATATGGAAACTGGCACTGAACAAACTAAGTTTTATACTCTTAGAATCTAAGCCACAAATATGATTTCAATTGTAGTGTTTTCTCAAATATTATTCCTTTGTTTTGGATGGCATTTCAAAATATTTTTGTTCAACCTTTTTAAAGTAGAGTAAGAGGTAGGTAATAAAAAAGAACTCTGTGCTTATTCCCAGCAATAAAACAGCTTTGTCTACCTTTGGGTCTGTTTTTCCTAAACCTCCATGTCCTGCCTAACCTACTCAAATCTTTACATTTCTGTCTAGAAATGTCTACTAAAAACTTGGAAACTAGGGTCTAGAACTGCCAATCTCATTTTTGTCTTCTAAAAACTGTGTTCCTTTTTATTTAAGTACTTCATGAGCCCTTTTTCCACGGAACTCAATACCAATGAACAAGTATCCACCATGGGAGAGGTAACCAGTCAGGCACCCCTGAGAACAAAGTCAGCAAGACCCAGGGGTCTGCAGACTACACAGCTGGGACAGGTGTCTACACAGGACACTTGCTATGTGCTAGTAATGTGCTCCTCCATGCTGCCTGAAATGGAACAGTTCATATAAATGCTAGTTCCCTTTTCTATACCATGAGAAAAGAACATCACACATGTCAACAGGACAGAGGGCATCAGGGACTTGAAAGGGATGGAAATTACATTCAAAATGGACAGAAATGGTTGGCAGGATGGGAAAGGAAGTAAGCGCTTGTATGAGGCACAGTGTGGGACAGGCAGAACTCAACAAGGAGAGGTGGGGGCAGGACATCAAGAGAGCAGCAGTGGGGGTGCTCATAGAGCCCGGATGAAGCTAAAGCCTGATTGGGATGCAAGACGTGTCTGGGGTGTGAGCACTGAGAGGGCCTTTGACACCAAGCTGAGGGAGTGACAATGATTTCTGTGGGAAATAAGGATCCAGAGTTTACTGAGCAGATGAATGGATCAATTTTCTAAATACAAGTAATTTCTTTCTTACCTAGTATAGTATATCCTCCTCCTTAGCCTCTGACATTTTCTTCCTGAAGCCATCCCTTGGAAATCTCATTTGTTCTCAGATCTTCAGTCACCACTCTTATGAAGACTACATCCCAAACCCGTATCTTAATCCTGAATTCTCAGGCATCTGAACAACATTCCACTTCACAGTCCATGAGGTCTAAAGACCCTACACCTGTGATCCCCATGTTTGTGTCTACCTCACTGCCAGCTCTGCAGTCGGCCCCTTTCCCAGTGCATGTGGCTGTCCTGACGATATCGCCAGCGGAGACAGCAGAGCGGAGTGGTGAAGGGCACGGGCTCAGCCTCAGACTCGCCTGACTATCAGATTAGCTAGATGACGTCACACAAACTCGCTAAACTTCCTAGGCAGGAGCTTTCTTATCTGTCAAATGGGTACATGTTATCGAGCTCTCAGAGGCTGGCTGAGAAGAGTAGATGAGAGGAGGCCTGTAATGTTCAGTGTGGTGGCCTGGTGTTCCAGAGGAATCATGGACAGAGGCAGGGGAAGTTCTCTGAAGCTGGGCTGCCTAGGCTCTGCCACATACTTGCCATGGGACCTTGGGCAAGTTACTCCTGCCTCAATATCCTCATCTATAAAATGAGGACAATAAAAGAATACACAATTATAAATGATGAACAAAAGTATACAGAATTAATTCAGGTAACTGACACATGTAAGTAAAGGTGACAAGAGTAGTGTCTGGCTGGAGTAAGCACTCTGTGTGTCAGTTAAAATTATTGCCACTGAAATACCACTCGCCTCAGTCCTCTCCTCCCTGCCAGAGCTCCAGGTCTATCCCATGTTCTGCTTATGCTCAGACTTCAAAGGCCCTACTGATCACTCAGCTTGGTTTTTGCTTTTCAACTCACATTCCATTCTACTACCAGACTCATCACTGAAATCACTGAAAACTATCACTTTATTAAACTAATAGTCCCTTATGCAAAAAGTGCCTTCAACAGTCAAATAAGTGCAAACTCCTTAGTCAGCACTGAGGGTCTTCCACAGCACAGCTGCAGCCACCTGCCTTTTAAAGTTTTTTCTCAGGTATCCCCACACTTCTAACTGCTGCCAGGTTTACTCACTGAGTGCAGACACGCTCTGCCATTTGTTCATTTTGCCCACGCACTGCAGATGCACACCTCTTCCATTAACGCCTTCCCTGATCACAAGTGGTATTCCTTCCTTCCGAGTGCTTAGGGTAATTAGCAGCTTTGTAAGTTATTTGTCAAGCAGGCACATGTTGCCTTGGGATGATACCTCGCTTATCATTTAAACAATTTACCTTCGTTACTTTCCTTCCTTAAGTCTTAACACCATGGCTAGGAACACGCCTTCCTCTAGGCATCAGGCACTGCTGACCTGGGGCTCCTTTCTCACTTCTTGACACCAGAGAGCCACCGAGCTGGGAAAGCACTACTTTCCCTTCCCAACTCTCCAAAACCCTGAAGAGGAGCTCCTCCACGGAAGGCCTGTGTTTTATCCACCTTTGTGTGCTTTGTATGCTGACACAGCCTCCTTCCAATAAGTGTTTACATCAACTCCGTTAAAGCACAAGCTCCTGGGTAACTGTGTCACGTGTTTCTTTATAGCTCCTCAGGATCTAGCAAGTGCACATATTCTCACAAACAGTTGCATGGGAACTGAATTTCCACTGGTAAGAAGGCACATACACATCAGCTAACCCCCACATCATCAGTGAAAACAAGACCACGTCAGCTCCAGGGAGGGTATGCCACAGGCTTCAGCTGCCCGTGTCGGGGGTGACAATCCCTGGGGAGAACACTTTCCTCACCTCTATGTTATCCAATATTTTACACCACTTTAGGCACTGAATCATTACTCTGCCTGCTCAAAACAAAAGTATTACTTCTTACCTTTTTGCTTCTCATATATGAAAGGCGGCCCTCATGAGCATCAGGGTAAGTGCAAAACAGATATGTGGTGATGGCATGCTTTAAAAAGGAGTCACCAAGCATTTCAAGCCGCTCCAGGTTAAATCCATCACTAGCATTTGAAAGGGTCAAAGCCTGAAGGATAAGTCCAGGGTTTGGGCCCAGGGTCCTCAAGGAGTACCCAGTAGAAGGGCTCTGCTCAGAATCCATCCTGTCCTTGAGCGATTTAACAGCTTCCATAGTACCAGGGGCTGCAGCCATCATGGGACTTCCATCTGAGGTAGATTTGTTATCATTTCCATCAAGGTATTTATTACTCAGTAGAGTACATTCATCGCTGGGCTTCGGCTGGTTCTCACAATTGTATAAATTCTGAATGGGGTATGAGGTAGCTGGTTGTACAGGTATTTCCTGCTTGTAGTAGTTCAGCTGATTTTCTTGGCTAAAGCCTCTGTTAGCTAAATCGTAACTGCCATTGGCAAGACTTTTATTGTAAGAAAGACCATTAATTGCTGTAAGATCTGTTGAAACTTCAATTTGGAGTTTACCAGGTGACTCACTGAATAACATTCTGCAGTTCACAGACATTTGGTCATGATTTTCTAGAGAGGAGGTTCTAGTAGCACCTTGATGTGCAGCATTTTCAGGGACTATGATTGTGCTGTGCTTACAGTAATTTTCATTTTCAGCCAAAGAGGAGTTAGCAACTGAGATGAAAGATTTGCTGTCAATAGATTTTTTCCACCCGAAGTCTAAGTTAGGGTATCTGCAAAGACATTTTTATAACTTTAATCAAATTCTTCAAAAGAGCGGGGCTTCAGGCAAGAGCAATTTGAATAAAAAATAAATAAATGTCCCTATAAATATACTCCTACTTTAGAAGAGAAACAACTTTCCAAGGTAGAAATTAACATTACTAGAATCCTGTGCAATGTAAATTACAGTGGGACATGGCTCACCGTACCACTTTAATCCCCTGCTGTATGCCCCATAATGACTGAATGGCCTAGTGTAGGCTACAGAAGGTAAGCCAGCATCTGACACTGTAGTGAGGACTCAATAAATGGAGTTGAGATTCGTACTATTACATTTTAAAGTTCCTGAATCCCTAGAACCATCATGGTCTTGCCAACTGGATACACAACATTAATTTGAGCGTTTAAACCAATGGTTCCTTAAATGCATAGACATTACCAGTGGGAAGAAAAATGAAGAAAATGAAGACAGAACATATTGAGGCAATTACTTTTTTAATGTGTATTTGATTTTATAAAAGAGGAAGCAGTCTTAAAATGTCAGCACGGTAACAAAGAACTATTTTTGTTTTCACTTCAACTGCCATTGCTGAAGGAAGAGATGAGTTTTGACCTTTGGATCTCATCTCCTTCTATAACTTCACAAGAACACAGCAGTCAAAGGATACATTTATTTCACATATTAGACCTTATTTTCTTTTTACTCTTTTAAGAATTATTTTATATAAAATTAAATTTTGAACTTAATTCAGTTCTTCTGCAGATGGGACTTTATGACCTGTTTTCTTTCTGGCTGATAGCACAGGCATACCTAAAATCTGCGGGAAGTGATCTGACCCCCACACCAGCGTCACCAGCTGTCTGGGCTCGTAGCTCCTCTGCAGTTAAAAGGCAGTGAAGGCGATAAAGTATGCTGGGGAGACAAACTGCTTTTCTCCACAGTGATGCTGGAATTGGATGTATAGCACAGAGTTCTGGAACCAGTATCTTTGAATAAGGAAAAATGTGGATAGAGAAATACAAAGCAAATACACAAAGAAATAAAAATAAAATTTAAAACCAATTTCACTAACATGACAAAAATCATAATACTACCAAAATCTTATTTTTAAAAATATTCTTAAAAAATAATCTTTAACACAGAACAGGCTTTATAAGGCTGATTTCATGGTATAATTGTTATCAATGGACCAAGTACAAAAGCCAAACCTCTCATACTTACCAAAAAGACATTCAAATAAAAGTCAATATATAATATTAATTAAAACATAACAAAGCTTAAGGGCTGGGAAAATTCCAAAATATCCACATCACTTGGTTAACTTGGTAATATAAAATTCAAACTTATCTTTAAAAATATTAAGTTTTGCTGGTAACAATTCATTACCTGTTTATTTTGCAGACTTTCCCACTTGGCTTTCCTCTTTTCAGCACTGCTTAGAGGAAGAGCTTTCCCCTTCTGATTCAAATGGCGAGGTGTCAAAAGATTAAGTCTACAAAAATTTCAAAACGATTTCATCAAACAGAAAAAAAACAAGGGCACTCTCACAGTGGTTCTCAACTTCAGAGTGCCCACACATCATTTAAACTGCAGGCCCCTGGGCCGCATGCTGGGCAAGTCTGGGTACAAAGATCTCCTGACTTCAGTCCACAGGTGGGCAATGTGGACAGTGAACCTCTACATGTGCCTACAGACCTGTGGAAATGATGCCTGAGATGAAACGGAAATGCCATTTCAGAAACTCCTTACCTTGAAGATGTGTGGTCCACATCCAGCAGCGGCTGGTTGAGATTGGTCAGGTCAAGGTTATACTTTGTTTTATAGTATTCTGCAAAAGTTTCATACTCAGGGGAAGGAAATTTACTCAATGGGGTAAGATCAGTGTACACATCAGCTACATAAAATCGATGAGGCTGATCAAAATTGCGATATCTAAAAAGGAAAAACAATCAGTGACTTTTTGGTTTAGATCAACTATTCTCAAAACAGCTGTTTTTAATATGGAAATGCAGGTTATTTTAAGTGAGAGTTCAAAGGTTAAAAATAAATGACATTAATGAAAACTTCAATTCCAAATAATATAGTTCAAGTGGAATTAAGATGAGAACTGTATTTATATTAAGTTAAAACTGACTCTCCATTCTCCCCCACTTTACTAACATCCTTGTTCTAAATATGTTCTTTGATAATACATGAAGCTAAATGGCACCTTAAATATCTCAATTTCATCACTTTAATTTCATCATCTTAAGATTGTACATCAATGATACTTTAATAAAAAAATAAACAGCATAGTACTGAAAGCATAGAAAACATTCAATATCCAAACAACTGAGTAAATACTTTGTGCATTACTAATGCTAAACATGAAAGACACTTGCACATAAAATGCATTATTAATGCACCATTTATGATACTGTTAGTTCAATGATAGTTAACATTAATATATGGTTTGAGGTGCAAAAAAACAAAAAAAAATCCAAGACTGAATTCCAACCAGTACTCTAATTCCTTGAAAAGTGCTTATATTTACCGCTCACAAACTCCAACGCCCTAAATTTTTACAACGTAAGAAAAAAAGCATTTTGATTTAATTTCACTTAATTACCATTATTCCTTATAAAATTTAAAGAAAATAAACTATTATTTACAATCAAATTGTACAAGATTTTGGGTGATTAAAAAGATGGAGGATTATTTGCAACAACATGGATGAATCTAGAGGGTATTATGCTCAGTGAAATAAGTCAGGCAGAGAAAGACAAATACCAAATGATTTCACTCATTTGTGGAGTATAAAAACAAAGCAAAACAGAAGGAACAAAATAGCAGTAGACTTACAGGCACTAGTGGTTACCAAAAGGGAAGGGCTGGGGAGGGTGGGTGGGGAGGGAGGAGAGAATTAAGGGGCACTATACTTCACCATCACAATATAGGTATGTCACTGGGATGGTTGTATGGCATGGAGAATACAATTAATGACTCTATAACATATTACTACGTTGACAGTGACTGCAATGGAGAGGAAGAGGCCTTGATAATATGGGTGAATGCTGAACCACTGTTTTGTGTATGTGAAACCATCTTGAGATTGTATATCAATGATAGTTTAATAAAAAAATTAACATTTCATCCATTCTGGTTAAAAAAAAAAGATGGAGGATTTTAAGTTTTCCATCATCATTTAGATTTTCTGACCTTCCCCTTTACCAATCACTTTAGGTTCTGGTTTTCAAGAAAGTAAACTAGAGAGAATAGGTCCACCATGAAGAGGTACCTAAATTTCCTATTAGTAACAACAATGCCCAAGTCATAAACCACAGTACATTCCCATGTGAACAAGTGAATCTTCTGAAACAAAGTTATCACCACCACTTGCTTTCCACTTAATACTTACCTTGGAATGATAACTGCATCCTGGTAATCTTCTAATTTAAAAACAAAGGGTGCTTCTTTTGAGTACTTTGTACTGGGAATGCCTATGCGAGCTTCAGATTTCTCAATATCTTCCATGAATTTAAAGTCAATGTCCAAAGTGCTGGAGTCATTAACTTGGGGAAGAAAAAGACTCTTTTAACTTCTTGAAATATAATCAATACAGGTAACATTTTTACTTAGGCCATATACTCATATAAGTGGTCTAATTTAGGGTTATTAAAGTAAGGGATTCCTGTACTACACTCAATAAGCTGTTTTGCAAAACTTTATGTTTTAGCTAACGTAAGTGAGCACTTTATAGAGTCTGGGTCCTTCTTACCAACATTAAGAGGTAGAACACAGTATGCTGAATCAGCGTCTGTGGGTTTAAATTCTAGTGCAGGTTTTTCAAGCCGAAGAATATGTGAGAATATATACTGGTGAAGTCTTGTAATCAACTCAAGCATTTGCAGAGACAACGTGAAACCAGACTTCTTCAACTCAATAGATATGGTAACCTCTCCAGAGCGTGTGTACACAGGGAAGTGCGGGATCTTAGCAAAAAGAAAAATAAAGCATCCCAAAATGAACAGGTATTTGGTTACATTGTAAACATTTAACTTCAGAAGAATGATGCTTTCTATCAGAGGAATAAGACAGAGGGCTCAAATTTTCAATATTAAACATTCTGTGGTAACTAAAGATAGTTGCCCTTAGTTTATGCTTTTTTTTTTAAGTTATTTTTAACATAAACAGTCACTATGAAGTGTCCACCTGAGGTATGGGCTTAGCTGTCAGTATTCCAAAGCATCTGGTGGTATCCTCAGGGGGATAGAGCTTCCGCCTTCTGAAGTTGAGCTCATCTGGCAAGGGTGTTGTCAGAACCATTCCTATCACGTACAGGTAACAGGGCTGATCGGGTTTGGGATAGCTATCCCTCAAGCACTCTGGAATCTAGAATTGGAAGGAGAAATTAAGCCTCATGCTGAACTGTTTTTAATAAATAATCTCTTTTCCAGATACTGGCAAGAAAACAAATTTATACCTACCTTTACTAAAAGCTGATAAGAAAAGACTAATAAGAAAAAACCCAAGACAGCAGAGTTCCTAATTACTTAACCCTCATGGAGAGTCAGCTTTTCCCAGAGGTCTGCAAGATGGCCCAAGTTTACTGTTGACTATGCAGCTAATACCAAAATTATATAAAATAATCAAACACTGTAGGGTCTTTTTAAAAAATATCTATTTCTTTTGACTAGAGAACTCTTTTCTTCCTTGAGTTTTTTAGTCTTTACTCTCTGTAGAATAATAAAGGTAGCCAATTTTTTTAAATCCCACATAATTCTATCAGATAGCCTTTATTAACGTTTTAATATACTCTATCATCTTCCAGACTTTTTCCTGTGTACAAGTATATAAACATATACACGTACATGTTTTCATGACAAACGGAATCACACAACAAAAACTGTCAGAACCTGATTTCCACCTCCAGTTACTACAATGAGAACATCATTTGAGGTCAATACAAATCATTACCATTTTTAATTGGCTATCTCATCATATAAATAAGCCATAATTTTATTAATCTGAGATTGTTTCTAAACTTTCAGTATTCATACAACCTCATCCAAAAGACTCTTGGTAATTTCTGAGGCTAAATAGCATGACTGCAACTGTAGTTAAAAGATACAGACATGCTGGTAAGAGAGGGTTCAAGTTAATATATAATCAGATAATACAAAATGTATTTACTTATCAAATAGGATGCAAGGCAGTCCTATGTTTCCCGAAGCACTCATTATTAGTGACAACATTGGTCATATGGTACTAGTCCAGTGATCTTTGGGATAAATGTTATAGTAGTAAAACTGAGAAACAAGCATTTCAGGAAAAGGGTAATAACAGTCATGATTTTCGAAAAACTGACATGATTTTGAATCTTGAAAACATTTAGCTGGGTGTATATTTTTTAAAAGTAAAAACTCAAACGATCAAAAATAAAACAAAGGAACCATACATTTAGGCTAAGATGAAAATACATAGGTAAATTTTGCTTCTGTTTGGAGTTCTTATAAGGTAAAAAAGTGAACATTTCAAATGTAAGTACTTCAGCCCAGTATGGCTCTAACTGGAAGTCAGACTCAGGGATTTTTAGTGCACAAATCCTGCTAGGATACACAGATCCAGCCAGACACAACACATTGAAATAACTGATTTCAGCTCCTAGGAGGTTACAGCCTAACTCCTGACAAATACTTGTGCTTATGCCAGTTGATGTGCCCCTCATCCTGAACGGGCATCATTCCACTTGCCTATTTGATCACACCAATCTTCTTTTCTCTTAGTAAACATTTAAGCAAAGCAAAGTCTTCCCATTAAAGTGAATAAAACAAAGACTCTTTAAATGAAATAAATTCATTCTGGATAGAATTTGACAGATGAGTCCAAGAATCCTTTTGAGAAGAAAAACAAAAAGTCTGAAGTGGCACAGAAGAGCACATAGTGTATGAATGAAAGCAGAGGGGCTGACTTTGGAGAAGTTGTGAATAGAGAAATGAGATGAGATCCACAGGGTGGGCTAAGCTATAAGGATTTGGGAAGCCAAGCAGAGGGATCTAAATTTGATGTAGCAGGAAATAAAAAGTCAGAAATGCACGATTCTTATTCAGTTCTAACCAATACTAACTGCTTTTGGGTAGCACTGTCTTCGTTTCGTGGAACCTGGCCTTCCTGGAACACTGGTCTCTTCTTCATCATGTAAATCAAGCTCTTCTTCATATTTAACAGTCTCTTTTCCAACTGGCATCAAGTGATCATCCAGTTCACCTAAGAAATTTAAAGAGAATTAATATAAGCAATCTGGATTTCTGCCTCTCTAAATAATTAGTAAATAATCCAGAACAGTACCATGTTAGGAAGCAACTAGAAGACTAATGAAACTAAGACATTTTGCTTTTAATAATACAAAAGCAGTCATACATGATACCTAAGGCAAAATCTATCTGGCACTCATGTATTCAATGTGAGGACTACAAATTCCGTTCTAAGATTCAAAAATAAAAACATCTCAACAGGAAAACAGCATGGATTCCCCTTTACAAAAGCCACAGAAAACGAGACTTCCCATTTTTAAAAAAATGGACTTGAAAACTAATACAGACTAATTTGAGAGACTGATACATTAAAACACAAATGTTCATGACTGAACAGTTATGAGATGACCTTTATATATTGAAAGAGGGTCAGTAAAGGGAGCAAATAAACTACAGTTGTTTGCAGTTCAGCTGGGGAAAACAAAAATCTCCTGCATCATTACAGGATCTGCACAAGCACACCAAGAGCAACAAGCCCACAGCTCCGCCAAGTTCCTGGAGCCCATTACACAAAGCCCTCGATATGTTTTTGCCTCACAATGTTTTCAACTTCATCTTATTCACACATGATTTTCAAACACTCTTACCAATTTTGTGCAGTTTCTCACAGCAAATGAGAGCTACAACTCTTTCAGCCAATCGTATACAGCTCATTGGTGGACCCTGAAAGTAACAAAAAACATTTCCATTGTATATGGACATAGCTATATTATCATTAATACATAAAATGCCTGCGAAACCTCTGTCTCAATAGCTTGAAAGTTGAAATGCACTAAGTTCTTCATTTTGAAAAATGTCAGCAAATTAAAAAAAATCCTGGCCTCCATATTTGAAGATAGCCATCTTTTAAAATCCTGCCCAGTAAAACCTAAACAAGTTATAACTAAGACTTGACAATCTTGATGAATTTAAATTTCAAAAGGATTTTTAATGTATCTTATTTTCACTAATCTACAAACATGTAACAAAAAAATAAAGGTGTATCAGGATGGACTATAACATATATGTTGATAGTACTGAGCAACTTCTCATGTGCAACAGAAATTAGTCACCTTGGAATATCTGGAAATCAGGCTTGGGACCAAGGATGGCAGTTACATGAAGGCAGATTTTTCGAGTCAACAACAAAGTAACTAGAGCAGCCCAACTATATTTAATGAATTATGTTACTAATTTCTAAGCCACATATGAATGATTCTGTGTTTACATTACTAAGATCTTAGAGGAAACTTCAGAGGTCACCTAGTCCATTTCTAACACTGTCTTAAGTCATACAGTCTATTGAAGAGTTGAACATATGGTTGATTATAGAAGAATCCTAAATCTACATTTTAAAATAGATTTAAAGCCAAATATACCTATATCTTGCATAAGCTTAGAGAAGCTGGAAAAAAATCCATTAATGACATACTTTAAAGGTACAATCATATCTTCTTCTAAACTTACAACAATGGAGGCTCGAAGAGGTGAGTTAATTGGCAGATAAAGAGTTGAATAAAATGTACCATCAGGCAACTCTCGGGTTCTACATTTAGGAGCTAGGTGAGTGAACGGATCACTTGGTAATCTAGCACAGTATCTGTGAAGAAAAAGAAATTCTGATGCTGAATCTACAACTGAGAAATAGGTGTAAAAAAAAACCTGTATTGGTATTCACATCCTAAAGTCTGATTTTTTATGTCCCTCTTCCCCTCTACTGCCTTGGTATTTACGCATGGAGTTTGAGTCTCACTGCTTCAAACTTTCAATTAGAGGGAACAGTGTTGTCTAACAGAAGTTTCTGCAATGATGTTCTTTCTGTATCTTCACTGTCCACAAGGCAGCCAGTGAGCACTGGAAATATGGTAAGGCAACTAGGAAACCAAATTTTTTACTTTATTTCATTTTAATAAAACTAATATTTGAATTTAAATAGCCACATATGTCTAGTACTACCATACTGGACAGTGCAGAAAATATCGGGAGTCTGTTGAAAGAATACACTGCCAGTGTTTGTTCCTTAATAATGATCCTACATGTGCCAGCAATGACTGGAGCCAGCAAAAGGAAGGCAGGAGAAGAGGCTACAAGGGCAGCCCAGTGCTGACACAAGGAAGGGCATCAGAACCAGAACACCAGCCCATGGCAGCTCAAGGAGAGCACTATGGCGGGCCCATGCTGGCTGGGCTGGCGCTGATGCTGACTGAGTAAAGAGCTGCACTGGGGCAGGAAGGCAACACGTGGGACTGGGACCCACACAAGGAGGCTCCTGGAATGGGCAACAGTGGGACAAGGTCCACAATGGTGCAGTCAGGGCACCCAGACATGGTGGCAGTCTACAGACAAGGGGAGGCGTGCACAAAGGGAGACTGAACAGACTTATTTAGAGGACAATGGGAGTCGTATTTCTCACTACTAAAGAAGCCAAGAACAAAGATGGAGAAGAGGAAAGCTAGAGTGACCCTTTGTTGTCACTAAAACTCATGGTAACAACAAGACAGGTAGTGAGACACAGATGTAAATGTGTATGAGAATATATATTGAAATATATTCTCTAGCTCTGTCTACTAAAGAGCCTGGTAGCAGCAATACCCCAGCAACACTGAATATACCTAGTGTTCAGACTTTGCTTCCTAACCACCCCTCATTCTCCACTAAAAGGAATCAGGACCTTCTAGAGCTACAGCCAAAATCTAGGCTGGAGCAGGGAAAATGTGAGTTGAGTATAGAACATCTTAGTGTGCCAGAAAATAAGGAACTGTTCAAAGAATAACGGTGACATGTTAAAAAGACACAGAAGTCAGCGTGAAGGGGTTCCCACTGGCCATATCTGAGATAACTTTAACATCAAAGTAAATAATAAATGACAGTAACAAATTCTAACCTATTAAGTAAAACAGGAGTCCATTAGTTCATACTGGATAAAAAAAAAAAAGGACTAAATAAATAGAGAAAAAAGACAGCTCTTCCTTACAGCAGAACACCAGTTAGTAAGTGCAAGAAGGGTAGTGGGATTGGGAGATCCCGGTACTGCAGCAGACACAGGGATTATCAATTCAATATCAATGGACACAAACTCATAGGTGAAACTGGGAGTAGGAATAAGTTTTATACAGTCACAAAGTATCCCCCATGGAGTAGTCACTAACTGTGAGGGGGAAAAAGTAACTTTACAATAGGGAAAGCTGACGGACTTTCCACCAGTGATCCAAGTCACCACCACCAGCAAGCGGTCAAACAAATGCCAAGTGCTCCTGGTAAAATGAGGTGAGAGGAGACAGCATCACTTCTGTGATAAGTGTAATGCACTGACCAAAACTGCACAGCCTTGCTCTGATCATGAGAAAATATTACATAAATAAACCTAAATTGAGGGACAGACTAAAAAAACTACTGGGGTGTAATCTTCAAAAGTTTCATGGTCCTTAACTGCAAGGAGAGACTGAAGAATGGTTCCAGACTCAAGGAGACTAGAAGAATGAGCAAACTAGGCACAACCCGTGATCCTGAACTGGACCTTTACTCCAAACAGCACCGTGAAACCCAAAGGGGTCTCTCTGGGTAAAGGGTATATGGGAGTTCTCTACAGTATTCTTGCAACATTTTAAAGTTTGAAATTGTTTTAAAAGTGAAGTTAAAAAGAAAATTTTGTTTGCTGCTCCTTTATTTAGCCTCTGCATGAAATTTATCCTAATACATAACCTAGGTATGTATCTGTTTTCTTAGTTCTTAGAAATGTTATTACAAACTCAGGACAAAGTAAATTAGAACATACTCAAAAACACAAGCTAATTTATTATAATTTTACATCGTTGCTGATGAAACCTGAACATCCTCCAACATTCACAGAACAAAACAACAAATTCAGGATTCAGAAAAAAAATTAGTAACCACTCTAAAATTAAATTAAATCTAATTAAAGTAAGCATGCCTTCGTTATTTCAGCCTTGCCAATAAGAACATTTATTACTGCACAATACTGTTTTTGCCTTTTGATCAAAAAGAAGAATGAGTGGAAAAAACTTCTCTCATCAAAATATTACAAGCTATAAATGGACAGATTGGTGATTGTGTAAATACAAGTTATAGGTTTAGACTTAAATCTCGCAATACTCACAGGTTTTCCATGCCAATGATCTCATACCATACCTATTGATGTGTCCAATGGCTGTGTTGATTGTGACTCGTGGCCCACCATCATCAGGCCTCAACACGTACGGTGGGAAAACATCATCGTCATCCACAACAGACTCAATGTCAGTCTCGCCAGTATCAACTGACTTGGAACATTTGTTTCTCAATATCTGAATATAGTAAAACCAGGATTTATGATGAGAACAAATGCCTTCTTTGCCATATGGCAGTTGTCTGCCTCTGTACCTACAGAAAAAGCTCGTGACATGAAACATCTCTCCTAAAAATACTTCAGTATCTGAGTCACCTGCTGCAGATAATCTTTCCCAATGCATTACTCCCACCTCCAGTCAGATGAAGACATGCACAAAGTTTACACTGCACTGCACACACACACACACACACACACACACACACACACACACACATATGCACACGACTGCCAGCTTTTCGTGTATAGGGGCTATGTCATCACTCTCAGATCACTCCACAACTCAATCAACCGACACTATATTGTCCATACTAACAGGACACTTTCCAGGCATTCTTCCCCAAAAAATCCATTATGACCATTTTCACTGCTATTTTGTTGTGAACTTTCAAACACTTTATAAAATAACTGCTGGCTCTGTAATTATTCTCAGCTTTCTTATAATGTACACATTGCACACTCCTGTTGAGACTGCTTTCTGTAGATAAAACTTTTTATCTATTTCTATGCACACAGAAGATAAAGATACCATACTAATTTTCAGAGCTTACCTTTTCAATAGCTTTGTATGTTTTAAGGTCTTCTTCAAAACTTTTTATTTTGTCTGTATCTGCTAACATTATATAATTAGAGATTGGTGCCCTTGCGCGTCCCTTAGATTGAACATAGGATCGATACTCTGTGGGCAAATCAAAACGAACCACCAAATTGCATTTTGGTATATCAACACCCTCTTCCACAATACTTGTTGCAATAAGCAAATTAGTCTCGTGTGCTCGAAATTTCCTAAGTACCTGAAAAAAAGCCACCAGAAAAAGTAATCCTAAGAAATTTTCCAAGCAAAACAACGTAGTAAAAATAAGTGACAACTGTCATTTCTAACACATACTGGGCAAACTAAATCTTTAAAGCCAGGCTAAAGAACACAGCAACATCACACAAAATTCAAGATGAATGAACAGATGGGAAAAGCAATTCTGATTTAATGGCTATTTTCAACTGAATATAACTTGAAAAATCAAAGATCTTTCTACTTCACAGAAATACCCCTTTACAAATCACATTAAACTTTCAAGTTGAAGAGGATGGCTTCTTCAATAATGACCATTAAAGAATCTAACCAACAAAGTGACCAATAAATCCACTTCTGGAGTCTTGTTGATGTTTTGAGCCTCCACAATGGTATCCTCTCTGGGAGTCTGTGCCAATATCCCTCCAAAGATGTCAAAACTCTCTGCACTAAAATCCCCCAATTACTTGGAATTAAAAATTACAAGCAATGCATTACTTATTTTCTGGGACAATTTTAAGGAATTAGAATTGATTAAAAAATAAAATGAAAACTTTTTTCATACTAGATTTAAAATAACACCATTTCCCAACCCAGGATTAAGTAATAAAGTCAAATCTGGGTTTTAAACAGATCTGTCAGACTCTGGCCATTGGACTCCCCAAACTTAGAAAAGTCTCAAAAAGCTATGACATAGGAAATGACTTCAACATGAATTATTCTGCTACATTTAAGTTAAATAACAAACCTTAAATAAAGTTTTTGTTTGCGAGCCACAATATTAAGTTTTAGTATCTTTACAATGCCATTTCCTATATTAAAATCTTAAGGAGCATGAAAAAAATTCAGCCAAACTCTTTAAAATATACAATTTTTTTTTAAGGCACTCAACCAAGGTGGGCCTTTAAGTGGAAAACAAATGAGACGCTTCTTTCTAGGAAAAAATTTCAGTTTGTTGCTTCAGAGTCATATATGGTGTCAACAGGAGTTACAGTTACACGTGCTTTGTTTTTCTATGAAATATACTTGTGCGCCATCAGTCCGACAAAGGAAATGAAATGCTTGATGGCAGTTAAGACACAAAATTGATTTACCAGATAACTATTCTAATTCTGAACATATGAATCACTATACATCTACTCTGCATTGCCAAAAAATGCTGAGGAAGAAAGGGAGTTTTTCTGTGTCTTGAAAATTGTTATTGTACAATTATTTTAACTTAAGTTACCTCTTCCTGTTTTCTGAATTCTGCTTCCATCTGTTTGTTACGAGGCTGATTCTTTCCAATGCCATGTCCAGTTATAAAATTGCTGCTGATGTAAGCCAGCTCTGGATCTTGTTTGCCAGCTTCCTTTATCAATCTAAGAATATTATATACATTTGGAAGTTAAGCATTGCTGAGAGAAAAAAATTTAAACTTTTGTTCTTAAGGGTCCCCTTAAAATGGAAATACATGTATTTTTGGCCAACATGCCTAACAAAATGGTCTTGGTATTTTTTTTTTCAATCAGCTTAACAGCAATCATTACCACTCTTCATGGCATAAATCTGTGGACCTGCTGATGAATGAAATGGCCACAGTACCTCAAACTTTTTAGTTTGGCCGTGATAACTTACTAGACTACTAGGTAACTTACTAGTGGCCCAGGAGGGGACAGTTCTAGGTAGAGAGAAACATGGATTCCTCATAACCTGGCTTCAGGCCAGGCCGTATAAAGAAAAAGCCACATGCATTTCTCTGAAAGCTGAACACAATTCTCTAAAAGCACGCACAGCTTGCAGCAACTGTCATGCCTCTACAGACAAGCTTAGAGTCAGTATCATCACCCTGACACAAAAGGGGGCATCTCTACAGCCAAGGAGACCTCACTCCCCCTCTATATTCAGTAAGACAGTCCGGCTTTGTGGGCAAAAAGCACAGTTATTTCCTTCAGTCTAAGCCCAGCACTGGGGTCCTGGAAGAAGAGTTTCTCTGGAAAGAAATGCCTCTGCCTACTGATAAGCGCATCTCCATTCCCAACACTTTCCCACCCAGGCCGCTGACCACAGTTCTGCGTAAGAGAATATTGGACTTCACACAGCAACGTCAGAGACCCCATCCCATCTTGTCATGAAGGAGAAGGCTCCCAGCTCATCCCCGTTTCTGCCTACCGCTCTGTACTACTGCAGAGTGCTGGTAACCTAAAGCTGGCCTTCTAGCTGAGAAAGGGAAAGGGTCTCCAGGATGGGATCACATTACACAGGTACAGGAGGTTAACAGTTAGTGTTGCCATTACAGCTATTTTGGAAATATCCACATTCAAAAACTCAGCACACGGGATAAATGGTTCCACACCTGATTTAAGTGATTCCATATGGTTCTTCTGAAGTCATATGACATAGTATAAATTCCTAATAAAAAACTGCATTTTAAGTCAAACCATTCTTTTTTTTTCTTTAATACATGAAACAGACTAATATCAAAGAGCTGGAAGAAACCTTGAGTGGCCATCTAGAATATCTTTCTGCCTCCAAATCAGCAAAACACTTACATGTCTAGGTTAGTTTAAGAGTCTGTTCTATAGTCAAGTACTTAAAATGTTCAGAATCAGAAATTTTCTTAATATGTTCCAAGCTTTATATTTAGTCATTAAACTTATGATGTCAGTATCAAAAATCAGTGTTACACACAAAAAGCATGTCCCAAAATCTAAAGTATAAAATTAATTTTCGTAAAAATATGTTCTTCCAGATTTTAGTTTGTGTAAATAGGCATCAAATGTAATTGAGGTAAAAAAAATTCAAGTTACTCCTAGTTAGACAAAGAATGTATTTTACTTTGCAAAATTATCAATCTGGCAGATTCAATAAACAGAAAGGGAAGCACTCAGTAAGCTTATTTCTCTTTAACAAAATTCACATCAACACTGCAGAGAACAGAAAAGACAATGTGCACATTAATAAAATCTCTTAAAAGCAATAATTAAATATTATATCCCTATGCTGGTAACATTTATAAAGAATAAACTTATTCATCAGATGAATTAAAGGGATACTTCATCTCGTGCTCAAGACAAAGCCATAGGTTTTCAGAGAAAACAAAACAAGCTCTATTATTGTTGTGGGCTTCCAAATAAGTACCACAAACTGCTTATCCATTTCACAGTACCACAGAATTGATAAGACAAAGTCTTATTTGTTTCTTTTGATTTTTACACTGAGTTTATGAGAATTGTTCCACAATCAAGCTGTTTGACAAACTAGCATGCTCTTCTCCAGTGCAGAGAGCTTCTGAAACTATGTAACAAAGAACCAGTTTTTTCTAATTTCAAATCCACCAGAGACCAATATTTTTGTAAAATTCCATGAAAATTAACTAAGAAAATGAAACTTAAAAACCATTAAAATCGTAATGCAAATTGTATTATATTCACCAGACATAACTGTCAAAACTGAAAGTTTCTAGTCTCTGTACCTAACAGTACAGTTGGCACTAGCCCACAGATCACAATGTGTGTGTACACACAGCCTCCTCAATGAGCACTGGAAATAGTATGGCCAAAAATAGGAAATATGTACACTAGATTCAGAAAACTAGTAGATGTACTACTGAAAATCATGATTTGACTAAACGTGATAATTTATGCAGACAACCATAAGGGAAAAAAAATTCAAAGATAAAAACACATCATTTGAAACGTCAGCCAAGAACTGAAATATGTTACCTTTAATTATCTTTACTCCTTATATTTTCCTGCAAATATGAGACAATCAAATGTAATTCCTCTATGATTTTACCAAAAAAGCATCACTGATAGTTAACAGCGTACTGATACTATATCCCCCAAATGTGTGCATGAAGAACTAAGTAATTAGCACCTACTGTCTGTCAGGTGATAAAACAGCCATTTTTATATACAGTGTCTCTTACTAATGACCCAGTAAGAGAGGAAGGTATTACTATTTTGTAAATGAAGACGTTGGCTTTAAAAAGCTACATAACTTTCACAAAATACACATCTAAAAAGTAGGTGGATATCAAAGGAACCAGGGCTCCTTGGTGCTGATTCTATAATGGAGCAGAGAAAATACATGAAGAGCCTGAAGCATCTTGGAATACCAGAAAATAAGGAGATACTCAAAAACACGAAAGCATTAGAGCATGTCAGAGCAATGCAGGAGTTAACCTCAGAGAGCCCCCAGTGAACCAAAGTGCAACAATGTGAGCAACAAAATAACCACTGGTTATTATATTATAACACAAATTATAAAATAAATGAACATGAATGCATACTGACAAATGAACACATTTCAATAAATATGAACAGATAGGTAAATAGGATAAAGAGATAAGTTTTCCCTACAGAACTGCAATAATATATGTAGGTATACTCCTCTTCAGAAATGCAGCTTAATCCCTCCCTCCCAGGATAAACTAGACTTGATGACTTGCTTCCAAAGAATACAGTAAGACAAGGCAAAAATAATAACTATACAGTGGAGAAACCTGGCAAACACTATCATAACCACGTGATGAAGTTTAACATCACCAATGATGTTTCATGTTGATACCATGAGTCCCTCTGATAGGATGTAATGAGAAGAACACTTCATCTCTGTGGTACTCTTCCAAATCCTAAAATTCCAATCTAACACTGAGAAAATAAAACTGAGAAGCATTCTACAAAATACCTGACCAGTAAGTACTCTTCAAGACTGGCAAGGTAATCAAAAACAAGAAAAGTCTGAGAACCTACAACAGAACAGAAATTATGGAGACCTAACAACTAAATGCAATATGGTACCTTGGGTTAAGCAAAGGACATTAATGAGAAAACTGGTGAAATTCAAACTTAGAGTTTAGTGACTAGTAATATACCAATGTTAGCTTCTTGGCTGCAACAAATATACCACGATAATGTAAAATGTTAAACAGTTGACCCTCAACAACATGGGTTGAGTCCACTTATATGCGAATTGTTTTCAATAAATACACTGGAAAATTTTTTGGCGATTTGCAGCAATTTGAAAAAAACTTGGAGATGTACCATATAGACTATGGAGATATCCAAAAAATTAAGAGAAAGGTATGTCATGAATGCATAAAATATATGTAGATTCTAGTCTACTTTATAATTTACAACCATAAAATACATACAAATCTATTATAAAAAATTAAAACTTATCAAAACTTATACACACAAGCACAGACTGACTGTACAAGGTACCATCTGCAATCAAGAGAACTGTAAACAATACATATAACATACATCTGTGTTAATCAATTGTTTATGTTATCTGTAAGGCTTCCCATCAACAGCAGGTGGGTGATAGTTAAGTTTCTGGGGAGTCAAAAGTTATCCATGATTTTCAACTGTGTGGGAGGTTGGTACCCCTAACCCCCATGTTGTTCAAGGGTCAACTGTGATACAAGAGATGG
Organism: Smutsia gigantea; assembly: GCA_032199065.1. NCBI lineage: Eukaryota > Metazoa > Chordata > Mammalia > Pholidota > Manidae > Smutsia > Smutsia gigantea. The sequence continues at coordinate 313,487 of JAVSCE010005811.1, read as the reverse complement.
GGAAACAAGACGAAAGGTATAGGGGCACTTGACACTATCTCCACAACGTTTTTGTAAACAAAAAGTTGTTAGGAAAATAAAGCAGGGGTGGCTGAGAGAGGATGTGCACCCAGGTTTCCTCAACACTAGTGTCACACACCACCAGTGAACTGCACAGGAAGAGAACAGCAGACTAGAAAACTGGAAGCCCATTTTCTGCCACTTGGTATCTGTGTTATTTTGGGAGGGTTGTAAACTAAGTCTTAGTTTAGTTTCCTCATCTATAATATGGCAAAAATACCCACCTTCCTCCCTCATTGAGTACTATTAAATTTAAAAGTATATATATAAAAATTAAATTATAAATCATGAAACCACATACATACATACATATATATATACACACACACATATAAATATTAAACTATACACATACTCACATTATATACAGAATAGCTGTGATTTATTTTAATTAGGAGAGTAGAACACTGCCCCTGTATTACAATAGTTTATATTCCCATGAAACTGCACTGAAGGAGGGTTTTTCCTCCCATTAAATTGATGGGAGGAAAGAATCTGGATTTCAGGAAGTTTTTCTAAGTGTATTAAAAAGCTTACTGGAACAAGACCTCTATTGTATATTTAATTAGCTACCCATAAAGTCAACCCTCAAACCACTCTTGAATCATCATCCAGCACAGAATTCCAGCCACATTTTATGAAAGCTGATCACAATAAATCTGATTCTCAAAGTCAAAAGGAAGTAAGTGATTGATTTTGATAAACCTTCTCAAGCTAGTATTTCTGAAATAAAAACTGGCACATCTCTGCATTTAAAAACACATGTTAAGAAAGAGGGGAAGAAGAAACCCCAATTTCTCCTCTCCAAGCCTCAGAAAATTTACGTAATTCTTAAGCCATCCTGTATGGGGCAGGAAGCGTGTCTGTAATGAGACTCAGAACTGTGCCAATATTAAACTTTTTTGACCCCTGAAATACCTTTCCCCATTCTAAGCAATCATCTCAATGATCATGCTCTCCCTGGTATGTCTCCTGGCAGTCTTCCCTCTGTAAAGCAATGGTTTTCAGTGTTCTATGATGTCCAGGGGCATTACGATTGTAGAAAAGAACTGAAAACTAGGAGGTTGAGTGTCAGGACTCTAGAATTGTCTCTGCCACTGACTAGCAATTTAACTCAGGGCAAATCACTTTTCCTCCCAAGGTCCTTTCTCTTTTTTATAAAAATAAGTGGGCTCGATTAGACAGTCAGTGAAGCCCCTTTCCAAGCTTAAACTTCCGATTCCAATGTAATTCACTACCTAAAGTTATTTTACTATGTAGTCACCATAAGGATCAGGCCCAATGACTATGAAAATTACCAGACTGAAAACTGCCAGATGACTACCCCAGAGTCTCATTTCTCATTACTCAAGAAAAGTTTTCAAAGCTCCAAAACAGCCAGAAGCAGTTTAGAAAAAAATCCCAAATTACCTCAGGAACCAAAGCTTAATTTCTCCTCCGAGATCACTACTTGCAAAAAAGGCTCTTAGGGATCAACTCTGGCCAATTAATGGTCTCACAGCAAAGTAAATTGCCTGAAGTACAAACTAAGGACCCTTCTTGGCCCTCATAAATAACAGAGTATCCAAAAAGCAAAAGAACTATATATTCAGCGGCCATCTGACACAAATTTGATGTATAGCTCCTTGGCTGGGTCTGTATTCAGGAAAAATACCCTTACACTGAAGGAGACAGGGGTGGCAATCCACAACCTAAAATGGATTTCACCGGCACCTTTGCCAATGTTCTCCAAATTTTTCCCTAACATTTTTATTCTCTTCCAACTCAGAAAATTTTAATATACAGTCTATGAACCAATTCAAACTGCAAATCTAGTTGTTCTTAATTTCTTCCAATGCAAACTTGCAAACTTGAATGAGTAATTTTTAAGGGAAAAAAGCTAACATAAAAAAATTAGCTCATAGTACTCAGATAAAATTTATCCTAAGACTATCTAAGGAGAAACCTTGGTATGAAATGCTTAATACAATGCCTAACACACAGATAAATAAATAATCTGAATTGAATCTAACAACTGAATACAAAACAAGGAATGTTTTACTTTAATGTAACCTAATTTTTCTCTACTTGCTCTCTATTTTAGATGGATTAGCACAGATTAGCATCCTTTAAGAAAAACACCTCAGTCGTGTCAAATCTCACATTCTGGGAAAGCTTTTGCATATATAAACATCCTCTCTGTTTGTCCCAGCCCCACACTACACAGGACTTATGATGGTGCTGACAAGTAAAGGACACTTACATAGCCCTTCTGCTAGCCCTTAAAGCTATTACAGCATATCGCTTCACCAAACAAAAAGCTGCCTTGTTCTATGGAAAAAAACGTTAATCGTAGAGGTTTACCTGTTTAAGACAACTGCTGTGTATCTTCTTTCCACAAAAATAATTCCACATAAAATATTGGTAAATGGAGAAGGAAAATTAGTCTCTGGCTTCTCTTTTTCTTCAATTTCTTCATCCTCATCATCATCCTCAGAATCACTCCAAGACACATAATTATCCTGATTCCTATTATTATACCACTCAACGCTTTCAAACTGCTGCCGTTCATATGGTTTATATTTACGTAAGATTTCAAGCAGTTTTATGACTTTAGGAGTTACAAATCTCAGGTCGAGTGAGGCAGGTGAGAAGTGCTCTTCACATAATGCATGTATTTTCCTTAGGAAGGTGTCTGTAAACAATAGAAATTTCCTGTGCAGCTCCTCTTGTTCATGTTTGATATATTTCTGCAGTTCTCTTACCATCATCCCAGCTACTTTATCTGCACACCAGGGTCCCAGAACTACCAATACCGCACGACAGTCTGATAGTATCTACAAAAAAACGTAAAGAGCCAAATGCTAAACAATCATGTAACATTTTCACAGGGGTTACCTGGGATTTAAGGTGTCTTCACTTTGCCCCTTCAAAATAAATTTACCTGGCTAATATAAAACACTGAGAGTAATTTCCCAGGGCTGGGGGGAGGGGCAGCTCTATTTTTCCTATGTACATATGTGTGTTTACATAGACACACACACACACACACAAACCATCATTTTGTTTTCCACAGAGAAAAAAAACAAACAGCTCTACCTTTCCTATGTACACACACACACACACACACACACACCCATCACTTTGTTTTCCATAGAGAAAAGAAACAAACAGAAATTAAAAGATGCAACTGTATAAGGTTAATAAAACATAATTTTAGATCTGTAATTAGTTAAGAAATACACTGAGTCATTTGATTCCAGGTAAATATGCAAGGAATTATGTAGCAGAGTAATTTTATTCTAGGTATAAGAGTACAACAATTTTCTCTGTACTCTATGCCCAGAATACCACCTTACAAGCCTAGCTCAGAGCAGAATGTAATACCATAATGAAGCAACAACTGAGGAATCACCAGTTCTGCAGGCAAGTAAAAGACATACTGGGTTGAACATGGACTTACTAAGAATTCAAGACTGAGAAGAGTCTGAACATTGCTACTCCAGAAAAAAATCAACAAGAGATTCAATACAATGTTAACATTCACAAACGGTTGCACAGTCCTAGGATGATGGTTCTCAAAAGTTTTACTGCACCAGGGTAACTGGAGGGCTTGTCAAATCTCAGACAGCTGGATCCCACCCACCGAGATTCATTCAGATTCAGAAGGTTAAGGGTGGAGCCCATAATCTGCATTTCTAGCAAGCTCCTGGGCGATGCTGATGCCCCTGACCTGGGATCCACACTCTGAAGACCACTGTTCTAAGGAATCTTTTCTCAAAGCTGTACGACTCAGGGATGATGGGCTCTACCCAGTTACACATAGGGTACCATAGGGTACTAGCAGAATTCCTTAGACCAAGGATTTAAGTAGGAACTAACTCATCTGACCAAGATAAAGAGAACGGACTCATTCCTTATCCTTAACCATGACATGAAGCCTCACTCATCTCTTTAAATCAAGGAGGTCTATACTTAATAACATAAATGCCTGTGAGGTAACAGTAAACTCAACCCAATACGCTATGTCCAAAGAGATAAGAAGGTCAGGATCTAAACTAAAATGTACAGAAAGCAGCCTCATTAGAAGCATATTTTCATTTCAAAATTAAGAACAAACAGAAGCCTTTTATTATAATCCCTATACTTCCCTCTGCTTACCTGTTTAGAAATTAAAGTAGAATCTCTTTCTTTTGGATGTACAGGTATGTTACAGTCATTGATAAAATTAAGTGCTTCCTCTAATTCCATGAGCAGGCTTTCATAAAGCCCACTTCTGTCAGTAAATGGTCCACAGTCGACGACAATCTCACATGGCTGAGAAGTATATCTAGCATTGGAAAAAAAAGTTGTCAAAACCATGCTAAATTCACTACAGCATCATGATCCATTACATATCTAAACCAAAGAGAACAATGCTGTTTTCACTGTCAATACCTACCTGGGACTGGCAGGCTGACTCACAACGACCTTCCTCAAGCGAACTCATTGTATCTGTACTATGCTTGCCTGTCAGGTCTCCAGGAAGGAATTCATAAGGCTGACAAAGACTTTTGTGTATTTTGTGGTTTCATTATTATCCCACATTTTTTGTTTTGTTTTTTAGGCTTAGATTTTCATCCTTTGCCCCCTTAGATATCAGCCAGAATGAAGAACAATATTGGTCCAAAAGCTCAAGAAACTCAATAATGATTACTTCTCAGAAGTAAAAACAGGTATAGAGAGCAGATCACAGGAGGAGGCATTATCATTTAACTTATCCATTTCATATTATTTAAAACTTTTAGACTTTGTAAATGTCAAGTTTACTTATAATGTATTTTTAACATATCCTTATAAGGAAAGTTTCCTCAACTTTAAACCAATTACAGTATCATTCTTTGGTTCTTTTATGCCTTTCACAACATGACAACAAAAATGGTACAAAATACTCTAAAGCACAGTGATTAAGGAAAAGAAATATAGTAAAGATATAGTTAAGTAATATAGTTTGCATTACTCTCAACTAGCATTTTATGCTTAACGAAATGATCATGTTTAGAGAACTTGGTAATACCAAATTCAATATATTACTTAAATGCTCTAATACCTCTACTTCTCCTGAAGACTTCAAGGAGTACAGGCTTACCAATCTAATTCAGGTCAGATAAAAGCAAAAGTACAGCCTTGTACTTTCTCCAGCACAGATGGCTTTGGCTGAGGAAATCAGAACAGCATGTCTTAAGGTCATGAGATTTGTATCTCATATGGCATTTGAATACCATATGATTCTGAAGCATTCCTTTTTCTTCTCATTTTACAAGGAGAACTTTCCCCAAATTCCTATGAATGACAGGCACACCGCAAGTTGTTTTCCATGTCTCAATGTAATAGATCATCAAAGAATCCTGTCATCACCAATGAAGCCACTATCAGTGTCATTTTACAGGTTCAGTGAGTGGATATGGCTCACTTGAAGTCACACAGCTTGTAAGTGGAGCCAGTATTCAAAACCCGCACTCCTTAATAACCTGAGAAATCAGTCTTCTCTATTTATTGTAACTGTTCCAAGAACCACCACTTGGTAATCTTCCCTTGCTGAAGACTATCTAATAAGGATATACAGGTATTTCATATGAACTGAATTAGTACCATTTACTTAAAAGTCTAATTTATACAGGCTATATATAAGTTCCACCACCATAAATCAAAAAGTTTGTGTGTAGGTGTGTGGATGTTTTAATGAAACTCAAAATAGCAACCTCCTCAAAAGGAGACAAACCTGGAAATCATTAAGCACCCAGAAATCATAAGGAATGTCTTTCTCAGAAATTCACACCCACTTTCAAAACTACAGGGTGTTTCCAGTTATTTTGAAGCATATCATAAAATACTGAATTCTGTAAATAAATAAATGTTCTTTCAAAGCATCACATGAGACCTCAGGTCAGACCAACGAAGTGCACAGATGACTACCCCAGAGTCTCATTTCTCAGAAAAGGACACAAATTTACTGCCCAAGTTCCCAGTCATTATCAAGATCAGGAAACAGAAAGGGCCCCCACTTATGCAACATTGTAGCAAGGTTAGATTCTTGCATTCACTAATTGTCCTGAAAAAGAATGCTTAGGCCTGCTCACTCCTTTTAACAGCCATTTGTTCACTTCAACAAGTACTATCCACAAGGCACTATGAAAGATCCTGAAGGCTTAAAATTGGTGATAGCTAGTCTCATTAGAGCAAGCCACTCACATGTACATACCTGTCTAAGACCACCAAGTCAGTTGCAGTTTCAGCATTACTCTTAAGAATTTTCTCCAGTTTCTGAATCTTTTCTTCCAATTCTTTGGGATCACACTTTCCATTTAAAATGGACGCAGTTAATCCCAAAATACGAGGACATGACGGACAATCTTCACAGAGCTAACATAGTAAAAGATACCACAGTAAGGAATTTATTTTGCAAGGCCATAACAGGAGAGAAATTACCATATTAAAACATGCCAGAAAGACTGATGAATACTAAAAGATATTACTTACGGAATTAGTGTAGTTTAAAAGATGTTTATCAAAAAGGCACATTAAAATATGCTATGATAGATTATGTAATTCATCTATATTGTTTAAAATTTTATTAGCAATTTAGACTTATTAGAGACTATTATAGTTTTTTATAGATTTAAATGAGCTTTAAGTTAATATTCTAATATTCATTCATTCATACAGGAGAAACAAGTTCCCAAAATTAGGAACTAATATTATTATTTTTGATGTATAAAAACAGTTTATATTCAGTAATTTGACCAGCATTGTTAAAACTGAAAAAAATATAAAAACTTACCTTCATAATTTCTCGGTAGGGGTGGTCTAGAATCGCAAGATGACACTCATCAAACACCAAAAGGTTAATGTCTGACAGTGATAAATAACCATTTTTCAAAACATTCAAGGCGACATAGCAAGTCATAACGAGAACCTAAAATAAATTGGCATCAGTATACAAACGTGTCATTGACCTGCTTGGGTACACTTACATGAAATCAGATAGGGAACCACAGTATTGGGGATGAGCATTAATAAAATTCATTAGTTAAAATTAAAACAAAAATTCTACATATATGGAAGCTCATACTTAGGAAACAAGAAGCAGAATTAGAAAAACATGGACAAAGAGAAAAATTTTTCCATAATGGAGACCATGTTTTTAAGATACATTTACTAATCTACTTCAGGTTTTCCGATTCCTACAACCATATTTTGACTGAGACGTGTTAATTTAATCAAATCACAAAACACCTTAACTTTTTTCCTTTTTTGCCCATTGAACTGACAAGGTTTTCTGGAAGACCCAGACTAAGCGTTCTTTTTCATACCTTATCATTCTGTGGGCATTTAAGTGCCTTATTAATGAGAATTTTACCCAATCTGTGAGACATACCAGTGCGCTGTGGGCCGCTTAAGGTTAGTTATTTAGGAAGCACCTCTTAACCACTTCAGATACAGCAACGTCAACATGCACAGGGCCCTCCTCACGTGCTGGCTACGTGGGAACACGTAAGCTAGGGGAAGTCTCTGTCAAAGACCCAAGATCTCAACCAAGAAATGTCTCCAGTTTCAAGACATTTAACTCAAGAGTAAATTCCTGAAAGCAGGTTATCTGCAAGTTGGAAACAGGTCACAGGAATTTGTGTTTTTCAAGCAAGTAAATCACATTGCAAAGCTGTTTCTTTTCTATAAAGTAAGAGCAAACACAAATTAGTCATTTATTTGGTTTTAACATGAGACATACAGTGGAAAAGAGTATGTAACAGCTACTTTCTAGGATGACAAAGTATACAGGAAAATAAGAGTTTTCTGACCTAACTCAGACAACCAAGGCTACAGATCATATTATAAACCAAGTCTAGGACTTGTAGGGATTTATAAAATGAAATTTCTCTACAAGCCTTACCTGGTGCTTAGTAAACTCTTGGTTCCATTTCTCTCTTGTCCAAGATGCATTTACTTCTAGGTTTGAGTATTCCCCAACCTTGAGATCTGAATGAGTTCTGACAGCTGACACTTGTTGAGCAACCTGGTTTGCTGATTACAAATATAATACTCCGTGTAAATAAGAGAAATCTTACCTATTTAACTTTCTGGACTACTAATGATTAAGACAGTAAAGGAAATCCTTTCATTATATAGTGTACCTAACCACCAGTTTTTTTAGATAGCCAATTTAAAATTGTATTTCCAAGGTTACTCTCCAAAACAAACTTATTAGACTCACCACCATGCCTTCTGTCATTCACCTCAGAGGACCTTATCCTTCTTTCTTTACAGTTAATTTTCCCCAAACTAAGAATACAACTTCTAGGCTGGAATGACAACCACTCCAGATCCACTCCTCCTGTTTTCTTTAATAAAATCAATTTGTTTCACCAAGAAATAAAAGAGTCTAATATGTATTTAAAGCACATGAGAACATCACATGCTGATATAATCTAAGCAAAGGAGAGGAATGGCAGGGTTATATTAGTACCCCAGCAGCCTAGGTTCATATTCTATACTTTTTGTTTTAATATATAATTCCAAACACATAAAACCAGTATTTTAAATAGACTCTTACTGAAAATGTAACTTTTGAGAAGCATCTAAGCATAAATTAGGTTATGTTCCAAAAGTAATCCATTTAAAAGAAACACAGAATCAGAATTAAATTACATTTAATACAATGCAATTACATTGAAGGGAAAATGTGAAGTTTAACACCTGTGAAATAAAACTGCTAACACTTAAGAAATTCTATAAAGCTATGAAATAAGACAAAATGATATTTCTACTATCAGAGCTTCAACAAGGACATTACTCATCAAACTCGCTACATTTTCAGTAATTTAACTTAATACCGAAAAAATCTCATCCAACTTCCTCCACACAATTTGATAAAATAATTTATTACCAGAGTTGACCAAGAACACCGTCCTTTTTCCATGTTTGTTGAAGTCGCCCCTGATCTGATAGGAGAGCTCTTTAGTGAGTAGTACTGCAATGAATGTCTTCCCTGAGCCAGTGTTTAAACAGACTATGGTGTTATGGTCCAGAGCTGCTTCCAGCAGTTCAACCTAAAAATACAGCGCAAACAAGATTATATACACTTCTTACCTGAGTACAAAATTTTAAAAATTGGATTTTGTTTTAATTCATAGAATTTCAGTTTTCTAAAATCATCATCCAATAGATTTGCCAAAAAATATACTTTCTACATCTCTATATAATAATAACCAGAGGCAGTACAATGCCTATTACTCATAGCTGTGCTGCATAAATGTATGTTTAAATGGCATTTACAACTTCTTTAAGAACTATTTTCGCACAGACAGAATACTTCTCTAGAATAACATGAATGACTAAATTTATAGTAACCATGGTTCCGCCAGTTCATGGTTGTTCAAAACTATCTCAATTCCTACCCTGCTCATGAGGGCAGGCAGACCCAAATGGATAAAAAGAAACAGTAAGGTTTTCAGAGAGGAAAAAAGTAAGGAACTTCACAAATAAAACTATCAAATCAATTACCCAGAAGATGTTAAAAAGAAAAGACTATTAAGTACAAACATATTTGGAATGAGAAAATTAATAAGAAGAAACCTTGAAAATGTAAATGGGTTTCATACAAGTTCTGTACACTGTATGCTAATTTATTTCATTTTAGTAAAAATGCTCCAGTATTAGTGTTCTCATTAGTACCTGATATTTTCTTGGCGTATAAATGTTATCATGAATTGCTTCTTGTTGCCATGGTAGTCCAAAGAAAGGACCCATTGGTGAGGAAGCAGGGGTCATGAGCTGCAGGCCTGCCATGCTGAGGGGTTGCAAAGCAGGGCTTTTCACTCATCCAGTGTTTTTCTCATTGCATTTTTGTTCTAGAGCAGCTTACTACAAAAGGGAAAAAGAATACCATTACACAACCATGCAGGGTTAAAAACAAAAGAAAGCACAGAAACAGGAGAAACATCAAAGTATCATTCCTACGGGCCTTTTCAAACTCTTTCTGTAATTATTTTAGCTTTTTCTTCATCTAAGAGGATAGTTTTAAAAGTCAAGCATTCTATTCTCCACCTAGAAACTTGTCTAGAATAATTAGGCAACTGCACAGATATAAGTACACAAGTATTTATTGCTGCATTATTACTTAACAGAAAATAACTTTAAAGTGTATTAATAAAAAATTAGCTAAGTAAATTATGGTATAGCAATGTAATGAAATATTTTGACTCCATTAATGCACATTTATCTATATTTACTGATATATAGAGTTACATCTTTATCTATATTTACTGACAGAGAAAATATGTACATTATATGCCTTTATATATGTAGGTATATTTAAAGCACATAAACATATACATAAATATATTTCAAACATGCTTTATAAATTCTATAATGCTATTATTATTGATCAAATAATGAGACAATGTATGGAAGACACTTAGCACTGTGCCTACACATAGGAAAGTGTCAAATGCCTGCCAACATTTTGTCATTTTATCAAAAGACCATAAATACAGGTCTTTTTCTCAACAACCTACCACAATTACATAGCTAATCACCTATTAAAATACATATCTTTAAAATTATACATAACCTAGGTCAATTAAAACAAGTTACACCATTCTGTGAAGTGAAAGTTTTTTCTCAGTATCTAAGCTCTCTCCTGTAGTTCATGTATTCTTTCCCAAAGATAAATCTGATTATATAAAGTAACAAAATAAAACTTGAGTCTTTTTGAAATTCCTATCCTGCAGATAGAGTCGGGGTTTCAAGTCTCCATGTGAAAGTGCCTCACTGGCTTTCCTGACAGCAGAATTCACTTGCCCTGTGGAAGGGAATTTTCTCCTTTGCACTGCTCTTAAGTGTTCACTGTTATTACTCTATGAAACAGGAAGGAAAGAATCCCACTCTTTGTTCCTTGACAAAAAAACTGAATCTCCTGATGTGTTAAATTTATAACCATGGTACAACACAGTGGCTTAAGTTGTTGCATCTAATCCAAAAAGTATCAAGTGTAGAGTCTCTTTTATACATAGGCACAATATCAAATTCTGATTTCAGAGATTAATTTGGTTGACAGGAATCCAACACCCAGCTAATACAAGTGTGTTCTCAAGTAAGCAGCACAGGGGTTTATGGCTGCAGGAACCAAGGACCTCGGCAAGGCAGGTGCCACTGGGGAGCAGACAGTACAACCATTTCCATTATCCTCAGAGGAAGATGGCAAGCAAAGGATTCCGGAACACATTATGAAAAACCACCAAGTCATTATTTTCCCGGGATCAACAAGAACTGTGTTCATGAGGATAAATCTGCTCATTCTCTACTGAACCAAAGCCCCAACAGCCATTCCTTTTGACCCCACACTTAAGCGTTCACTTTTTTCAATTCCTCAGGCCCTCAGGCTTATCATTCAAGCTTTTTACTCAACACAGCTGCCAAGAACCTAAAGTAGAAGTCCATTTTACCTTATTTCCTGCAATTCAACAGATCATTTTGAAATTCGAAGGCTGAGATCTGCAGGCACTTCCCAGCTGGCTACCATTCCTGTGGCCCCTCTGTACTTCTTCATTACTACAGACTGTTACTGTCTAGGACTATTTATCCTAACCTGACCCTTCACTTTTCACCCAGCTGAAATGCTAATTAGAGACATGGGGGAAGGTGCCAGGAAATGAGCCTAACCTGATAGGAGATGGGAATAAAAAAAGGAGAAAAGAACGCAGCAAGGTCAATTCCCAAACATATCTTCCTCCACCTCCAAAAGCCACATGCAGCCAGGAACCAGGAGAACCCCCTCCTCCTACAATGTCACCATTTCTTCTCATAAAGATAATGTTAGTAACGATATTAACTCCACAAAAAGTCTAAAAATTAAATGAGAAGAATGTTCTATTTTTTGAAAGGTGGACTATATTCTTCAAAAATATCACTATCATAAAAAGAAAAACTATGAAAATGTTCCAGATTAGAGAAGATTGTAGAGACATGACAACTAAATGCAGTAACTGATCTCAGATGGGATCCTGTACTGCAGAACAATGTCCTTTACAGAGTCCGCTAATGGAACCGTACACACCACCTGTCAAATTCACTGAGGCTGGGAACTGCCCTGCGGCTACAGAAGAGAACATCCTTATTCTTAGGAAACAGACACTGAGATATTTAGGGGTAAGGGCCATGATGTACAAAAACTACTTATTCTGAAGTAGTTCAGGAAAAAAAAAAACTACATACATGTATATATGCATGTGTACAACTAATAAGACAAATAAGGCAAAATGGGTAAAGCACGTATTCTTTGTCCAACTTTTATTCTTGCAACTTTTCTGTGAGTTTGAAATTATTTCCAAGAAAAGAATTTTAAAATGTATAAATACTACCAATCAGACTGGGATTCCTTGAGCACAGGCACTATGTGCTACACCCATATTGGCTTCACCCACTGTATCTAACCCCAACCAGGATGAGGCAAAACAATAGTGCCGGTGTGCAGAATGACAACAGGGTCCACGTGAGTGACATGAAGACCTCTAAACAGCTTCCATTTGCCTGTCATAATTTATATCACATTGCCTCTATTCACACAGACACATACATACACACCTTATTCATTTACACACATGCTCCATGAAAACAAGACGTGTGTCTCATTCTTTGTAGCTCTTAAATTTCCTGGCATAATGTACTATAATACATTTCAATAAATGTTTGATGAACTGAATCAGATTCATGAACATATGCACAATAATGTACAGAACAGAATCACACACCATTCAGAAGATATTTCTATTTGTTTTGGAAATCCACACCCACCCCACACTTACTCTTCCTGAAAAATGGGTGCAGAGAGAGGATTTAAGGAAATAGAGGACAGCCAATTAAACCCTCCCAGTTACATTTTCCATAAGGTTATAATATTTAAATTAATTTTCATTCATTTAGTATACAGTGGCTGGCCCTCGTAGTACACTTGGTATTTAGGGAAAAACGAATCCAAGATTAGAAAATTCAACAGGTAATCCAATAATGTGAAAATAGAAAAACCTGTAATTCTGCCAATTTTTACTTTCTTTGGACTGTTCAAGTAGATTTTTTTTCCCTTAACTTGGCCTTAATGAAAAGCTCTGCGTCTCTGCTGCTAAGTACAAGTTCTACAATTTCACAGACAAACTGACTGTGGTTAACTGCTTCAGCAGAGCCAACAGACTGACTCCACGTGACTGCTGTTCAATCACAAACTTTAAATTTCTGGCCAAACACCTTAGACTCATGCAATTAGTAAGGCTGTTTCATAGCTTCTGTATACTACTCACTTAGAAATAACTGAGTAAAACACAAACTCTGTTCCTCTTTCCACAAATGATAAATCACAGATTTACCGTTTTAATGTTTGAGACCTCTGTGGTGGTGGTGTCTGAACTGCATTTTGACATTGTGATAGCAGTTTATTGGAAAATCACAGCATGCCCAAGCTTCTGCTCTAAAAATAAATGCAAAAATAGCCAAGTGTAAGATTGCTGTACTTAAACCGAATATAAACACATCTACAAGAAAGCCCTACTGATATAAAGCTCTGAACAAAAGGCCACCATTTTGTATTAAATTTTAAACAAAAGATATTTGGGTTATTTTAGAATTCTAAGTCTTATCCTAAAACAAAGAACAAGGGAATGAACTGTTAACAATAGCATGCCTAATTCCCAGAGATATGGGGAAAGAAAAAGTTAAGAGAAAAGTTCAAGAAAAGATGTCAAAATGAACACAAGGAAATCAAACAAGTGAATAAATTCTAAAGAGGGTGACAAGGAAAATGAACAAATAAATAAAAGGTAAGTATGTGTTATTTCCTAAATTCACATACACAAAATAAAGAGAAGGTCACCAGAAGAGGTACTTAACTGAGAAATCCCAATCACCTGGTATTAAGTCTTCAATACATGTATGAAAGCAATCAGCAATTTCAATTTCTCAAAATGAAATTAACAGACTCAAAGAACAGTTCAATCCACACTATAAGCTCTCTACAGAATTCATTTATGAATAAAAGATTCAGGAACACAGTTCAACAATGTTTATGCTGTGAAGAAAATTAATTTAGAGGTGGTTCTACTAAAAGAGATGATAAATCAAAAGCTAAGGAAGCACGAAGTACTGAGATGACAAGCTTCCTTCAATCAATAAATGTTGATTCTGTTGGGTCTGACACCAGATTTTGTCCAGGCAGCTCCTCCTATCAAAGCTCAGAAGGAACAGTTGGCAGTGGTCCCTTCCCTCATCTACAACTAGTCTGGTTGGTTAGAGTACATTTAGGTGGCAGTTAAACTTTCTCATTTCATACACACATTTGTTTTGCTAGTAAGTTAACAGAGAACAGTGGGGACACCTTAACACTACTTTAGGACATACATATTTACCTCAAAATGCTGATTCTAAGTTCTTTCAGTTTCCAAGTCTGTATTAATTCATACCCTAGGTAACCTAAAAGCAATCAGAGAGAATATTTTAGAACATACAACTCATTTTTAAAAACCAACTTAAAGAAATTTCCTGACAAAATTTTCATATTTAATTTGTCAGAATAAGATCTCTGGTATAATTTATCTACTGGGAGTTAGTACTGAAAGGGCTGCCTTTTAAAACTAGTATTTATTATGTTCTAATATGATTAAAAATTTTTAGAAATTGTTAATACAATCCAATTAGATACAAGGGAGAATTCTTGGCAGTAAATTACATTTTTTCTCCAGTAAAATCTGGCTTTAAAATTAAACCCTATGTCAGCCTCTTGCTTTACATGTGGGTTTGTCCCTATCTGAGTGTCAAGTTGTTTTCTATAGCTACCTCCTCCTTTTGACTTTTAATTCCATTCTGCACTGAGACCTAGTAAAGTGCAAATTCAATACACTTACATGGCCTGATGTGTCACACTCTACTTACATCTTTTCTAATTCTTATATTCACCTCTTTTCCAGACACACCATAACCAAAATAATCAGCTGATAATCCTTTAAAATTTAATGCAACTCCACTATTACAAATTACCACTGAGTTTTTCAAATTATTTCCCTGGACAATTTTATATGCAGATACATTAGAAAGCTAACATGCTAAGTACAATGACAACTTATTATATGTTCATAATACAGAGCCAAAAGGTCAAGTTTTCTAATTTTAACTGATGACCACAACTTAAATTACAAAAATACAAATTCCTGTTTGGTAGGCATCTTTAAGATTATCTGAAAAAGACAGGCCACATACCAGACCTCAGTTAAATTTTAGTAAAAACCAACAACCTTAACTCACATTAGCACCTAAATCCAGTATATGGTTGCACACTTTCAGACAAAAGATTGTAACAACAGAGCTAACCCTTCTGGTCTGAAGTCTAAAGGCATCTAGAGCTTCCTGGTAACAGAAAACTTCCAATTCATCTTATTATAATGTGTCACGGATTCTGATAATATTAACTTTATAATATCACTGTCCAGATTTCATTCCTACTCTCATGAAATTCAAAATGCACAACTACAATAAAGTCCCACAGTGAAGAAAAGAAAAAGAAACCATATGAGTATTGTGACATGCAAAAGTACTCCTGTGAGCTGACAGATAAAACTAAACTATGTGTGAAGAGCTTTAGTTCCTAGTGACAAATATGCTATGGGATGCAAGGCATTATTTTAACACCAACCAAGCCTAAATCACTAAGGGAATCTTTGTGGTTACTAGTTATAAGGGCTAATTACTTCTAAGAGGCTTTTTTCCAGAATTTCTTTCTTAGTCCTTTTCAAATATGTGTGCCTTTTTAAAAAAATATAAGCTAACTAAGCCTCTAGCCAGTCTCACATCTCAGGACTGTTTCTTAAGGACCCAAGAGCCATCTCTGAAATGTTATCAAGAAAGATAAAGCCCAAATCTCTCAGTTTCCCAGGAGGAAATGGGCCTAACTTGTCACCTGATTCCAAACTGCAAAATCTACCTCCAGGCATAAAGATTTGAGAAAATTAGCAATTTTATCTTGAAAACATGGATGGAAGGTGGTATAACCACATAGCTATATAAACGGGTAAGATTTCTTTCTGTCTCTGGAATCTCTTTAGTGGATAGTCTGTGATGCACACCACATTGCGATTTAATGCTTATTCAGTAAAAAACATACTCCAATTCTCACATAGTATTCATGCCAAATAACAAACTTCCATTTCTTGAAACTTAAATACTAGAGAAATCCTAAAATATGTTGACCAACTATAGTAGGGGAAGGAGCTCTAAAAATGAAGATGTAGCTCAGTTGGCAAATTCTCAGCTATATTAAAAAGGAATCTGCACACAGAAAAGTTGTTTAAAAACAACTCCCACCAAGCTCCCTTTTCTAAATTAAAGTTAGAGGAGAAAAAGTCTCAGCTGTTTTAAGCTAACTTCACACTTCAAGTTGGTGCTCTCACCTCTTCATACTTTCTCATATCCAGTCACTCTCTCCTCATAGAGGCCCTCCACGTAGGAGGAGCACTGAGTAAGGCCACTGGGATAGAGAAAGCAAAGCCTTTTTAAAGTATCTTTCATTTAAAATTATCTGAATGCCAGCAAGGGGTCCAGTGTCAGGAACACCAAGGGTCATCAGGCTCCACTACCTCTCTCTAAGTTTGTTGCCTTGCCTGTAAAATAGGAAAACCTGACCATTATGAGGACTAAATAAGATTATGTATATTAAGCTTAGTAGAGAAAGCTTGTTTGCAACATAGGAAATGCTCAATAAATGGTTTCAAAAAGATACCCACACTACTATCTCTTATCTAGAACCACTGTTCTCAAACAGTTCTTAAGACTTTAAGAAACTCCTTAAAGAAAACTAAAATGTCTTATTAATTTTAAGATGCAATACAGAAAACATAATCTCCTATCAGGAATACAAGATTTTATAGTTTTTTTAAGCCAGATGAACCTGAAAACCCACAAATTACAAATTACTTAGTCATTATGAATTTACAGTAGGATGAAAATCAAACAAATTTAAATCACAAAATATGAAATATAATATGGAATAAAATTAACAGCTTTGTGTCCACTGTTCTCTTTAAAATCAAACACCAAAAAACCCTATGTGCTACTTCTGTTTGCTCCACAGACTGAGAATATTACTTCACTTAACTGTCTCTGAAGCAATGAAATGCTATGCCGATCATCACCATCAAATGGACAAGTTTTGACAATATAAAATATAGGAAAAAACAAAAAGAAAACATCCATGGTATAAGAAGTATTTCAAGAACCTACCAACAACTATTGGGTGAATCTAGATTATGAAGTCTAAGTAAGGCTAACCCAAAACTTGAGAAACCAGAGAGAAAAGGGATAATAATTCCAAGATTTTAAACAATGGTTTCTTTAGATAGTGAAATATACAAAAGCAACAGTTTTATTTTTACTTTTTAATACCATTATCCTGTCATTATTAATTAGAAATTCTTGCATTTTTATCTAGCCTGCAACATTACCACAAAAAACTTCAGACAGAAAAGCTTCCTTCAGCATCATCATTTATAATAGCAAAAAATGCCTCTCCTGTGACCCCCCAAATCTAAATGTCTAAAACAGAATGAAGGAATGGCTTGGTAAACCATGGTTTATTTTACATGACACAATTCAATTGAGCCATTAAAAATGATGACAGTTTATAATGAACAAAGTTTATGTTACAGCTTTCAATGAAAAAAGCAAAACATTTTTTATTTACAATAAGATCAAGATTAGGTCTTCAAATTAAAAACTAAAAAAAGAAGGGAGAGAGAGAGAGGAATGGAGAGAGAAAATTCACACAAAAACTGAAGATGGGGTTACTACAAGTGATTCCTTCTCCTTAAAACTTTTCTGTATTTTAAAATTCCCTACAATTTGAACACTTTATTACTTTTAGAATTGGAAAACAAACTTTTGAGCCAAGGATGATTTGTAAGACAACAGTTTAGAGAGATATTATTCTGTTTTAGGTATTTTTTTAAAAAAGTCTCCCTTGTTAAGCCATTAAATGTGGTAAAATTCCTGTTTCTGTAACTTGAGCCACAAATTTACTAGCCTTTTCTTGCACTACTCTATGAACCAAACAAATTTCAAGGTTTCTCTAAATCTGTAACATAAACATATTATTATGTTTACATTTCAATGTAATTATGCCTAAAATTAGATTTGTCCAAACTTAAAGTCAAACACAGGTCAAACAGCCTTTTAACAAATTCCATCCATCAAAATCTCCAAATAAAAAGTACCTCTAGGCTACCAGCCAATAGCCCACTGAACTTAAAATATTTCTTAAGAAGATAATATTCCAACACATCAAAATGGCACAGATACGCACCCCTCCCCTTCAAGTTACCTGTAACACTTCTGCTTCAAGAGAGGTAAATACTTAATACACCACCAGCTTTCAAGGTTGAGTTTTAAAATTAATGTTTGATTCCAAGTTTCTGTACTTTACTCAATAAAAACATTGTTCAACAAATGCCAAAATTTTACTGAATTCATGACTCCCTTCTGCCTATTTTTTATACCATGGAAGAACATCCATGAGAAGAAAAGGGCCACAATTTTCTATGTCAAGCTGTTTGAACACAATGTAACTGAATATTTTAATACTGAAGAGAGGTCAGTCCTGAGAACAAATGAGCCTAAGAGTGGGCTGAGCATGATGGCTGATTCATGAGTGTTTAAGTCAGGAAAGCAAACATATTAAAAGTGCTAGACAAGAGGTTAGGCATGTCATAGCCATGTGCGACACGTGCAACCTCGTGGCATCTGCTTTCCTTGGAGCACCACATGGCCAGCCCAAACTTCAAAGACCAGCTCCTGCTTCTGGGCCCCATCCCCACTCAACCACCCCCAGGCCTCCCTAAAAACCTCTATCATTTTACTCCCTGCTCATCCAGCACACATGGGCTATCTATACCCAGCAAACCAGAGTCTAATTATATCTGCCCTATATTAGGTGTTACTGCTACTGCTATTTGCTGCCCAAAATTTTAAGATCTTTGAAAGATAATATACCATACTTGGCTTACACAGAATTGAAGCAAAGCTGGAAATATCCATAAATAATTTTCATTAATTAATTCCATGTTGAGAATAAACCTTATCAATCTAACCTTCAATTAACATGTACCTTTTTGTAGGTCAAATGAAAATTTCAATATAATGTTTCCTACTTTTAAAAGACCCATATTAAACAACCCATGTCATTTTAACAAGTTTAATTCCCCCACCCTTGTTCCCTTCACACAAAGAATAGCTCAAGGCAGACGAAAAACTATCAGAAGTAGGGTGGCATCAATTTGTACAATGATAATTTTGACCTCATCCAATTATACCATTCTCCCATTCTGGTCCTTGGTTAACTTCCAACCACTAAAACTGTCTTCCATATTAATGTAGTCTGATCTGATACTAACCTTGAAGATGTTTCAGCAACAATTTAAAGCTCTCAAAGTTACAAGTACAACAGGGAAAATTCAAAGACTCAAATAATATTTCTCATTAATTTTTCATTATAGAACTGCATTTTATTATGTTTAAAATCCAGATAAGACTCTATTCAATGTCAGCCAATAAATGTAGAAGGAATGACAGAAAATCACCATTTTTAACTATCACATTAGTAACTGAGGCTAGCAGCAAAACTAATGAGTGAAGTCTACAAAAAAATATTCACATCCTCTCAAACTATCTCTGCACAAATTACCTACTCCTTCAAATAAAAATTCATATTTTTACACTGAAAAACCCCCAAAGAAACCATTTAACCCAAATGACAAAATTAACACCACCAATACTGGGACAAACTTACATATACCTCCTAATTTGGGGAACTGAGAAATATCACTTATGTAGCTTTCCTGCCAAAACTGCAAAACCTGAATCTAATCATGAGGAAACATGAAAACCAAATCTAAGATTCATTTTACAAAACAACTAGCCTGTGCTCTTCAAAAATGTCAGTATTATAAAAGATAAAAGCTGACAAACTGTTCCAGATTAAAACAGTACAGAGGCCTGACGACCAAACGTAAGGCCCATTCCTGGACTGAATTTTGCCTTAGGGAAGGAAAACCGCCATAAAGGACATTATCGGGTTGAAGGCGGCTCAGGATATGCCACCTGAAAATATGCCACTTTGGCATAAGGATTATTTTAAACTGAAGGCAACAGAGCAACAGCAGACACAGGACGATCCCCTGCCCTCCCCTATTCTGCCTAAAAGCAGGGCATACATTTCCTTTTGTAAAGGTGTGATCATCTCTACTCCAGCACCACAGACAGACGACTCCTCACTGGAGCCCGGACTTGACTCTGCATAAACAAACCTTACTAAAATAACCCTTATCTTCTGTTGGGGTCCCTCATGTATTTGTCTTCCCACAGTTTACCATCCCCAGAAGCCCAAAGGCCTTTCTTTTCCTTTGTCTTCTCATTTCTCCACGTTTTGTCTTTTCATTTATCACCCTTTATTAAAATTAAAATATAAGCTCTCAAACCTAACCACTTTTCTTGGGTTTTCACTTCCCTGTGAATCTCCTGCGCACATGCAAAATAAACCTTTCGTTCATCTGTCCTTTCTCAGTTTAATTCACAGACTCCATCCTCGAACCTAAAAGCAAAAAGGAAAAGGTTTTTCCCTTTCCCTACAGAGGCACTGGTGAAATTTAAATATCATGATCAATGTTAAATTCCCTGAATTTGACTACTATAATGTGGTTATGTAAGAAAATGTTCTTGTTCTTGGAAAATATACCTCTGCTTAGTAGTGAAGGGCATAATGCCTACTACTTATTCTCAAAAGATTCAGAGAAAGAATAATGATATGCAGAGAAATAATGCAAATATGGCAAAATGTTAACTATTAGTAAATGTAGGTAAAAATATAGGAATTCTTCCTACTATTCCTACAACTCATAAGTTTGAAAATATTTTGAAACAGAGTTAAAAACAAGACTCTACACTAAAATATATATATGTTTGGCTATCAGCAGAACACAGAAGAATGGAACTTACCCAATATTACTTCAGGTATAGTATAAAAAGTAATATTTAAGGTGGTTTTGCCCACTGAAAAAACTTTCGTTTTACCTCCTGCCGCTTAAATCATTCATTCAGTCATCAGCAAATACTTGTTGAGCAAAACCTCCCTAACCAAACTCATAGTCCAGAGAAGGTACAAAGCAGACTAGAGTTCAGTTCTGACGGATGAGCAGGAATAGCACTAGTCAGGGAGCGGCTGGCACAGAGCACCATAAGCGTGAGAAGATGGCACCTGCAGAAGCATTTACACGGACACCAGGAAGGTCCAGCTGAGAAGACTGTAAGCAATGCACTGGAGCACTTTCCCACAGAAGAATGGCAAAACAATGAAACGAACAGGATAAGCAGGAGCCAGATCATAAAGGGTCTAAATACACAGCTCCATGGGGATCTGAATCTTGTCCTGTCAGCTTCAAGCAATTTGGGCCTCTGCTTTCTTGTTCTCAGTATACATCGTGGGTTCTCCCCTAGTTCATCTCAGCCCAAGAACAACTCTCTCCCTCCAAGGGCCACAGAAAAGAACATCTAAACACAGTCTAAAAAAGGAGAGATTTCTGAACTTTACTCTTTCCTTCAGAGGAGACATTCTTTTTCTTGGTTACAATCCTTGCCTCTACTCATACTGCTTTGCCTGAAACTTTCTTGTTTGCACAATGAAAGCCCCTTGTCCCAGGAACTACCCACCCACTCACCCCAACTGTGGAGGAAGCAGGATGCTTGGTCACCCTATCTCTAGGCACAACTCTCTGTCCTTGATTGCCTATTGCACAATTCCACTTGGAGATTCAGACTTAACTATCAAGGGAATTTTGGATGTTCCAAAAATTAAATTAAAAAGAAAGATGAAGATTTGCTACTGCTAAACACAATTTTAAAAATTAAAAAAACAAAAATATTTCCACTACAGGAATTCCGGATATGATTCAAAGAGAAACAGCATCATACTAAATGAAGTCCCCTAATTTTTTCAGTTAATTATGTTACAATTAAACCCCATATACATATATTACAGAAAGAATCCAGATGAGGGGGAAAAGAAGCAGGCTCCAATGTCAGTGGTGACTGAATCCATCTGTTAGCTGTAAGACAGACCTCGTGCAAATGAGCTCCCCTCTCAGTCTCAGCCTCATTTCTATAATGGGACCTACAAAAGGTGGGCTCCCCTTCTTAGTCCTACAACACATACATTTAATTCAAGAGCTAAGTGACATATGCAAATAACTAAAAAAACAGGTAAGATGTTTGGTGTAGAAAAAAGAACTGCAGGTACTAGAGGGAGGAGGTGAGACACTGCAGAAGCCCTACTAAAGATAAAGAACCCTCTGAGCATCTCTGCCTGCAGGCCAATTAGGAGTATGCTACATGGTTACCACAGCTCGGGACCACACCGAGTAAGAGGAGGAGCAAGAACCAAAACGGCCACTGCAGACTCTTACCTTTCAGAGCTTTTATAGCCCTTTAAAAGAAAACTACACACACACAGGGAAGAACCCATACTGGATTAAAGTACAAAACTGGCTCCTGTAGTATCCTGCAAGCTTGCGTGTTTCTGACATCCTCCATTACCTGAACATGAATGAGCAAAACCACTAGAACACCCAATATGTATTTTACAATTTTCCAAATCTGCTTACACCTTACTGAAGAGATAAAGTCTGGAAGAAGCTGACTCCAACCCTCATGGATGACTGAAGGGTTCAAGTCTTCAGGGGAGGAAATAACAGCAGATGTAGTTGAAATAGCAAGAGAACTGACTAGAAGTGGAGGCTGAAGACATGACTGAATTGCTTCCATCTCATGATAAAACCTCAATGGATGAGGAGTTGCTTCTTGTGGATGAGCAGGAAGGTGGCTTTTTGAGATAGAATTTACGTCTGGTAAAGATGCTGTGAATACTGTTTAATGACAACAAAGGATTTAGAATCTTACATAAACTCAATTCATAAAGCAGGGGCATGCTTGAGACGACCGACTCCAATGCTCACAAACAGCATCGCGCGCTACAGAGAACTGGTTCACGAAAGGAAGAGTCAACTGATATAGCAAATATGGCTGCCTTATTTTAAGAAATTGCCACAGCCACCCCAACCTTCAGCAGCTACCACCCAGATCAGTCAGCAGCCATCACATCAAGGCAAGACCCTCTGCCAGCAAAGAGATTATATGGCTGAAAGCTCAAAAGATGATTAGCATTTTTTAGCAGTAAAGTACTTTTTATTTAAAGCTTTTAAAATTATTTTTATTAATAAAAAATGTTTTAGGCATTAGGCATTGCACATTTAATACACATAGTGTAAACTTAACTTTTATATGCACTGGGAAACCCCAAAATTCATATGACTCCCTCTACTGTGAGATATTCACTTTATTATGGTGGTCTGGAACTGAATCCCCAGTATCTCCCAGTATCTCCAAGGGATGCCTGTCTCTGTATTCCATTCTGCTAAAGACTAAACATGATTTACTGCTTAACACAAACACTATATAGAAACTTCTTTCTGTAGTGAAATGAAAAGTGCTACCTCAAGATAAATTAGCCACATAAAGACGTTCAGACATAGTGAAAAAAAACAAGATAAATTAATATTACAGAAACTACAATGTACTGCGTTAACTTTTTCATCACTCAATACAGACAACACAGGTAAGCATTTTGATACAGCATTTGCTGCTGAGGCAAGACAGGTTTCTTATGTACGTACATATGCATAAATGTGTTTTTTGTGTGTGTTTGCGTGTATGTGTGTGCTAAACACACTAAGAAAATTATTACCCTACTCTTTGCCAAAGTATGGACCCAATTCTTATGTAAAAAAACTTCCCAGAATTCTGCTAATATGTTCAGTAACAGAAAAGCTAGAGGTTTATAAAGACTGAGTGTAAAAACAATCTTCTTCAGAATTCTGTCATATGTCAACAGAAACTTTTTACAAATGAATCCCAAAAGGAAAGCACTGTTTTGGCAATCCATTATTTCACATAGTTTTTTGAAGAACCATTGGAAACTAAAGGCCACAAATTACATAAGCAATAAAGAATTACTCTTATAAGATACTAATAGCATTTAGAAAGTACAGCCTACCTTAACTCCAGTTCCATTTACAGACTGCATTTAAAGGCCTAATTTATGTTCTTGTATTATTTGTCCACGTATTTTTATCAACAAAATTCTGCATTTTCCTTAAACACCCAAAATTTTTTATTTAAGATTAATAAATTACTTAAATTTATTATATATACATAACAGGTACATACAAAAATTTAGAAATTGGGTTTTTTTTAACATTTAGGTATACAAGACTGAGATTACTATGTACATAATCTCAACAGTGCGTTATACAAAATCAAAGGTTTCAAAGTTAAAATACAGGATGCCTGTTAGACACTTTTCTCCTCATTCATAGTATCAGAGGCCTCTCACTGGGTTACCTGCTCCTCACCATACTGATCAGATAGAAATCTTCAAACATTTTCTATCAGATTCATCCATTACCAAACACTAAGTTGTACTGGATGCCCAGACAGAAGATAACAAGACTTAACTGTCTCGGAAAGATTCTGTCATCCATTCAAGGCAAAATTTGACTTTACTTTTCAAAATCATTTCCCAGGGTCTTCATTTTACATTTCCTGCTCAGAACATCTCACAACTCCATCATCTCCTTTCTCATGGTCACCATATTCCAACCTTAATGCTCAACAAATGCAATCTCTCTTTTCCATGTTTCACATTTAGTTTGATTCTCAACCTGAAATAGAGAGGTCCCTGAATTATCTGGGCACTACTAAGAGTACTGACCATAGGTATCTGGGAGGGTGACTGTTCTTATTTTACCAGGGAGAAAACTAAAGCCAAGCCTAGAAAGGCCAAGGTAACCTGCCCTTAACAAACAGCTAGTTATTTAGAAGTAAGTCCAAACTAGAACCCAGGTTCCTTAACCTCTCATTATTTTATAACATTCATTCAGGTCCACCATCTTGTAGACCTCATGCCTCAATTATCCAGAGTTTGTGTTGTTGATTAGTTAGCCTATTACTTGTCTTTGGATATGTAGACATAGCCTAAAGTAAGACTCTATGGATAGGATTCAGGAGGGGTTCCTGTATCTTCTAAAACTTTAAATAAAATTATGAGCATATATACTTTTATGGGGACAAGATTCATCTCTCTCATCAAATCAGGGGTCTTCAAAGAGTAAGAACAATTGACCTATATCAAGTACATATGACACATACATAAAAAGTTTATGTTGGTTCAAAATAATAGATTCAAGGATGATCAATTTATTCAGGCATAATAAAATAATGGTTATTTAGGGAAAGTTAGCTATATTTAAGGCATTATTACACTTGGTATCACTTTTATAGATACCCAACCAAGATAGTTGAACCATTTGATCTAGTAGATAATCCTCAATATTGAAAACTCTGTGAAATATTTGTCTAAGCCCTTTTTTTTTTCATCTTCCATTACAAATGTATCAGACATACATCTCAATATTAATAATTTTGGGAGTGAAAAAAATCAGAACACAATCTAATCACATTAAGAATATGGCAAAATTTTCTCTAATGTACATATTTAAAGGAAAAATATCAGCTAAATTTTATCAAATGGCAGCTACATGCCAGAAACAGCCAAGAGTTTAAGAAATTCATTTTCTCCTCACCTCAAGAAGTAGAGACCATTATTATGACCGGTTTACAGATGAGGAAGACTCAGGTTGCCATATGCCCTGTGTTCCCCAGTTATAAACTCAAGGAATCAGAACCTGAATCTTGATCTCTCCACACCAAAGACAGGCCTTTAAACATCCCTATAATGTCATCACAAAATATTATTATTTAATTTTGCAAAGTAAATAGCTTAAAATACCACTATCAAAGCCCACAGTGGTGGCTGTGTAGCAGGACATGTAAGAGGAGGAGGGGCCGTTCAAGTCTTTGGGTTTGTCATGGTCTCCTTGCCCTACCAGGCTGTTACCAACAGCAGGACGACAGACCCTGGAATCTCTAAATACCTCAAAGTATTAGATAAATCCACTGCCTTTCTTTTCCCCTTCAAATGGATTACTCGTCTAACTCCTTAGTCAAAGAACCTTTCTACGTCATTACAAAAAATCAGTTTTTAAACTGAAATCCACTCTCATTATTTGAGTTCAAGTATATTATTTTAAAAATTCTTATTGGCTTGTTGACATTTTCTAATCCCCAAAAGAATTTCCAACTGCATTTTTTAAATCCCTATTTTATTGCGTACACTGAGCTCTCACTTAAAGAACCCCCACAACAACCAGCAGGGTTAGCCTGCCACACAATAAGAAGTCTACAATACCAGTACAACTCCCCATTTGTACAGCAATATTCTTCTATGAAATTTTTAACACTTCTCTCGCTCCACAATATTTCTGTTCACCCAATCTTACATATTTATTTCACAAATGGAGAACCAGACAGGACATTCTGTCCAAATCAGAATAGCAGTAATCTTTTTTAAAAGACTTAATATTAAGAGCAATATTATTCTCCATAAAACTGTCTTAACTTCCAAGTACTTCAAAAAATAATATAATTTTCACTCAACAAATCTGAGTATCTTCTATAATGCCAGACGACATTACTATTCTACCCCATGAAACTTAACACAGCCACGACACTTAATAACACTGTGGGCCTTAAAACTCAAAACAGTGTGGTGAAAATTTAAGTGTTCTAGGTTTACTTCTAGTAAGTCTTACTAACATCCTCAGACAATATTTTCTTGTAGCATATTCTTAGTCACTTATTTAAAAAGCATAGCAACATTGCACATTGAAGAAGTATCAACACTTCACTGACAATTTTGAATAAACAGATAAGACATTTTGCACTCAGAATTTATTTTAACAAAGGCCTTCTTATATGACTGAAAATTTCGTCAGCTAGACCTTGACAATGATGCTTTTCTCTGTGTTCATTTATCAAGTGTACACCACCCTACAAGCAGTCCTACTTTTCAGACCAACACACATTTCTAAAGACTGGGAGAGAGAATTTGGAAAACCCTAACTGGCTTTTCTGTCCAGAAAAGAGTTCATCTGTTATTTGGCATCTGTCAAAAGCCTGCTGAAACAAATTATATCTGAAGGACACAATCTGAAAGGTATTCCCTAAACTCTGATGAGCCAGATCGCCAGAAATGATGGACACCTACATGACTAAAGTTTTCCATCATGCCCAAGGGTTTTAACCAGTTTCTCTAAAATGGCATGTGAAAAACGTTTCTCTATCACTTGTAAAACATTTTCTCTACCTATTGTTAGTGTCATTTTATGTAAGAATCCAAACAATTAATTATTCTTCATAGAGGAGAAAAGTCTGCTTCTCCTGATTAACTGGTATGCTTCCTTTCATTAATCAATGCCAACTATAATTAGTCCTGTTTCCTTTTCTGCTTTGACTAATAAAACATTTTTCAAAACACCTTTAGTTACATGCAGATGCTCAGCTATCCTTTCCCTAAGGTTCTCATCAATTCCCTCCAGCAACCTCTACACTCTACCCATCCCTCAGCCATTACCATTATTTTCAGTCTTCTCAAACACCCACCCATTATTATAAGACCACCTCAAGTCCGTTCTCGAAGTGGACAAATAAAAAACTGTTGTCTCTTCATAGAATGTACAAATACCAGAATCTCTTCACAAATTAGTTGGAACTAAAAATCAGCCTAAAACATGCAAGATTTGGTAATCAATGAATCAGAAAACAAGGAGTAGAAGATCCAACCTCAGGGGCAAGGCAGGTAGACTATCAAGGACATAATGCTGCCTCAGAAGATTATAGCCTATTCTGTAAGTCATAAGAACGTAACAATAGAAATATTGCAAAGAGACCAGTGAAAATGAGCTAGTATAATACACACACATCCACTGGGCTTTTAGAGTGAGCTAAACTCTTGAATATCCAAAAGCAGAGCAATGGTAAAAAGACAAATCACTTTGCTCCAACTTAATATTACCTAAGTTAAACATGGGCCTTCCCAGTATCTTCCTCTGGCATTCAACAATACACAACAATAGCTCCATGACTGATCAACCAAATGAAGTCAGGTATTTGAGTATTTGCCAAACACTCAATGGAATAGAGACCATAACACTGCGTAAATCCTGGACCTCAAGGAGATTAAAGTCTTTTATTGACACAGAGGAACTGTTTGTAGTACAGTACAGTACAGGTGTCTGGAGCAACCCTGAGAAAACTCACATTGCAATAAATTCTGAGTCTAGTGTTTTGATGATCAAGAACAATTAGAGCACTTCTGGGTCTATGCCCAAAAGAAGTGAAAACAGGGACTCAAACAAATACTTGTACATCTACATTCATAGCAGCATTATTCAGAAAGCCAAAAGGTAAAAGCAACTCAAGTGTGGCATCAGCAAATGAATGGGCAAACAAAATATGGGGGGGCAGGGCAGGGTGTACATGAATGAATATTATTCGGCCTTAAAGGGGAAGGAAATTCCGACACAGGCTACAACATAAAAGACATGATGCTAAGTGATATAAAGCACAAAAGGACAATTATTGTATGATACCACTTCTATAAGATTCCTAGAAGTAGACAGATTCATACAGATAGCAGAATGGTGAGTGCCTAGCGCTGGCAGAGGCGTGGAATGGGTAGTGTTTAATGGATACAGAGTTTCAGTCAAGGAAGATGAAAAGTTCTGGAGATGTGGTGGTGAGGGTAACAAAACAATGCTAATATACTTAATGCCACAAACTGCACATTTAAAATGATTAAAATGGTCCTTATTTTACTACAAAAAAAGGAAAAAAATCTGAATTATTCACATAACCAGAGATCACCAGAATATTTAATGTTAGACAGTTTCATTCATTCAACACACATTAACTAAGGACTTACCTATGGGTTATGCAAGTTTTCCCCCTAAAATCCACTTGGAACAGCAATGCAATGAAGTGAGACCACATGCAAAGACTCTGAAATCATACCATGATCCAAGCCTGCTTCTGCCACTTCTAGATACATAACTTGGGGCAGTAATCTGTGTCTTAGTTTCCTTGAGTGTAAAATAAGGACAGTATTGTGTGATGTGTCCTGGGGTCACAGAGAGGATTAAATGAGAATATACATTAAAAGCAACTGAAACCTTGGCACACGACACAGGTCACTCCTTATTAATGTTTCCCTCCTCTCTTTTGTCACAAGTAATGACCACAGGATGGTAAGGTCAGAAGCGACAGAACAGTCTATGAAATACCTACTTTCTCAAATAAAACAAGCATCTCACATGTTACACAGTGGCAGGGAATAAATCTCTCAATGCCATAAAAGTCATCCTTTCTAGAAGGCAGCACGACACTGACAGCACCAGCCACTATCTAACACCACAAAATCAGTGTCAAATAAGAATCATTAGCCACAGCAAAATAAAATGTCTTCTAAAACCAAGACAATTCAACTCAGCAAATAGCAAAACAACCTCACTATACAACTCACACAGAGCCACAGGCATAACACATTAGACAAAACTTGGTCCTTAATAAGATGGCAGCATTAACAAATAAAGCAAGCCCTTACAAAAATAATTGCAGATCTTTTTCCTCCAAATTAAATTTGACTAATCCTTCCTTAAAACAGCATTTTGATGCCAAAAATAAACCCATTAACTCCCATTACCACTTAAATGTTGATAGTGATATTAAAAGAAATCTTTATGTTTCTATTCTACATCCAGAGTAAGTTTTATAACACATGGCCTAAAATGAAGTTTTGAAATATGAGTGCAAATTACCACATACTACATGTAATATACATGAGCCACAGGTAGCTAGCTAGCTTTAAAGACAATACTTTGTAAGATAAATTATTTCTGAACCTAAATACCACTAATATTCCCCAAAATATTATTAACACTAAAATTACTGTTCACCATCATCCTTTCTCTAATAAATTACACTTAGTATTTTTATTCAGAAAATGCAATGTTCATACCAATACACTTTGCAATTTAGGTAACCTTCTACAAAGCACATTTTAAAAAAGATTTCCAAGTTCCTTAACTCCTAACTTCTGCCCTTTTCCACTCAGTGTGCTGCAAAAACAAGCAACATAACTGAAAATCGGGATCGTTAACACTCAGAAAATTCAAAGCAGCACAGACTTCCAATACTCTTGATAAGATGAATGTTTTTAAACCATAATAGTCCTAAAAATGCTTTGACTTTTCAGTAACGTGCGCCTTTTAGTACGACTTTCTTTGCAAAAGCAGACTGAACACTACAGGGCAAGACTACCCCACTCATCTGTTTTTGCCAATCTTCACGTTATTAAAGATACATGAAGTGGTTTGTTAGCTCTGTGCTTAGAGCAAAGCCATCGAGGCAGCTCAGCTTTTCTACACAATCTACACAAATCTGTTGTGCTAACTTAAAACATACCACTGATTTCCCAAAGATTAAAAATCCTGAAGACTCCTTTACAGGGTCCGGGTGTTGTGGGACAAAAACATCGGAGGGGAGGGGCGAAAAGATGGCCTCGGCCACCCGCCCCGTGGGACCAGAGCTGGTCACCTGCCAATAAACACGAACAATCGTCCCCGGGCGGGACTCGAAGGCTCGCGCTTTCCTGCCAGCACCGAGAGCCCCGGCTTCCTTCTCTCCCGGCCCTTTCCAAGGTGTCCACTGAGGAGGCCCCGCGCGGGGACCCCCACCACCGCAGGTCCCGAGGATGCTCCCGAGACTCCGCTGTCGCTTTCGCTCCACTGCCAGGTGCCTAAGAGGACCTGTCAAAACCCCTGCCCTTTTGCACGGGCCGGGGGCGAGCGGTAAGGACCTGTTCCACTCCGGGTCCCTAGGCGCCCGCGTCCCCATCCAGTGCCCGAGCGCCCGCACACAGTCCCTCCGAAGCGCTGGCTCAGGAGGAGTGCGGAGCCCGGCGGGTGAACGCCCGCCCTGCAGGCCGCACCGCCCGGGACCAGACGAGGCCGCGCCATCTGCCCGCCCGGTGTCCCCACTGCGGGCCAGGCCCGGAGCGCGGGGCCAGGACGCGGGCGCCCACGCGGGCGTCCACGCGGGCGTCGCCGCGGAGGCCGGTGTGGGGCCGGGTGGAGCCGCTCCCCGCCCAGAACACAAAGCGGCTCCGCGGGAGCCCGCCTCACCTGCAGCACGGGGCGCCGCGGGCCTTCGAGAACCATCGGAGCCCGCTCTGGCGCGCGCGTCACAGCCCAGGCCTCCCGGTGCCGCCCGGCGCCGCCGCCGCCGCCGCCATTTCCTCCCGCTCGCCGTCGCCTCGTTCCCGCTGTCAGGTTACTCCATTCACCTGGGCCTGGAGCAGCCTGCGCCGCGCCGTGCCGCGCCTCCGCCTCGACCCCTCCCGCCGGCGCCTGCGGAGAATACGCAGCGCCCAGCTCGCTCGCAGCCCGCGCACGGCCCGCGGCAACGGCGCACAGCCGCTTGGAGAATCCCGCGGGCGCCCGCGCCGCCCCCTCCGCGCCCCCACGCTCCGCTCGCCCCGCTCGCCCCGCGCCCGCATGAGAGCGAGCCTGTGATTGGACAGAGCGCGGCGGTGAAAGGTTAATCCCGGCCCTCCAGCCACTCAGGAGCCGGGAGACAGCGGACGCGGGCAGCGGAAGCCGTTTTGGTGTTTGCGGCCCAGCGTTGGGACTGGCCCGGGGCGTTCAGTTGCCTGCGGCCGGTCGCCTTTGCTGCCTTTTGCGGTTAGCGCGTTGAGGTTGTGGATGCTTGCCTAGCTTGGCGAGACCTCCGGGCTCTCGGCGTTCTTCAGCCTTCATTGTTGCCCCTGTGGCACCCACCTTCCCCTCACAGGGCCCTTCCCTGTGCACGGCCCTAATTGTTCCCCGAGGGCTCAAGCCACCTCCTCCCCCTCTTAAAGGACCTTCCTACTCGCCTGCTTTTGCCTGCGTTCGTGGGTGCAGGGCCCTCCCCATTTGGGGAGACAGAATCCACCCCCCACCCCTGCCGGGAACTGGGATAACCAGATAAAGAATTGGAGACTGTGGCCCCACTTACGTAAATTGTTCGTTTGCATAGTTAGCGGTTAACCCTCTACCGTACCTGGTAGCTGTGAATTAAAATAGGGGTGGAGATCACGTAAGTGAAAGGCTTAAAGGAAATCCTATCAGTTTATCGCAAAATGTAGGCATCTTTTGCAGTGGACTCGCCTGGTAGACTGGTTTAGTCCAGACCATGTATGGTACCAGAAACCATACCCCTGCTGATAGAGCACTGCTCACCTACTGGGTGCCAGACACTTCCGAGGAACATGCTGATCCATACTGCAGCCACCAGCCACGAGTAACTATTAAGCACTTAAAATATGGCTGGTCCCAACTGAGATGTGGTAGTTGGAACTCAGATGCATGTATTCCTTACCAAAAAATGTAAAACACTTCACTAATAGCTTACTATATTGATTACATGTTGAAATGATTAGTACTTTTTATATATTGGGATAAATGTTCCATTTGTATCTTTTTATATCAACGTGAATAATAGAAGAATTTTAATATCTTAAGTGGCTCACATTACAGTGATACTGGACAGGTTGGTCTATGACCCAAATGCATGTGATCTTTATGTGGACCCTGAGAAATGGGTGCTGTAACTGGCCCCCAATTTAACCGATAAAAGAACTGAATAACCTCCAGCAAGTAGGCAGCTAATAAGTAAACAACTGAGACTTGAACCCAGAGAGTCTGGCTTCAGGACTTGTGTGTTCAGTCACTTACTGTGCTCAAGTTTTGATCATATATTTACTGTAAATTGGCCTTAAGTTTCATGGAAACAATGTTCATGGGCAAAATTAGGAAGTAGAATGCTCTGGGAAGACCTCTGTAGAAATAACTTTTCTTCTTTGTCAAGCACCGTAGGCAGTAGGCCTCCCCCAGTAACACACATAAAGGCTTTTGGAGATAATCATCTCTGAGAAGGATGGCACCTCAGATAGGGACTGGGATCCCCCAGCAGTGAGAATTTGTGGTCAAGTAACACTTCCAGCCCTTCCTGCTGTCTTCTCAATCTGTCAAGACTAGTTGGGCTTTTCCATCAGCAGACTTGTCTGATCATCACTTAAAAAAAATTTTTTTTAATAAGTAGTACATACATATGGTTCATCCATCAGAAAGCATAAAAAGATGTAACGGTACAAAGAATCTGTCCCCATGTTCCAAACAGTTCATTGCTCATTCCTCTGGAGAATTTTTTTTTTATGTATGTATAAGCCAAGACATTCCTCATATACAAAAATGGTAGCATGCCATACACGTTTACTATACCTTGCTTTTTTTACTTGCTGTATCAAGAAGATATGTGTATGGTGATAACATGCAGAGCTCTCTGCTATGTTTTTCAATCCCCGTAACGTTTTATTGTAGCGATGTGCCACAATTTGTTTAACCAATTCTCTATTGATAGACATTCAGACTTCCAGTCTTTTGCAATTAAACATTGATCCATTTGGAACTGATTCTGTATATGGGGTGAAGTATAGATGCAAATTCATTTTTTTCCAGATGGCTATGCAGTTTCCCATTTATTAAATGGCCATTTGTTGAAAAGTTCACCTCTAGACTCTGTATTTTGTTCTGATGGTCTATCCATGCTCTAGTTGCTGAAC
The DNA here is from genome assembly GCA_032199065.1 of Smutsia gigantea. Classification (NCBI taxonomy): domain Eukaryota; kingdom Metazoa; phylum Chordata; class Mammalia; order Pholidota; family Manidae; genus Smutsia; species Smutsia gigantea. The sequence goes on along the minus strand of JAVSCE010005811.1, from coordinate 279,718 downwards.
TTGTTTTAAATCTGGAGACAAACTCTTATAAGGGATAGTGTTTCATACTTTGGATCACTAGAAATCGTAGAACTAATATTTCAGCCCATGTTAAGCAACAGTACAGTACCATGTGGTATGCATTTTCTGTGGGCTAATTTTTATATTCCTGTTGCCCTGATTATTTCCTCAATTTGTTCTATTATTTTTGTAGAACAATCCAGGATATAAATATACCTTTGTTTAAGAACCCCTGTTTGCAAGCAATAGAAACCACCTGAAGTAGCTTAACAAAAAGGGAAGAATTTACCAACCAAAAGGGAAGAAGTAGAAGCTTCTCACGAAAGCCAGGAGCAGGAATACATACAGCTGCATCTTAGCAAAGATCTAGAGCCAGGAGTTGAAAAGCTTCAAGGAATTCAAAAGATAGTCTGTGTCCTTCCGTGATTTTTTTTCTGTGTATCTGCTTCATTTATGTATCTTTCTCAACTGACTGGTTCGCTGTACTTTTCCATCTGCATAGAATATAGCCACCCGCATATTCAGCCAGGAAATCAGCCAGGGTGAAGGCCAGAGCCCAAAAAGAAAGGTGGAGCAACAGTCCTACAATGTCAGGTAACTGATATATACAGGGGGACTACACAAAGAAAAGATTATATTAAGGATAATGGGAGTCAAATTTCTCACTGTGTGAGAAGAGGGTTACAAATACAGAAAGGCAAAAAGCAAGAAAATTTGAGTGATTGGATTGGAACCGGAGATACTGAGGTGAATTCAAGGATTCAAGGTTTTCAATAGCTACAGATAGATACATACACACATACATACATGCATACATACATACATACATACTCCCTAGCTGTGCCTGTTGAGAAGGACCTTGAACAGCACCACAATAACCAGAAGACTACCTACACCCAAATTAAACACCTTTTTCCACTAAAAGGAACCAGGGCTCCTTGAATTTTAATGTTAGAGCAGAGAAAGTATAAACAACTTCTTACGCCAGAAAATATGAAAACGTTGAAAGAATGATGGAGACACTTCAAAAAGACAAAGCAGTCAGTTTAAAGGGGCTCCCACTGGCCAAATCTGGGACAATTTCAGTATCAGAACAAATAATGATACCAAGAGATCATATCACATGGAATAAAATAGCATCCATGAGTCCACGCTGATATTTTCAAAAAATAGGGAGAAGAGACATATCTTTCTTAGAGTAGAATGTAATTAATAGAGAAGGAAAAATGAAATAGGAAAAATTACCATTTGGCAGTCATCAGACAAGAAATACGAATTTTTGCTAAATCTAGTGGGTAAAAGTTAGACAAGGAATGAGATGTTTACACAGGCTAAAAGCATCTCCCCATAAAACTCTTATTTAAAATTGAAAAATTTACAAAAGAGAATCTAGCAGATACAATCTTATTCATATTCAAAGTTAACTGTCATGCAAAGGGTCACAGACACACCCCACGGAAACACATTCACACATATTCATGGAACAAAGGTACTGTATCATAAATGACAGTTCTCCCCAAATTGATCTATAGAATCTATGCATTTCCGATCAAAATCCCAGTAGGCTTTTCTTTTTTTAATAAAATTTACAAGTTGGCAAGTTGGGATGCAACTTCCTGACTTCACAATTTACTGTAAGCAATAATAAGCAAGATGGTGTGGTGTTGATGTAAGGACCAACATATGGATCAATGGAAAATAATAGGATGTCAAAAGAAAAAAGAAAACAAAAAGAACCACACATATATGGTCACTCAGTTTTTGCCAAAGACGGGAGAGTAACTCAATGGAGAACAGATAGTCTTTTCAATAAGTGGTGCGGGAGCAATTAGATATCTATATGCAAAACAAGAAGGAGGAAGAAGAGTCGGGGGCGGGGGGGTGGAGAGAGGAAGGAGGAAGAGAATCTTAAACCACACCTAGTATATATACAACTATTAACTCAAAATGGATAATAGGCCTAAATATAAAACTAAAAATGTAAGACTTCTAGATAAACTGTAGGAGAAAATCTTTGCAATCTTGGGTTAGGCAGTGGTTTCTTTAATAGAAACAAAAAGTATGAACCAGAATATTTTTTTAATTGGCAAATTGGTCTTCTCAAAATTCAACATGTCTCTTTGAAAAAGACACTGCTAGGAAAATGAGAAGACTGGCACAGACTGGGAGAAGATAATTTTGAAATATATATCTGATAAATTATTTGTATCCATGATATATAAAGAACTCTTACAACTCAGTAATAAAGACATAACCCAATTTTAAAATATGAGCAAAAGATTTCTACAGATGCCTTACCAGTGAAGATATACAGCAAATGAACATGTAAAAAATTCCTCAACATCATTAGTTGCTATAAAAATGCAAATTAAAACTACAATGCATATCTACTAACATGGCTTATCTAGTGCTGGCCTGGATACAGAGCAATTAGAACTCTCATACATTGCTGATAGGAATGCAAGTAACCACTCTGGAAAACAGTTTGGCAGTTTCTTATAAAGATCAATATATACTTTCTATATAACCTAGCAATCTCAATCCTAGATGTTAACCTTAAAGAAATGAAAACAAAGACTTGTATGTGAGTGTTTATAACAACCTTATTCACAAAGGTCAAAAACTGGAAGCAATCCAAATGTCATCTCTTGGAAAAACAAGCGGTAGTACAGCCATACATGGAATACTATGCAGCTATAAAAAAGAAATGACCTATTGATATACACACCAACACTGCTGAATCTTAAAGGTATTATGTCAAGCAAAAGAAGCCAGACACAAAAGGTTACATCCTGTAGGATTCCATTTATATAACATTCTGGAAAAGACAAAACTACAGTTTAGGGAAAGAAATCAGACCAGTGGTTGTTAGGGGCTAAATGTGGAGGAAGGTACTAGGGAACTTTCTGGTGTGATGGAAATGACTTATATCCTGATTGTGGCAGTGGTTATACACTATATACACTTGTCAGAACTCATTGAACTATATGCTCAATTTTACTGAATTTAAACTAGACCTCCATAAACCTGCCTTCAAATCAAAATCTATGACTCCTCAGTGGGGCTCACTTAGGTTTTAATGGTCACCCTAGGCTCTAAGCAACTAATGCACAAACCATCTCTGCCTCACACCACAGTGACTCAGACACGAAACCCAGACTTCCCTCCATCTCCACAAGCTCATTTACTCTCCCTAAGCATAACAACTGTTACCCCAAATGCATGATTGTGTTAGGAAGGGAGGGAGGCAGGATGGGGAGAAAGGAGAGAATTTGCCTCATGTCAGGGAAAATAACTTCCATTGAACAAAGGCATTGTTGTCCTCCAAATGACTCTGGACACCGTGTCACTGTAGGGTTCCTTTGTGCCTTCAGCTTGCTTCACTCCCTCCCTCTCTCCTCTTTGGTGATGTTTTTTGTTGCTATTGTTTTTTCATCTCTTGGGGACTGAGAATAAAATGTCTTACCCTCCCCCCTCCCAGAATAACTGATTGTTCTTTTGTTTTAACAACATGTTAGCCCCAGAAACAGTCCAAATTGATCAGCTCCACGTGAATACACATGAATGCTCCTGAAAACTTGCTAATTAATGACAGCCCCTACTTTCTGAAAGTCGGCCGATTAACAAACTTCAGTCCAATAGCCATATTTCCGTAGATAATAATCAATCAATCCCTGTACACTACTATTTCTGCAAGTTCACCAATCCCTGGACTCCACACTTCCCAGTGCCTGTTTCAGATCAGCCATTTGCTTTGATCATGAAGACTGTGCCTTGCAAGCACAGCTCTTCATCTCTTAGGCAACAATAAATTTACCTCTTTAACTCAGATATTGAGTGCTGGCCTCTTCCTCAGACAGGTCTTAGTGCTTGCTGACATCCATAACCCTCAAGGAGTCACCCACTCTGACCAGCTTAATCAGAGTAGTTCCCCCAAGAGGGTTCCTTTCCTAGGAGGAATGCTGAGTGTTGGCTGTAACAATATCTCCTCTCACTCATTATAAAAACACGAAATATTCATTGAGCACTTCTTTTGTATGAGACGTTATTTCAGGTGCTAGAGCTATAGAGTTCAAAAAGGTAGACATGGTCTCTATTCTCCTGGAACTTACAGTCCAGCAGGAGAGAATGTTAAAGAACATCAGTAAAGTTTAGTGATTGCTGTAATGGCAAATGCATATGAATGGATATGTAGCCTCACAATAGGGGAGCCTAACTTAGTCCACGGGGGGTCAAGCAAGTTCTTCCTAAGTAAGGAACTTACTTGTAGGCTGAGACCTAAAGTACTCACAGCCGGGTAAAGGATAGGGAGCTTTCCTCCAGGAGAAGGAATGGGATGCCCGAAGCCCAGAGTCAGAGAGTTGTGGCTCATTCAAGGAACTGAGACAAGTCCAGTTTGGAGCCAGAGAGCAAAAGATGAGGAAAGACAGGCAAACAGCACCAGAACACAAAGGAACTTGTGCATCATGCTAAGGATTTACTGTTTCATCTCAGAGATGGAAAGCCATAGGAAGGTTTTTTAGCCAAAGGTGGTATGAGCAGATACACATTTTTAAAAGTTCACTCCAGGCAGTGTAGAAAAGGGAGAAGAGCCAAACAGAAGGGTTCATTTGCAAGAGTTTTAAGGTGTGAGGCTACATGGGCAGGAAAGTCTTCATGGAGAGAGAGGTAGCTGAATTCTAGACATTTGGAAAGTTAAAATGTGAATATTTCACTCTCTTTCTTTTATAGTTGTGGTTTTGAGGTCACCAAGACCATTTTCTAGAAAGCAGAAGGTACAATTTTAGGATAGAACATTGCCAGGCGTTAGACTCTGAGATCAGATCAAAGGGGCTTGTTAACTGTGATTATGATTAACAGTGTTTACTGCAGAGTTAAACTTTTGTTGCTTTTATTTTGCTTTGTTTTTAACAAAATAATTAAAACAACTAAACATGAGCCTTAGTCTATTCTAATAGCATTTTCAGTGGGAATAAAACATAGAGAAAAATACACCAGTCAGGCACATTCAACACCTTTTTCACTGTCCCCAGTTCATAATAATATCATGCCTCTCTTTAGACTTGAGTAAATCAGTGTTTCTTGGCATCTCCTCATTCTAGGTGACTTGTTTCTCTCATGTCTTTTGCCCCTGAATTCCTGAGGTTTGATTCATTTAAAGAATCCTGACCTGAGTTTGCAGCATTCTACCAGGGAAAAAAACAGCTGTTCCCAGCGCCCTGAACAGCTCTCCTACAGTTCCAGTATCTTTTCACCCATACTGGGGAAAATAAAACAACAGGAAGATTACAGCCATGTAGTGTCACGGCAGGACACGGCATTTGATTGACTTTTCTCCTAATTGGGCTATACCAATTTTCCCATACCTTAGCATCAGCTCTTTTTCATTTGGAAAAAAAAATAGGACACTCTTCATTTATATTGAATTGTTACTTAGTAAACAACATCCTTGCAGCAGTAATACTTCTGCTGAACCAATTTCTAAAGCTGTTTGGAGTTACAAAGTCAGGTTTACCCAGATTTTTTAAATGTAGTTAAAGTCCAAACTATTAGAGTTTAAAATAGATTTGAGTAGCTTTATTATTCATTCCTTCTCACTTCCCTACCACTCACCAACCCATTTTCCTAGATAAACTTACTGTGGTTTTTCTCTTAGTTCTCACACTCCAGAGTTTCTTCCATGCCATTCTCTGAGATCTTCTGTGTGTGACAGGAGGCAAGCAGCTCAAAATAAGGCAACTACCAGGGTAGCTCCCAACTATGGTCTGAATGTTTGGGGCCCTAAAAATTCCTCTGTTGAAACCCTAGCCACCGAGATGATGGTAGGAGGAGGCAGGGCTTTGAAGAGGTGATTAGGTCACAAGGGTGAAGCCTTTGTGACGGGATTTGTGCCCTTGTACAATGGCCCCCTGAAAGCTCGCCCTTCTACCATGTGACACAGCAGGGAGTCAGCAGTCTGCAATGGGAGAGGGCATCCACCAGAAGCCGACTGAGCTGACACTCTCGTTTTGGACTTCCAGCCTCTGGAACTGTAACACATTTCTGGAAATAACACCAGTCTGTGGTATTTCATTACAGCAGTCTGGACAGACTGAGAGTGTCCCTGTGTGCATCCAGCACCTGGGGACACTCTGACTCGCTGTATGTGTTGGCGGGCTAGGGCTTCTGTACAAACATCACACTGTGCGTGGCTTAAACCATGGAATGGACTGTCTTACAGTTCTGGAGGCTGCAAGTCTTTGATCAAGATGTCAGCCATGCTGGTTTCCCCTGAGGCCCCTCTCCTGGGCTTGCACACAGCCGCCTTCTCCATATTTCACATGGTCTTTCCTCCATGTGACCACATCCCTGCAGCCTCTTTTTGTGTATCCAGATCTCCTGGATGTATTGGATGAGGGCCCACCCATATGACCTCATTTGACCTTAATCACCTCTTTTAAGACTCTGTCTTCAAATACAGTCACATTCTGAGGTTAGGGATTAGGGCTTCAACATAGGAATTTTGTGGGACCACAACCCAGCCCTTAACACCATGCAATGCTCCTGCCACCGTGGGGGGCTCAGGTTACACATAACTGACCCCCAGAATGCCATCCCAGTCTGAACACTGGTGGAAGCCACCTCCCTTTCTGTTCAGTCTGATTATGACCTTCCCTCTTACCTAATAATTTAGAGGAAAAACAGAGGCTATCATATCAGGTGAGAGTCCCCTGAGATCTCCTTAACCTTCAGCCTCCTCTCCTTCCAGATCTAGGGGCACCTCTTTCCATTTCGTACACCACATTGCTTCTAGCCTGACTTCTAATACACCAATCTGATCGGCTCATTCCACTGCTTAAAATCTTCAATTACACCCCCCATCCAGACTTTTTAGTATGGCATTCAAGGTCCCTTGTACCCCAGCTTCCACCTGGGTTTCCATTCTCATGTCCTACCTGTAATCCTTGCTGTCTATTTTCTGGTAACCCTGACCTCTGCTCCTCCAGAGGCAGGATGTGTGGGTCCCTACGTGTTGACCAGAGTCAGTCATGTAGTTATACTCTGAGTATCTGCTGGAAAGCCTTTCCCCTATGCCTCTGTCTGTGGCCCTGCTTATGATTAACAACTTTACTCCCATACCACCTCATATCCAGCTGAGATGTCACCCGCAGGCACCTGTTCTTAAGTCTCCAGGTAGGATGAGCGCTATGGTGGCACATAGTACTTACCACTATCTTAGCATTAATCAATGATATAAAGCAGACCTTTTTTCCCTGGGTACCTCGCTATGCTATGCTCAGCCCCTTGGGAGCAGGGAATGGACCATATTCTTGGGCTGTATTCTTCCGAAGTGACTGTCACTGAACTGATTCTCAGATACCAAAGGATAGAAAGTAGGCTGGCTCCAGAAATAGATTCACTCCCCTGGGGCTTCTTCCAGAGCATAGCAGCTCTTTCCAGGGGGGCCCCAGGCTTCAGATGCAGTCTTCTTCTCTCTTAAAGGGTACCCATTCTGCAGAGCTTGACTGCATGCCCCATGGAACTATGCAGCTGTGTGAATGTTTCTTCAATTTCTGACCCACAGTCTCCTCCCAAAAATCCAGTCGGGTCTCGAGAATGTGCAGCTCTCCTTAGAATCTTTTCTTGGGCTTCCCCACCTTTGTGCCAGGCCAGGTGAGCTATGTTTTCTCAGTCACCCAGAACTATTAGTTTTGCTTAGGGAATGGCATTTCCTCTGCTCACTGTTCAATTGTGTTGCAGAGCATCTTCACAGGGACCACTGGGGTCTGCCTTAAAGCCACCAAAGCCTGAATGGTGCTGCAGAAAGGCTGCAGTCCCATGGCTCACTGCAGACAAGCTGTTTTCTTGGTTGATTGTTCATTACAGCTTGTCTGTACTGATCAATTTCTTGGAAGGACAATTAACCAAAACCAAAGCTAGCTACCTTAACTCACAAAGGGATTTTGTTGAAGGGATACTGTGAAATTCCACAATATATCCTGTTACATGCGAGGGAGAGCTGAAAATAATCCAGGGGGAGGACAGGAAGCAGGACAGTGTAGGAGACTCAGCAGTGGAAGTTCCTGCACCATCTCTCTGGCCTTCTGCCATCTATGTGACTCAACACCCATAAGTCGCAGTTCAATATTCAAAATGCCTGCGTGGATGAATCTGATGGGCCCAGCTTAGGTCATGTGGCTACTCTCAGCTCAAGTGGAAGAAATCTGGTTGTTGAAAAACTCATGGGGATGTAATGTATAGCATGTAACTATAGTTAATAATACTATACTCCATATTTGAAAGTTGCTAAGAGAATAGATCTTAAAAGCTCTTATCACAAGAAAAAAAATTTTGTAACCACATATGGTGATGGAAGTAAACCAGACTTATTGCCAGTGAGCATTTCAAAATATGTACAAATGTCAAATTACTATGTTGAACACCTGAAACTGATACAATGTTTATGTCAATTATATTTTTTAAAATAAAAGAAAGAAAAAAAACCATGGCTGTTGAGTCTCCCACTGTGGGCAGGTGTCTGTTTCCTCTTTCTGCTATAACAAATTAAACACAAACTTAGTAGCTTCAAACAACAGAAATGTATTCTTTTACAGTTCTGGAGGTCAGAAGTCTGACATCAATTTCACTGGGTTTAAAGCCAAGGTGTTGGCAGGGCTGGTTCCTTCTGGAAGCTCTGAGGGGAGAAGTCATTGCCTGACTCTTTCCGCTTCTCCTGACTGCCTGCATTCCGTGGCTTGTGGCCCCTTCCTTCCATCTTCAAAGTGACTCATTCTGCTTCCAATATGACATTACTTCTACTCCTCTGTAGTGAGATCTCTCTGCCTCCCTCTTACAAGGACACTTATAATTAGCTTTAGTGTTTACCTGGATGATCCAGCATAATCTTTCCATTTCAGGATCCATCATTTAATTTCATCTGCAAAGTCTCTTTTGCCAGATAAGGTAACTTTCACTGGACCAGGGATAAAGACAGAAATATCTTTGGGGTCTATCTTTATTCAGCCTACTACAGAGGGTAGAAAGTTTTCAGAGGAGGACAGTTGGAGAAACAATCCCAAAGATACCCAGTACTCATATGAACTGAATTGATGAAAGTGAGCAATTGCTAAGCGCCAAGCGTTATGCTAAATACCTTACATGCATTAATTTAAAATACTGCTTTAAGAGTGGGTTTATAGTTATCCCAATTTTGCACATAAAGAAATTAAGACTCACTAGACAAGGGGCACAGAATATCGATAAAAAAAACTCCATAGATAAGGGACAAAGTCACATACCAATTCGTACTGGATTTGGGATTTAAATCCCAAAGACTGACTCACTTTCCGGTGAGTCACTTTCAGGCCTGATAGCTTTTTACCACTTAGGCTAAGCTCCCCGAAAGCCCCCCTATACTATTTCTGGGTTCACTGACATGGGAGGCCTAATAGACACTGGGAGATTTGTTAAGGCAAATTCTAAGGTCGGCAAAACTTGTCTGCAACACTATGGCATTTCCTCCTCTCCGGCAACCCCATTCCTCAGTACTTAATACTATTGCTAGTAAATTCACTCCTTCCTCCAGCTTTCCCTTCCCCAAATAAAAACACTGCTCCAGATGCATCCAACTTAGTTAAGGTGACTATAAAATTTATTGTCTAGACCTCAGCAATAGTGAAATTCTCTGAATGTCCTATCTTGGTTAAAGATGTCACTCAAGTCCAGTTAGTGGCCCAGTGCTGCCATTCCAAAGATGAATTTGATCTCCCTCTTGTGATTCTGTTTCCTCCTCTTTATAACGTCACTGCCCTGCTTCTGATACTTTGCTTCTCCTCTGAACTCATTCTAGTAGCCTCCTAACCAGTCTCTCTAACCTCCAGTGTTAACCGGCTGCAACGTACCCTCCGTTTTGTTTCCAGGTGATTGTTCCCCCGTCTCGGCCCTGCTGAAAGCTATGTTCTTTGCTGTCTGCAGACTTTTCACCCTGGAGTTCACGGTCCTGCAGAAGCTGCTCCCTGCTTATGTGACTCCTTGCCCTGTCATCTTAGGGCTAGCCACACTAGGCTACCCTGTTTCCTAAACACATGACATATTTCACACCTCTAGGCAGTTATGTATGCTGTCCTCTTGCCCGAAATGCTCTTCCTCTCTTTCGGTGCCCTTATTAATCCTACCATTCTTCATTCTTCAGGGTTTATCTCCACAGTCTCCTCCTGTGTGAGGTCACCCATTCTGAGACCTGATGCCCCACTGTTCCAGCTCTCACTCCCTAAGCACAATGATTGTTTTCCTTCTCTCTACTTTCAAGGCACCTCGCATATACTTTATTCTAGCACTTAACCACAGGGCATGGTTTTCACCTGAGTGTTTTTCCATCCACCAGTTGCTGGAGGTGTTCCCAGCTCAGAACACGCTATCTGGCCTCTGCGAGGAGTAACTGCTGTAAATGAATGAGCTAGCTGCTCCGTCAAGGAACCATCACCTCTGACCGTGTCCTTTCATTGCCTTGGAATGCTGGTCAGCCGGGGATAAATGAGAACACCACTGGCCTCGCCTTACCTTCACCCCTGGACTTCAGTTTCTCTACTCACCTCGCCAGCACTTTCCACAAGCCCTTTCTCGCCTTGTTTTCAATTTTATCCCACTCCAAAGACTGGTTTTATCAAAGTGACTCCTTTTATACCCTAAAACCTCAGCCCCTCTGAGGCAGCAGGGGATCACCAGATCACCAAATCTAAGTCAGCTGGCCTAGGAGCTGCCTTACAACTGTTCACCTAGGAGAGCCCGAGAGGCACATCCTCCTGTTAAATGTGCAATTAGTAAAATGCTCTGAGCATGACATTGTTTACAAAACTGCTAAATTCATTTCACTTTGAAAGTAAACTAAGACCCATAAAGTAAAAACCCAGAGATATCCAATTCAGAGTATTTACAGTAGATGGAGCTATATAGTTCACTGTGATCTACCCTGTATTTCATATATCATGTGAAATTAATGTTTCAGTTATCAGTTCATACTGTTTGCTTAAATATATTAAAAGCCATTAGACTCACTTGTCCTGTTTATCCTTGTTAGCTATAAATTGTTAGAAACTGTTATTAATTTCCCTAAAAATTATACTGTGATTAAAAGCAATTGGCACAAGTAATAGACATTATTAAAAGCCAGACATAAACCCTAATTAAACTATGGACTTTGGGTAATAGTGATGTCAATGTAGGTTCATCAGTTGTAACATATGTCTCACTCTGGTGATGGATATTGATAACAGGGGAGGCTCTGCATGTGTGGGGCAAGGGGTACACGGGAAATCTCTGTACTTTCCTCTCAATTTTGCTGCAACCCTAAAAATGCCCTAAAAAATTAAAGCCTTAAAAAAAGATACAGCCAGAAATACAATGACATCTTTTAGTCCCCAATAGATAAAATATGCAAAGGACATTTATATTTCATATAAGGGCAGTCAATTCACAAATAAAGAGGTCAACCCCACTTTTAATCTTAAAAAAGCAAAAAAATTTATATATATAAAATATATTTTCTAAAGTAACCAAAACTGTAAGCAATAATGCCCAAATCTGGTGAAATTCTATTAAAATGGTTATAGTCCTAGTAACAATTATTGGTGCAACTCTTTTGGTAATCAACTTGGCCGGAAACATAAAAATAATCACTTTTGAGCTAATGATTATAATCCTGGGTACTTTTGTTAAGAAAGGAAGAAGCTAAATTCATGAAGCTGCTTATTATAGCATTTTAATCATAGTATAACATTGACAACAACCTAAATAGCCAATATGAAGAGACTAAGCAAAATATGTTAGCATGACAGAATATTCGGCAGCCATTAAAATATGTATGCAGTCCATATGGAGATATGAAAAATGCTTGAATAAGGAGAGGGTTGGACCAAACATTTCAGAAAATAATCTTATATCTATGCTTTAGTTGGACCTTGTAAAAATTGTACATAAACAATTACTGAAGTAAATGGGAAAATTAAAATAGTATATGTGTGAAGAGACTACCAGTGGAATTTTCTCCTTTAAAGTATTTTTGTTATAGTGTTTTTGCACTTAAAATTTTTCCGTTACTCTAACCTTTTATTGCTATATCAAAGCATGTAGAAATTTGTTTTGATTCATAATTTTATATCTAATTGGAAATAATATTGTTGTGCTTGGTCTTGGAAAGGACTGCTATCTTCCATCAATAGTGCACATATTTCTGTCCTCAATCTTGTATAAAATTAAATCACCAGACTACAAGATCTTTATAAGAGGGAGAAATAATACCGTATTAATCTATTTTCTTCAGGCCCAGCACAGTGCTTGGCATATATATAGTAGATGATGAATATGAATTTTCCGTATTTGATATTAACTGACCAAGTAGCTAAGGAAATTCCTAAGCAAGCTGTTACCCAAGGTAGTGAGCTTGTAGTTCTGAGGTTGCTAGATTGCCTCCTGATTTACCAGACCTAAGCTAAGCTGATCAGAGCCTGCGCATTGTTCAGTGAGGGACTTTTGAATGCCCACTGGATGTAGTCATAGAATAGGTCCACAGAGATGGATGTGGTCCTAAAATAAGTCCTAAAATTAGGACCACAGAGATAGAAGTATCTTTCAGTCTCATCTTTATGTAATGAAGAATAAACTTCTAAGATTAGGGGGGCAACAAAGGGGTCAGGATTCCTTGGTTCCTTTTCCAGTATTTCTGATTCCAGCAGGATAGTTGCCAGAAACAGTAAAGACCCAGAGGATTTTTATTTTAAGGGCAAGACCCATGAGTAGCACATGCCACTTTCACTTACATCTTATTGGTCAGAATGTAGCCACGTGGCCACACTAAGCTGCAAGAAAAGCTGGGAAATAAAGTCTTTACTAGGTGGCTAGGTGCCTGGCTAAATGCCTAGAACAGATAGGAAGGTGCAACCAGCAGTCTGCCATAATAGGACATAAAAAAATGTATAATGAATTTCAGTGTGCCCATCAGAACTCTTCAACCACTGTCAACATTCGCCAATTTTGTTTCGCTGCTGCCTGTTCCCGCACTGCACTTCTTTACCCCCTACATTTTTTTTCTGGATTATTTTTATTGTGGTGAGATATATGTAACATAAAATTTGGATCATTTTTAGCATGTCATTTTACCCAAAAACATTTTAACATGCATCTCTGATAATGACTTTTTGAAACATAGTTGTCTGCTATTTTTATACATAACGATAATTTGTTCATATCATCTAATTTCCAGTCCATATTAAAATTTCCCCATATGTCTAAAAAAAAGTCTTTTTTGTAGTTGTTTATTCAAATCAGAGTCCAGCCAAAGTCCACACATTTCATTTGGTTCTCACGTCTTGTAAGTCCTTTATCCTGTAAAATCTTCCCACTCCTGCTTTTTAAAATGTCACCAATTATTATTAGAGAAACCAGGGCATTTTTCCTGAATTCCACAATAGGTTTTTAATGTCTGTTGAATTAAGACCTCAGGAAATAGTCTTTAGAATAAATTTCTAGCATGAATTTCTAAAATTCACAGGGGTTCTCCCTGTGCTTCTTGCTCACCATATGCGCAAGTGGGAGTGTTTGTCAAGTAGATTGTCACCAGCTGGGTGTTATCCTACCACATTCCTCACAGCGGTAGGGTGGCACTTGAAATTGTATGCTAATTTAGCATGTGTAAAGTAGTGCCTCTATTTACATTTTGTTAATTTAAAAGGTGTGAAGTCGTACTTTTAAATTTCTTGAGTTGCCATTTTCACCCAAGTATTTATGATTCATGCTTTCTCTTATGTGACTTGAGTGTTCAGAGCCTCTCCCTAGCAGATGGTGCGCCTCTAACCCCTTTAGGTAATTCTGTAGTAAGTGCTGTTATAATATCCCATAGTGAGGAAATGCCGCAGTCATTGTAAAAACAGTTGTCGGGTGGAATACGATTATGGTCACAACTAACAAAGACGTGCACAGATCCTATAGAAATAAGAACATTTGCTCCACAACCAACTTTACAAATAAAGTGGTCTCTGCCCAGGTGTGGGTATTGGCAAGAGAAAATAATAATCAGACTTCATCTTGTAGAGCAGTTTTAGGGTTAAGGAAAAACTGAGCGGCAAGTACAGAGTTCCCATATATCCTATTCCCACCTGCTAGTAACAGTTTCCCCCGTTATTAACATCTTGCATTAGCGTGGTACCTTTGTCACAAGCTATGAACCTACATGGATACGTAGTCATCACCCAAAGTCTACACTTTACGTTAGGATTCACACTTGGTGGTGTAATTCCATGAGTTTTGACAAATGCATAATGTCACGTATCCACTGTTACAGTACTGTGCAGAACAACTTCACTGCCCTACACATCCCTGCGCTCCATCTATTCATCAGTCATCCTCCCCCATGAGCCTTAGCAACACTGATCTTTTTATTGTTTTCATATGTGGATAAAGTGAAGGCTCCTATGGCCAGGATTCTCACTGGCCCTGGTTGGCTAGCTCACTACACACGTGTGGGCAATGCATCATTAGTGACTCTATATAAAGAGCTCTGCCCAGTGCCCTGGGTGTCACGGTGGCATGGCTGCAAGGCTGTAGAAGAGCAGAGGCTGGAGTGGTGGCAGCACCGAGGACAGAGACTGAGACGGCTGTGCGGGCAGAGAGGCCCAGAGGCAGAGACCGGCTTGCTGCATGCAGACTCGCTCGCTCTGACTGGACGGGATTCAAGTGATTGACCTGCCACTGTGGGAATAAAATTGGGTATAACCCTTTCACCCCAAAAACATTCTACTGTCATTTCTTTGGTCACACTGAATCCATAGTGAACTTGCCCGGGGCTGAAACCCATTGGCAAGACCACAGTCTGGCCTTTTCCAGAATTTCTTCTAGCTGGGTTCACCCAGTGTGTAGCCTTTTCACTCTGGCTTCTTTCATTAAACAACATGCATTTAAGTTTCCTCCTGTTTTCATGACTTGGTAGCTCATTTCCCTGTATTGCTGAATAATGTTTCATTGTATGAATGTTCCCCAGCTTGTTTGCCCACTCACCTGTTGAAGGATATGTTGGTTGCTTCCAAGTTTTGGCAGTTATGAACACAGCTGCTATAAAGACCCATGTGCAGGTTTCTGGGTAGACAGAAGTTTTCAACAACTCATTTGGGTAAATTAGCTCCTTGGTGAGCGTCAGATGGAGGGTCTGCATCTTACTCCGGGCTTTATCCCCAGCACTCACCGCATGCAGTAGCAGGCCTCCTGCCCAGGAGTGTTTATGGAACAAGCTGCCATCTCTGGCCCAAACTGACAGCAGGGTTGTGGGCAGGTGTCACAGAGGCTGCCTAGTTGCCTATCCCAACCACATCCCTCCTCCTGCTAATAGTTCATTCAGCAGTGTTCAGGCAAAGGACACCTTTCCTCACTCCCCAGGAGCTGTGGTCAGTGACTAGCTCGACAGTGAGGTGAAAGCTGAGGCATTGTGTGGTTCTAGGAAGCCTCAGAGGCAGGGCTGGCCCGTTTCTGCCTCCTCCGTTCTGCAGCGCACAACACAAATGTGTGGTTTGGATGGACAGACACTGTTTTGGACTGTGAGGTCAAGGTTGGAGCCTAGGGCTGATGCAGCTGCAAGAACTCTGGGAGCAGAGGGAAGGACAGGGAAGCTGCCAAACCAATCCTGGGTTGGTGGCCTCTCTTGACACAAAAATAAAACTTCTATCGTGTTTAAGCCATTGCTCTTGTGAGTTTTCAGACAGAGGTAGATGAAGCTAATCCTAAATGTTCTGGCAATGGAAAGAAAAATATCACCCCATCTTCACATTTGAGCTTTTTATGGCACAGCCACCCTGTCCAAAGTAAGACTCAAGCACCAAGTTGAGACATGATTACGTACAGTCGGTTACAGGCTTCGGATATCCACGTGAAGGATCTGTCTTCCTATCGCGTTACCTGCCCGCTACCCTGCTTTGTAACGTGGTTAGATAGTTCGATGTATTTTCACCCTCTATTTTCTCCATTCAGGCTGGGAACGTGCTCTGCACAATGTTGAGGGAGGTTTAGGAAGGGCCTCCTGACATCTGTGTTCAAATGATTAAAAATGCAAAGACAGTAGGGGGAGGGAGGGGAGGCCAGCCTGGGGGAGCAAGGCGGAGGTGAAGGTGGAGAGAGACCAGTCTGGGGGCTCCACAGGATGCGGGTGGGAATGGCTTCAAGGTGCATTGGGGACCTGAGATTCCAAACCCACCAGAGATTCCCAAGGCGCAAATGTGACAGAGCAGCTGAGCACTTAAGGGACCTTGGGATCTGCGCCTACCCAGGGTGGACCGATAGATGATCAATCACTACCCCGGGCATTCCCCAGCCAGGGGGCTGAGAACCCTTGGGCAAGGGGAGGGGAAGGAGACATCTAATGGGCATCTCAGCTGCACATATGCATCTTCAAACTCCAAGCCTGCCCTGCCCAGGGCTTCCCCATCCCAGCCCACCTCTATCCTTCCAGCTGCTCAGGCCAAACCTTGGAACCTTCTGACCTTTTTCTCTCACACCCTACATCCAATCCAACAGCAAATCCAAAGGGCTGCTTTCAAACCATGTCCAGATTACCACCCCCACAGCTCCTACCTTGGTCTGTGCCACAGCCTTTCCTGCTGTTCTGTTGCAATGGATCCTGTCTGGCCTCCATGCTCTGCCCTTGTTCCCAGAGTCTATTCTCATCACAGCAGCCAGGATTAGCCTGCTAAGCCACATGTGCTCCAAACCCTCCAGTGGATCCCAGCTCACCTGGGGTAGAGGCCAGAGTTCTTACCAAATCCCCAGGTAAACTCCTCTCCTGCATCTCTCTACCCTTGCTCACTGGGCTTCAGTCACACTGGGCTCTTTGTTGTCCCTTAAAAACACCAGCTATGATTCCACCTCAGTGCCTTTGCACTAGCTGCTGCTTGGAAGCCCTTCCCTCAGGTGCTCAGTGATCCATCCCTGCATGTCTTTCAGGTCTGTAGTCAAATGTGTCCCCCTACAGACTACCCCATCAACATGCCATCACCTCTCCATCCACCCCCATCTGATCCTCATTCTTGATCTTTCTAAGAACATGTATTGATATGTATCTGCCATTCGATATATTGTACTTATTTTATGTCCCTCTTCCCAGACTAAAATGTAAGCTCTATAAGCACAAGGACTTTGATTTTGTTTATTACTCTATTCTCAGCAACCAGAACAGTGCCTAATACTTAGCAGATATTGAAAAAATATTTGCCACATCACCTTTTAATTCACTTTCCCTCTTGCCCTGCCTCATTCTTGCTGCCCTGGGATCACGCTCAGCCACCAGGGATGCAGCGGCACCTCAGCTTTGACTCGGGCTGTTTTCTGGGGAACCCAGGCTGCTATAGTAACTTGCTGTAGGTTACACAGCTTGTAGGACAGGATTCAAACCCAGGCAGGCGGTCTAAGTCTACAGCTCTATAGCTCCTAGCTCCTACTACTACTATTGTTTCGAGCTTCATCTGCAGAAACAAGTTAACAGCTTTAAAAAGGGTACATTCCCTACAGTCTCTACAATTCTAAAGCCAGTTGGCTTCACTTTTACCCTGGCAACAGGACTCTTTGTTGGGACAAAGGACAGCCAGTATAATTTCTGTTTAACACATGGAAATAAGAATTATCAACGAGATGGTCAGTTCATGAAATTTATCATCAAAAATGTTCTGAAGAATACATGTAATTTTATAAGACCGTTCATCATAGCACCAGGCCTAATAGTCCTTAATAGAAAACAGTCAAATAACAAATACTCCAGTTAATTTCCCACAGGTATAAATTATGTAAAGTCATTTATATCTTCATTTACAATAATCAATAAATAAGAGTGCACATTCATACCATTTTTTTTACAAAGATCTCTTTTTACAAAGCTACAGCTATGAATATACTAAATAGACAAAATAATCCTTGTTCTACAAAATAACATTTCATTTTATTTTCAATAGTTCTCTTAGGAGCTCCCAGTAAAAATTTTCAGACATTGTCCACTGAATCCTGCCATGACATTGAGAAATTGTAGCATTAAATCTGTTAAATATTACAGACCTTGGAAAAATAAACACCTATCGCCATCCAATAAATACAATATGCTCTGAACAAACTCCAGTTTAGTAATTTGTCCTGATGATGTTTGGTGGAAGAACAACCGTTTTTCCACTTTTACTATTTGTCTTTGGCTGATATTACAGCACCAATGCAAGCTATGCAGGAGTTATTTTATGGTGCAAGTTCAAGGGCAAAGGGCAGGCCTCTTCTTCACAGTACCTCTCACCAGGCCCACCCCAGGGGCTTTTTATACATACGTACCAGCCTTTAGCTTAAGGGATCCAATGTTAGAATGCAAGCATGCCCTGATTCCCAGAGGAATCTCTGTACTTATTTATTTGGAGTCGGCTGGGGAAAGGGAAAAAAGTTGAGATGGATAGAAAGGTCCAGTTGAGAGCTATTTATTCCTGCAGCTGAGACTTTGAATTTGAAAGAAATTTCCCTGGGAAACTGCCTCAGATGCTGACTTAAGGAGTCCAATTTAGTTCTCCCAGCCCTATGAAGCAGATCTCCCAGGTGCTAGTTTAGATTTTCACCCCCACTCCTTTCACACAATCCCTTTTGTTGTACCAGACCCTTTCCAAAGGCACCTTTCTCAGATACTAAAGTCAGAAGCAATGCTTTAAGCTTTGGATTTCACTTACAAATACAAAGGTGCATTTATGTTAAGCAAACAGGCCACTTACTGAGATTAAAAAAAAAAAGCTTGCTAACCTTTGGATTTTTAAACCAAGGAAGGATTTTTTTAAAAAAGGTCTTCCAAATTCCCACCAGACAGGTAAATGAATTATTGAATGTCACAGTAGTGACCCAGAGCTAGGATGTGGGTTCCCGATGCCCAGGCCAGTGCTGTCCTACTTTGGAATAATGTCAGCTCTTTAGGGTACAACACTTCCAGAGTTTCCCTTAAAAAAGAGTTAAAATCCTTGCATGACATGTAGGAATACAGGCATTTTTGTGACTGTCCTTTCTCATAGCATAGACTGCAGAGAATATGCTCTATTGACTTTTGGTGGGGCTAAAAGAAGTGGTAAATGTTGCAATGGGGATAAACCTATCAAAACACATTTTTTTTCCATTTGTTTTTTGCAACAATGCAGAAAATCACATTTACACTTCAAACACAGAAAAAACAATGCCTGTTTTAGACCAACCGATTATGACATCATCCAAGTAATTCATGTTCTCATTCCCCATTTTAATCATGCTCTGCCCAACACAGTGAAATGGATTTGTTTTTTGAAGGAGAAAACCTAATTTTCTACTCTGAAAACCATGTGTTGGAGGTGGAGAGGTGATTAGCTGGGGGCAGGATTTAGAATTAATTGAAGTCACAGAAGTCGTCACTGAGATTTTACTGCTGAAGGCCCTTTAGAGGCAGTCGTTTGGTTGTGAATGTGCAGTAATGGCTAAAACATCATTTGGGGGCAAGCTCATTTTTGTGCAACTATGAGTCTATTTAAGCAGTTTTGATGGGGGGTTGGGAGTCAAAGTGTGCAGAAAATTGGGAAGGAGAACAAAGGGGGGGGGTGCAATATGACTAATAAACCTCACCAGCTTCCAACTCAGAAGTTCCACCCTTGCCAACTTGCTAAATGTGCCAAGGTGACCACCAAGAATCAGAATCCCACTAGCATAGCCCTGCTTTCTAAGTAGTGAAGTCTAGTATGGAAGTCAGCATTTGACAACAATAGTCCTTTGTTCCCAGTTCTGCCACTTACTAGCTCTACACCCTTGCTAGTTTTCCTGCCTAGCTTTAATTTCCTCTCTGAAATAACCACCTCTTATGATTGTTGTAGGACTCCAACAAGTAATGGGTACACCATGGCTTCAACTTCCTCTTGTAAAAGGCCTGAATTAGATTGAGGATGGAGCAGCTGCCAAGACAAAGCTGGAATGGAGAGAGGTTGGAAGATGCTATGGTTCATGGAGGAATATTTAAAGCTTGGAGAGGAAGCAACCTCAGCATGAGGAGCTATCGAGCATTTTGCAACTGATAACAAACTTGCAAGGAAGAATGATTCAACAAATCTGTGTTGAGTATCTAGTGTGCACAGAAGACACTCAGAGACATTAATTTGCCCCAGATCACCCAGATATCTGGTGGCAGAGCTGGGCTCAAATCTAGATCTGGCTGGTTCCCAAACTTGTACTCCTCCCTATCCCATGTTACCTCCCAGAGAAGGAAGGAGGGAGGGATTTAAAAACAAATGATTTCAGTTAGAGACACCTGCTAGTTGAAAACAAACTAGACTTGACTGACTCAGGAATTTTAAGAGTTAGCAGTGGGATCAGGGCCACAGACTGAGTTGCATGTGTATTTTAAAATGTTGTCAAATAGCACAAAATACTGGTTGTCTTTTTCCCCTGGAGAAGAGTGTTTTCTGGCTTGTTGACGCTATGGCCCTGGGCTGGGACGAACTGCTTGCCCAATGTGTTCTCATCAAGGTTCTCAGAACAAATTATAAACACAAATAAGTTGGTCTTCCTGATTCTACAGGGTCTGGCAATTCCGGGATGGTCAGAGCAGCTCAGAACTCTGTTCTCTGCCAACTCTTGGAGAAGCAGGAGCTTGGTGTCTCTAGGCCTTTGCCCAGTAACTCCACCAAACTCATCCCAAGCCTGGTCCCACGCACAGCACTGAAGGGACGGGGCCTGAAGGTCACTGTGGCCCTCTTAAAAGCCAGAGCAAGGAGAGCTGAGTGCTCGCGTGGAGCCTGAAGACAAGTGTCAGCACACAACGGGAGTGGAAGGTCTGTGGCATGTCGTGCACCACGCTCACCTCCCTGAGCGCTGTCATTCCTCAAGGAAATGCCTGACGAGAGGCAGAGTTGGAAAGATCTGTGCGGCTCAATGTCCATCAAAGAAGTAATGTCCCATTCCTGGCTCCCTCTCACGGGCTAACTATTAAGGCAAATGCCACAGTAATTTTCAGCGAACAAGCATGCCCTCACACTCATGCTGCCTCTCAGACTTCAGCCACTCACCCCAGGTCCAGGAGCTTGTCATTAGAGCAGCCCTGCTTACCACGAGGATGGGCCAGTGGAATAGCCTTCTCCTCAGTGGGAGCCCCAGATGGCAGCTGCAGTCCCAAGACATTAAATCTTCCCCAAAGGCAAATTCTGTGGAGATTACACAGTGCTGGGGAAAGAGAAATGACCCATCTGGGCCTGAAGAGCTTTGTGCCCTCGTTTCCCAGCAAGAGCATCACTAAAAGGAAGGTTGAGGAGCCATGCTGGCTGGACACTCCGACTCAGCTCACTTCGGGGACTGCTCCGAGGGAGGCCTCCAAGAAAGGAGTGAGAGACCACGTCTTACAACTCCAGTGGGCCTTCTGGAGTCCTTCCAAAGACTGGAGAAAAACTGAGCTTGTGTGAAAGAGTTCATGTCACGCAACTGCCCCGCAGTGACAAAGCTGAGGGAAGAGAACAGCTGTGATGAATTCTGGGACGCAGTAAGCTACATTCTTTACTTGTTCACTCTGACTCGTGTCTGAGACAGTAGCTCCATGACGTTCTGGGTCCTTGGCAAGAAGGGAGGTGCAGCTTAGCTTCAGTGGCTGGAGACTAGTTTTGTAGCACACGTAACTGGGAATCGAATTGTCCATGCTGAGGTCACTAACTAGCATGCAACTAGTCCCTTCCCCTTCCTGATCTTCGCTGCTCTCATTTCTCAGACAAGGCCCTTACAAGATCCCCAAGGCTACTGGATAATCTATGACTTAGGAAAATTGACTGCACAGGCAGCTTCCAAATGCTTCTCTGCCTTCTAAGATGTCCTACCCTTACCAGAACCGGGTGAGCACTGCATGGGGAAGAGGGCTGGGAAATTACATTGTCCTTCAGTAAGGGAGCAGCACGTGTCTTGGGTGGCTGTCCTGGGCAGTGTGCAGCTAGGCGTCCTCCCTAGTTCCAAGTCTGGTGGGAGCCCATCTCCCCGGGCCAGGTTTGGCCAGAAGGAAATGCTTGCCAAGTTCCCAACAGCCAACCAACAGACAGACCACCCTACTTGTTTGCTGGAAAATCCCAGTGTGGACTGCTTGCTTCCAGAACAAAGTGAGAGTGGCAAAGGAAACCCAGAAACTGTATGACTCTAGAGACTGAAGCTTGTAGGGAGGCAGGAGATTTCAGTTTCAGGGGGACAGGGGGTGTTAAGGGGAGTGGGACGGAGAATCTGTTTTCTAAATGAGGCATTCAAGCAGAGCTGCATGCCATTTAACCCTCTCTCTTCACTTGGCATAGCATTCAGGAAGGCACTCAACAGACCACAGCCTGGCAGGATGGACATTGCCCCAGCTGGACTCAGGGCAAGTTCACAAACAAAGCGACAGAGCAGTGAACTAAACACAATGGTGAGAAGGCTCAACTGGGACCTGCGGTTCAAGATGGTGTGTTGAATATATATGGGTTCATTTCTTCCCTCATGAAACTGCATGGAAATGGGAGCAAAAGAATGGAAGTTACACAATCAAGAAGATAAACAGAGAAGAGATGACAGTAGGCAGGAGATGTGAACCATTTCTGACAGGGGCAGAGCTGCTGGGGAAGTGAGCAGGGCAGAGGAATCCTGATACCACGCATCTGCAGAGGCAGGTCACTGGCAGGCAGAAGTAGCCGTCTTGCTCCATGGGGAAAGGAGAGAGGCTCCCACCCAGGGACAAGCATAGTGAGGTGGGGGCAATTCAACGAGTCTAAATACTGACTGTGATGAGACTGCTTGCTCAGAGGTCAGCACACAGGCACTCAGGTGTTGTCAGGATCTCTGTGTACAGCCGTATGGTCTGTGTACTGCACAAAGATGCATGGCTAAGGGGACTACTGGGAGTTAAAATCTAGCCCTTGCTTTGTTCCCCAAGCCTTGCACTGGCTCAGGGCTGCTTCCTGGAGAAAGGGGCAAATGATGCCTTCTGCCAGTGATGCCAAGTGCCCATGGATGGCTTCTGTTTAGAAGGGGAACCTCTTTCTAAGTCATCTACCCAGAGGGAATGCCTATTTTGAAATTGTACAAGGGCACTGCATAGGCAAGTAGCCCTGAATGTGTCTCTCTTTCCTAGGAAGGAGAAGATTGGAAGTATCTCTAAAGGAATGAAATAAGCCCCAGAGAAAAGACGGGCAAATATTGATATATGGGGCCCTTCCATGAAGAGTCCAAGTGCCCACCTGTGACCCTATGGAAAAGCCCACCAACTGACACACAAAGCTTTCAATCTATTTTAATGTTCTTAAAAAGAACAGATCCACAGGATCACCAGATTATCTGAAGAAAACTTGGGACATGAAAGAGACTGAGACTAACCAAGAAAGAAAGAACTTTGAGGTAACAAAGGCAAAACAGGGAGCAGAAAAGGACCTTCCCAGAAACACCTGCCATGAACACCCTTAACGAGGGAATCCACGACCTGCACCCATAGATCTGCATCCACGAGATAAGAACAGGACACATTAAACAGAAACAAGAGAGTAACAATATATTTTGGAAATTAAAAATTAAAACATTCATGAAGTCTGTTGAGAAGATACAGCTGAATAACTCTCCCTGAAAGCAGATCCAAAAAATGAAGAGACTAGAAATTGAAAAGATAAAAAATAATTAGAGGATTAGCCTGGGAGGTCCAACATTGGAACAATAGGTGGTCAACAAAGAAAGAATGTGAACCATTACAAGAAAACTTAAGAAATTTCTCATGATAACCCAGCATGAGGTACACCAATGGAGGGTGTACCATCACTAGGACAGTTGAGAACATTAAGAATAAAGGGATCTTAATGTTTCCCAGGAGTGGGTAGAAATCCAAATCACACCTAAAGACTTGGGGAATCAGAATGGCCTCAGAAATCTCACAACCTTAGGAAGTGCTAGGAGAGAATTATTTTTCACCTTCAATGCTATTACCCAGTTCCACCTGAGTAAGCGAAGAAGATAGACATTTTAAGTTAAGCAAAATCTCAAAATACTTACAATAATATATACTTTCCATGTTCCTTTTCTTAGAAAGTTATTGAAGAATGTTTCACATCCCCCAAAATAAATCAATAAAATAAATCAAGCAGGAAAACCTGACAGGGAAGAACATGTAAGTACAGTGACTGCTTGGCTTAGGAGTAAAGAGTCCTTATGTACCCACACTGAAGGCAGAGGTAGCGAACACTGGGATCTACCCATACTAGAAAAATAAAATGGAGTGTGGGTCAGCGCAGGATCCACACCTACCATAATAGCAAGTCCACAGATGTTTCTGTTAAAAAGAATTGTAAGCATGTTATCCAGAAATGCAAAGCTAAATACCAGAAGAAACAGCTGTAAGGGTTGGAAGTAAGACTATAGAGCAAGACTTAGGAGACTAAGTTTTCACTAAAAGCTTCATAATATTTGTTTCTTTAAACTATGCACATGTATTACTTGGATAAGAATTAAAAACAAATTCTTAAAAAAATTATAAGCCATGGGGTGGTTTACCCTGCAGGCTTTGATATCCACCTTTCATCGCCAGCTTCTTCGGTAGTAAGCCTATACTCAAATGAGAATTTTTTTTCCCCTTAAAAAAAAATCAGTTCATTGCCAACACGAACCAAATTACTTTTAGGCATCTTGCCAGTAGATGATTTTAAACATTACATGCTGTAATGGATGAGAAGAAGCCTGATTTTTGTGAACAAGCTCTAGACCCATAAAATGATACGAGGAACATTTGGGTCAGCTCTTCTCTGCCTCTTCCAGCATCTAATTTGGTTGAGGTGTCCAGGGTTATAATATATCACTCACATAATCTTTATTATCTGATTATCCATACCTTTGAGCTTTCAATGAGACCAGGGAGCTCATTAATTAGCTTGTATTCCATGGGACAAGTGGCCTTCAAGATGGAATCACTCCAAGCTTGCAATGGCTTCCCACTTGGAAGGCATAGATTTGTTTGTGGCGAGAAGGCAGGCTGTAATCAGAATGGGTTAGAGGCCAGATTTTGTCTGTCATCGACTCAAATGTGTTATGTAAATTCTTTTGGCCAAGTTGGAATTCTGTAAACTTGAAACCTACTGCTTGAAATAAGCAAGTCCTTGGCTTGCTAAGAGAGAAATGTGCTTCCTGGAGTAAGAACAATTCTGTTATGTCCACTGACCAGCTGTTAGAGCTGTCTACGGTACTCCAGAAGTAATAGGGGATGGACTTGAAAGTGAAGACAGCTTCCTCATGGGAAAATTTCGAGAACAAAGCAAAGGTTGATACTTGGCCAGAAATTTTGGTTTTGTTTAAATGAAGACCTTTTCATCTCATTATTTTATCTTTTGTTCAGGACATTCATAGAACTCAGTGAAAGTTTCCTAAAAGACGAGGCAGCTCAGGACTGGGCATTAGGCGGCCTGGGTATGCTTGCCAGTCTGTTCCCAGCTACTGTGTGACCTCGGTACAAGCCACTCTGCCTCTCTGGGTTCAGTAGACAAGATGCTGTCTGAGGGTCTCTTCTGACCTAACAGTTGGTGATTTTATAAGGGTTGCTTGATACATGCTTTTTGAGGGGGACTCATCACCATCTGCATCTTGGCAGGAAACAGGGAGTGGGGAGCCCAGGGCAGAAGAAAGATGGATGGGCAGGTAGATGCTTCTCTCCTCTCACAAACTACCTCTTCTGGTCTACTACTTGGAGTGCTTTCCTTTCAAGAAGCCCATTATGACCAACTGCAAAAGATGCCAGCACAGAGGCTGTGTCCTGAGGCAGGTGTGCACAAGCTTCCTTGGGCAGGAAGCTGCTGGACCACTTCCAGCTCTGACATCAGCCCGAGCTTATTCTCAGCCCAGACACTTCTGCGCTCCTCCCAGGGGCTTTTAAGGGGCTTTTTGCAGTGCCCTGGGGAGGCTTGGGGCTCAGGACAGATGCCTCGGGAGCCATCAGTGGAAGCCAGGGGGTTGTTGAGGCAAACTGGGAGGGGGCCAGGCTCTTCTGGGTCAGCCTGAGCTCTGCTTTTAATATACCCTCTGACCTCATCCCTCCTCCCCCAAGAATTCATTTGAAAGGATTCCCTTGGTGGAAATGATCTGAAAATCACAGCTTTACCTCAATTCAGTCAATGCAAGAGGGAATTTGAAATGCATCCCGCCTTCCCTATGCCCCCCACAACAAAGTGCACTGCAGCTCACGACCCAGCCTTCTCCTTCCTCCTGGGGTTTGCCATCCCGCATGTACTCTCCTGGAGCCTCCAGCTTTATGCTGCTCACATATCACTGATGACCACCACCAACTGCCAGACCACAACAGATGCATGGACACCAGCATCTGCTCAAACCCCACCTCTGGGAGGGAAATGGGGTTTTCTCCCCAGGGAGGCTCTGCTGGGGGCATGCACTCTCTTTCTTACCAGGATGACCCTCATCTCAGAGGTACGTAACTCAAGTCCATCCAGGACCTTAAAAACCTGCATGTAGGACAAGCTATGACCCAGGTTATGGTGAACTGTTACTAATGGTGCT
Organism: Smutsia gigantea; assembly: GCA_032199065.1. Lineage (NCBI taxonomy): Eukaryota > Metazoa > Chordata > Mammalia > Pholidota > Manidae > Smutsia > Smutsia gigantea. Next base: position 253,195 of record JAVSCE010005811.1, on the reverse strand, counting down.
TAATATCTGACAAAGCAAGGCACGCAAGAACAAACTCCACCTAAGGATCCAGCAAACACCTGAGTTTTGAGTACACAGCCAAAGAGAAAAGCATGCTTAGGACTTACAGGAGAAAAAGGATACATAGATAAAAAGCAGGGAGAGGGAGTCTGTTTCCTCAGAGATGCTCAACTGTCTGCAGAAGCCCCCCATCCAGAACCTGAAATAAAATGAAAAAGAACTCCCGCGCCCCCGTCAGGGTCCTGTCTTTTTATTATGCAGACACACGCATCAGAGTCTGTTGATGTCCAGCTGTGGGAACAGCAGCAGGCAGTAAACCAGGAGCCAGAGGAAGAGAATAAAATACATCATATCTGGCTGCTGGACGAACTGTGTCAGTGAGTCACCCTGCGGGCTCTGGTTCTCCCGCAGCACGGCTTCTCCAGAGTTGTTGGCCTTCCTGCAGAAGGGAAGACACAGGCAAAGCAGTTACGAGGGGGTCCCCAGTCCAGTGGTCCCACGCCTTCCCCATACTGCAACCTCATTGCCCAAATGCAATGCTGAGGGCTTCCCAGTGAGGTGTTGAAGAGACTCCGAACTGGGTGTACAGACCCCAGGCAGAGGGCTGCGGTCCAGATGGCACTTTGACTTTTCACACATGCTCAGTTCATCCCCACAACACTCAGAGGGAGGAGCCGTGAGCCCCATTCTGCATGTGGGCATACTGAGACTCTGGGGGTGGAGTGGCTTGCTCAAGGCCACACAATTTGTGATAGAGCTAGGACTGGTCCAGGCTGAACTCCCAGTCCGGGACACCGCCCTTTACAGCACAGTGTCCTTATAGCAGAGGTAGATGCTGACAGCACTGTCATTCATTAGTAACAGAGGGGACTTCGTAAGTCATCTGAAAGTATAGAGACACAGATAATTTTAAAACGGCCATCAGAAACAAAGACACATCCCACCACCCCAAGGTTTTGTGTTTGGCTATGTAATAGAACCTTTAAAATAATGACTATATTTGATTATGGTCAGCTTTGTCTTTCTCCTTTAACTTTGCAGTTAATGGGACAGTTTACTTTTCCCTGGCAGCTAAAGCCCAGAAGAGTGCCGTGTGGTGACCAACCACAGATCCAAATTCCCACAGAGGAAAGGGTCAGGGGCACAATCTGATTGGAAGGTTGGGGCGCCTCTGCCTGAAGCTGCATTTTTAGAAGCCTAGCGCGCAAGCTTCCAGGGTCATTTGCGGAGTGTGATGGAGATTATGAGGAGCAAAGCCACCCCATCCCTGAACTATCTCCAGATGCAGTGAGAGGCGAGGCCAAGAATGGATTTAACAGGTGCCTGGGTCTAGAAACTGGCTCGCATGCATTGGACAATGATGAGATTTCTTTTCCTTAAACTTCTTTTTAGAAAAAAATTTAAACTATATTTTTATTACAGAGTTAGTAAATGCTCAAAAACATAGGTACATTTCTCAGTCTTGCAGGTTCAATTTTCAAAGTCTCTATTTCAAAAAAGCTAAAAGTACTATTTTCCTCTAAGCATGTCAAACCTGGAGGAAAACATGAATTAATATTTCCATGTAATGGCAGGGGAGGGAACCATGTCTTGTCTCTTTTTTAGGAACCAGAGAGATGGACTTCTAAGGATTAGGGTGTTGGGCAATATTTAGAGGCTTTCTATTCCAATAATCTAAGTCCTTTCAAACCAATTCAAATCTGTGGCAAACATAAAAAAAATCAATAAAATGAAGTGATTCAATAACTTTTACAGAGATGGGGCATCTCAGAATTGTCAGAGTTTTACAGAGATTTCTCTGGCTTCCTATGGCCTAAATGGGACTGAACGTTATAGCAGTTTTATAGCAATTCAGCAATATTGGACTAGGTCATCTAGTTCTCCAACAGCAAGAAATATTTTCATGGACATCCTGGCATGTTTGCATTCTCTCTTCATGTCTCCTCTGATGCCATAAAACTGTAAAATCAGTTTAGTGAGCTTCTGAGCATTGTACCTATAGTGGCGACACAGAACAAACACGGTTGTCAGGCACTATAGTATTTAGAACACCCCCACTATCAGATCTCTACTTCTGCCTGAGTCCACCTCAGAAAGCCAGCTTTTGCCACTGCATTATGTAAATGCAGCTGCAGGCTCATGACACAGGCTTGTCTTTAAACTGAGTTATTTCCTGAACCATCCCCTGCCCATCCATGTTCATTAATATCCACTTTTCCCTCCTACTCATATTCAATTTACATTCATCTTCTCTGCAACAGTTATTGTATTATCTCAGACTATTAATATTGGTATCAACAAAGCCTAGATGGAGAACAGCCACCCCCGTAAGGCCGGCTCATAATTAAAGACGAAAACATTTCAAGCCTCATGAAACCTGCAGTAAAGCCACCAACCTGGTTAACGTTCCGTTTCTTCTGTCATCCAGATCTGCTGCGTTCCTCAGTTGAACAGAGCTAATATGGTCCTACAGTGAAATTTATAAACAAAACCCCCGCAACCCAATTAGTAAAGGTGAAATCTCTGAAACAGAAAATAAAATGACTTTTAACGTACAAAGCCGATCATGCCAGGCTTTCCTCACTATTGCAAACATCTAGTTCCAAAGTTAAACTGCTAAATGATATTCTACATTGTTCTACCCTCTCCCCCAGCTCCACTGGTGAATGAGTGAGTCCCCACCACCCACAACCAGAATCAGGGCTGCAGACCACGGTGCTCCGGGTCCCAGCACATCAAGGGCCAAGTAGTTGCCAATATAAAGTGGACCCTGCACTTATGTTTAACTTCAGTCTTTGATCTGGGTGTGTGTGCGTAGGGGTGGGGGTGGGGATTTTCGATGCATTTTTGATAACAACAACGCCTTTGGGCTTCAAAATCATCACTTTCTTTACATACATCCCCTATTGCCCAAATGGGACATGAGATTGCATTGTGCTTAACAACAAGGTTTGAATTTGCTTGTCTTCTATCTAAAAGTATACATGTTAGAGGTCAGTAATGTCAAAGCTCTGGGCTGGGGAGGAGGAGAGATGGAAAGAAATTGGTTAGCAGGGGCTGTACGGAAGAACAAGAAATTCACATACTAACCGATTCCAAAGACCTATTAATATGTCGTCGAATGTAAATGCTGGAGTCACTGTGACTAGTCCTGAAAAATAAACACACATTTTGAATTGGTACCACCAAGAACTTCTCATGTCTCAGTTGTATGGTGACCCCCATCCCGACTCTTCCACATGTGGATTTGGGCAAGCTATGATATCAGATGGAAATGAGACATTTTATCCAATATGCCCACTTGGGTTGGAGTGTGCTTACAAACAGTAGGATGGATATTAAAGAGACACATTGTGGCCTTGTCTAGGAGAAAAAGAAGTAAGAAATAATTTTAAGTAGACCACGTGTTCTTCAAAATCATAGGATTGGGGGGCAGGAAGTGATCTCTTTTTCTAAGCATGCTGAGGTCTTGGTACTCACTGGAGGTCCTTTGTAAGCTAAATTCAGACCTGGGCAGAGAATGGTATTCAGACTCTCTTTCCTGTGCCCTCTTCCATGCATAATGCTGCTCTCAGCTGTCTGGTGCTCAGTTGTACCACCTCTTTTCCTTTCATACAAGAAGAAGCTAATTTTCTGGCCATATCTCTGAGGCTGATATAGAATGTATCTGTGATCTTCTAGTAAAGCTGGTTTGTCCAGCGCTGAGGCAAAAGATACTCAGCCAGAGGCCTGGGCTATATCCTGGCTGCTGGTTGATTAACTGGTAACCTTAGTCAACTATTCACGTCTGATCAGTTTTCCTCATCTGTAAAGTGGATCACTGTTCCCACCTCACTATTTCGTGGAGCTGCTGATGCTGGTGGGGACAACAGCGTGCTATAGGCCAAAGTGGCTCTGTCCTGCTGCTCAGCAGAACTGGTGCGGGGTGCTCATACACCCTGGTGCACACAGTCAGCTCTGTTTCCTCAAGGCAAACCTACTAGGTGGCATCCTGGGGTCCAGGAAAAGGCATGTGACCTGAGTTTATTCCCAGGGAATTGATGCTGGGCCACTTTGGTTCCCGCCCCAGTCCCCCACTGCTGCCCTGAAAACTCCCAAGCTCTTCCCTTGCATTGGCCTCAATTCCAGCTAATAGGTCTTGAGCACCTACTATGTGCCAGGTGCTGGGCTATGCCGAAGGAAACGTCAGTCCATGTCCTCATTCCAAAGCCTGTGGTAGTTTTTCCTGGCTGGTATCACAGCACAGAAAACACACATACAAAGAAAAAATTATGCCTGGCGCCTAGGGCCCAGTCATGTCCCGTAAGAGCTGACCTGACATACTGGAGTGCCCAGAGTGCAGAGCCACCCTTTCCCCAGGTATTTGTAAAGCTTTCCAATAAAAAGCACATTCCCATCAGGAGGGGGCTCTGGCTTTCCCTTCTCCCCCCTTTTTTTGCATGCTTTCTTTTGGGTGGCTTTGTGTTCTGTAATCAGTGAGATATATTCAGGTTTACATCCTGAACTTCATCCTCTCTGTAAGCATTATCAAGAGCCTGCTGTGTGCCGGACCCTGGGCTAGGTTCTGAGGACCCGCTCCTCCAGGAGCCCAGCACAGACTGAGGACACATTCACTGTGTGTGAATGATTGATTCATTCACACAAAGAATTTTTTTGTTGAGTGCCAACTGCAAGCCAGGTCTTGGGACTGGGACCATGCTGGTGTGCCCTCCCTGCCTCTGGAGGGCTGCTTGCTATCCAGGGGGAGAGTGGATAAGTACATCCTTATGCGAGTTATTATAGAAACAACTGTTTTGATAAATGCTGTGAAATAAAAGAGTAGAGGCTACAAGAACATATAAAGGGGGATCAAAAATAGCCTGGAGAAATCCCAGAAGGCTGCTTAGAGGAAGTGGTAGTGGAGCTGAGACCCAAGGGAGCAAGGACGGAGACAGGCAGGGGACAGGGGTCCTCAAAGATGAAGAACCTCAACTGAGGGTGCCTGACACACTAGGGTGTGGGGAGAGGGAGACTGAGAATAGACAGAGGTGAGCCTGGGGAGACAGGCCACGGGGATCCTGCAGGCTCTGGAAAATGGAGCCTTTCTGCCCAAGTCAATGGGAAGCCACCAGGGTGACTGAGCCAAGGTACAGCCAGGAAACCTTCCTGTGCCTGGGAAGAGACAGGACTGGAGCTCAGTGCTGGTCGCTTGCCTTGAGCTAGGTACTGACTTCTCTGAACTCAGATACCTCAAGTATAAAAGGGGGTGGTGGCACCTCCTGTACTACAGAGAGCAAGTGAGATGGCCTGGCACACAGGAGGGGCACTGGCTCCATGCTGTCTGCCCACTGGGGAAGCAGCTTTCACGTCGGCCAAGTGCCCCTCAGTAACGACAGGTGGACCTGAAGTGAGACTGGCGTGGGGGGGGGGATGCAGGGGGCCTCACGCCCACAGGCCCTGAGACCACCTTCTTTCTCCAGCGTCTCATCTGCACTGGAGTGGGGTTTGCTGGTATGCCCTGAAGCAGCACAGATCCGAAATGTGTGCTTCCCCCAGCGCTCAGGCATGGAGGCAACTCAGAAGGGAGATGCAAGGCCAGGCATCTGCCAGCTCCTCCTCCAGCTCTGCCCATGTGGGCTTCCCCCTCACCCACCAAATGCTTAGCTCACTACTTTCCCCTTTGCAGCCAGGGTGCCTCGCCTACACAGGCAAAGAGGGTGCAGGGGAAGAATGTGGATCATGGAGTCCAACAGGCCTGAGTCCAAGACCTGGCTCTGGTCTCCGAAATTGGGAGGAGCCCTGGAGCTTCCGTGCCTGCCACAGGGATGCCCAAGCCCACCCACCTGACGAACGGGGTGCCTCGGAGAATTCATGAGGAAAGGAAAGGAAAGGAAATGCCTGAATTCAGAGGGTGTGGTAATGGTGGCTGTGGTGACAGCGAGTGATAGCAGGGAGAGACCAGATCTTCACATATCTGACACTTAAATATTTTCCCTGCGACAAATCTGGCTCATCGGGTGGCCTTGGACTAACAGAGCAGATGTGTGCCAGAAGCTCCCTGTAGGTCAGTTAGAGCTTAGCATCCCCCGCTTCCTCCTCCCCAGGGAAAATCAACCACCTTTACTTCCTTGGACCCAAACTCATGGGTGAAACCATCATAGTGAAGTCATTTCCACGTGACAGTGATAAAAGGTCCCCTCAGTGCGCAAGCCAGGCATCCCTTCTGATTCTGTAAGATGCTTCTGAATGGCTAAGTTTGGTCTCTACGTACCCAGCCAGTGGGTGCGTGGGGGCCGGCACGCCCATGGCTCCTCACACCCCACTCCTACCCACGGTTCCACCACTTCGCTGCTCACTGCTGGCTGCCACCCAAGGTCCTCGCTGTGAGGAGAGAAGGTGGGCCTTCCAGCTTGCTGCTTGTGAGAAGGTCTGGTCATGATGCAGTCGGGGTAGGAACCCAGGTGTACAGAGTGAGCGATTTTCCAGATAGGTTTTGTGTGAATCTGTGTTTCCCCGGATGCAGTCCCTGCACCCTCACCAGATCAGAAACTGCAAATGGACTGAGTTCAGCGAGTAGCTCCCTAGCCCAGTCCCCAGGGTGACAAGGTGGTGATGAAGTACCTGCAAAGGGCTATGTGATCGCAGGTGTCAATTGCCAGGTCATCCGAGGAGTGAACGGTTCTGGGTGCTACAAATGTCGAACTTTCTACGTGCTCCACATGTTTCCTTTTTTCCTTTTTTTTACTGCTGACTGATTCTTCCATTACCGTTTCTTCTAAAGGGTTTGTGAAGTGTTCCAAGTTTGCGGATTCCTGGGATGTAAATAAAAGACAACCAAATACAAGTCAGCATTTCGTGCCGAGATGCCTGTCAAGTGAGGGACACCACCCGTCAGTGCTCTGCTCTATCTCAGCTCCAAGGCCCGGGGTATCCCTTCCAATTCTCTCACCTGTGGATTCCTTCTAGCACAGCCTGCCAAGGAAGAGCAGCCTGCCTCCGGCTCCCTGTGCAGAGTTCAAATGCTACAGTCTGATGTGAAAACCACATGGGTTTAAGAGTCATTAGGATCTGGTTTCAAATCCTGGCTAGGGATTAACATTCTGACCTTGAGCAACTGTCTTGACCTTTCTGACTCTCAGTTTTCCTCTCTGTTAAATGAGTATAATAACTACCTCTTCCCACTACCACAGTGTTTCCTATAAAGGATGTCCCTTACAGTGGGCAATGGGTGGGCCCTTCACACAACCATCACCCACTTCAACAGAGGAACAAATATCCTGGAAGCCCAGTAGGCCATGGAGTACAAAGGTGACCCCTGAATCATGGGCAAATGCTACCTTTTGAAAGGTGAAATGAGGAGAGGACTTTTTTTCTTTTTCTTGCTGCTGTTTTTTTATTATTATTATTACAGTATCATTGATATACAATTTTATGAAGGTTTCACATGAGCAACATTGTGGTTACTACATTCGCCCCTATTATCAAGTCTCCCATGACATATCCCATTACAGTCACTGAGGAGAGGACTTTTTTTTAAGGACTAAAAGAACTTGCCATTTTCTACGCCCATTGAACTAGATTTTTTTTTTCTTTTTTAAAGGAGTGCCAGGTATTGGAGAAATACTCCCTCTGGCGTCCTCGTGTCTGCCAGGAATAAAACCACAGACATTACCTGTCATCCCAGACTGCACTCCTTCCTCTGCTCACCTACAGAGATCAAGGTCACACCTATATCAGGGAGCCAGTTACCAGGTGTGCTTAGGACCAATGGGCACCTGCTCGACTGACCGGTGAGAGCTTGCACACTGCTCCCTGGAGGCCAAGCTCTTGCCAGGCTCGCCCCCTCGGTCAGACTCAAAGACGGATTCAAATCTAGATCTCCCGATTCCATTCCCAGCCCAGGGCTCTTTGGACCACACCCCCGATCCCCTGTCCATGTGCTGGGCACAGGCAGGGGCACAGCCTGCTTTTGGCAATGACTGGAAGAAAAGCAGAAGAGTCTGAAGGCCATGGCTGCTTTCCCACAGGGCACACGCATTGGGGCAGGGGGAGGAACCCAGACGCTCACTGGCCACTTTAAGTAACACAGAGGGGCAGACGCAGCTCAGGTTTTCCTCCTGCTGCCCATTCAGCCCCATTTCTTTTGTCCTAAAAGAGCTTTTTGGCCCACGACAGTCCAGATAATCGCCCCATTGTCATCACGGTCCCTCAACCTGGGGACCCCAAGACTTGATTTCCTGAGAGACATAACAAAGCCCCTTGACCTTGGGGTCTCCTGCAGGAAGAGGTTGCTTTCTGATGAGTCGACGAGCAGAAGGTGGGAGGTGGCGGGGGCAGAAGGGGAAGATGGTGGGCAGGTCCCAGCCCCTGTGCAGCCACTCCACTGTCTCCATCTAAAGACAGACATTGTGTGGTGCCCCCACCCCAGAGGGCCAATTGGTCCTGCTATGAGTGCCTTCTCGGCCCTCACAGCCTGAGAATTCCCTTCTTCCTGTTCTCCCAGCATCCATTCCCATCATTTAGAGCTGGCAAACACATAAAACCAAGTTACCACTTCTGGCCTACCTAAATCTTAAACGTCTTTTAAGGAGCCAGGGAGGAGAGGCTGGAGGAGGGTGGCTTGGCTGAAGGGAGACCGAGGGGGCTATCTGGTCAGGTCTCGCCCCAGCAGGCCCTCCCTGCTCACTCTAGTGGCCCCTCTTGAACTGCTACTAGGTCAGATAAAATGGGAACACTGGCTATCTAAGTGTGCCAGCTGCTTGAGCTTAGAAGTGTGTGCCCCCCTTGCCTTGTTTATACAGCCTACTTCTATCTATAGGAGCAACCAAAGGTGCCCAGCAGCCAAAAGGCGTATAAAAATCAAGGCCAGAGTCGAATGTGAGCTTCTGCTTGGTTTCCCTAGGTTGCTGCAGGAGGCAGGGGCTCACTTCACTAAGTGCACGCTAGGCATGGCTACGATGACGACTCCAGTCATTACTGCTGCTAGGCCGGACCCTCAAATGTGCCCTTATCTGAGCCTCTTGGCAGGCTGCGGCAGGGCCGGGACCAGGGGAGGCCAGTGAAGAGCCCAGGGTGCAAAGTTCGAGGAGAGCTCCTCTCAGTGCCAGCCCTGCCCTTGTCCACGCCTGAGGAGTGCCTCCTTAAACCATGGGCCCAGGGCCTGTGAGGGAGGTTCCCATTTCCCTATTTTATGGAGGAAGAAGCTGAGCTTCAGAGAAGAGCAGAATTCCCCGTGCAGGGCCCAGGGTCCCTGAACCCGCAGTCAGGTACCTGATGGTTCTCCACAGGGTCCCTCTCTTCAGCTCCCCTTTGCTGGTGGTCCCCTCGTGGGGCTGGAGGAGTGGGCTCCGAGGCCGGGCTGGCCCCCTGTGCTCCCAGGTCGGGACATGGTGCCTGGCTGTGGGTCTGGGCGAGGTGGTGGCCCAGCTCTGAGTCGCTGCAGCTGCTCTGGGAGGCCTTGGCCTCCTCAGCCTCCTCCTCCCTGGGTCCCAGATCCTGCAGACAGCCTTCTGCCTCTTCCAGATCTATGTCTTCATTTTTTAAACCCTCTGCACCTTCTGCATAAGCCTCCAAAACAGCAGCCAGAGGAACCTCGTAATGCGGGTAGTAGAAAAGGTCGTGGGGAATGACGGAAATCCTAGAGAGGGGCGGAGAGGGCTTGAAGTCCAGACCTTCCTCGCTGTGACTCCAGAGGGTCTCCAAGCTGACACTGCTGCTTGGCGGGTTGGAAGGCAGTTCTCCGGGGAACCCCTGTGGACCCTCTGCATCCGCCTCTTCCTCTTGGCGATGGTCCCGGGGGGACTTACGCTTTGCCTTCCCACATACTCTGGGCTCCGTACCTCCCGGCACATCCTCTTGGTCTTTCTGCCCAGGCTTCCTGGGAGGCTCCTGCTTGTCAGGCTTCCCTGGAGGGGCCTCATCCGAATCCGTCTTTCTGAGAGCAGATTTGCCTCTCTGTTTACCCAGTTTCTCCATGTGGTCTTCCAAAACCTCATCCTCGGCAGGTTTTTTCTCATGAGGTGAAGGAACCTCACTGAAAGCCTGGCTGGTCGAGGCAAAATCTACCAGGTCGCTGTTACATTTAGAGGCTTTTAGCGGTATGCCTTCAAAATAGTCTCCCTCATCCATAGCATCTTTAGTCAGCAGCTTAACCTTGATCTCTAAGGAATCGGCCACAACAGTATTGTCTCCAAGAGATGGAAGGGGATGACTTTCTTCCCCCAGGTGGGTGGAACTCTTCAGCACCCCGTTCCAGGAGGCAGGACTCTGGGAAGTCTGTGAATGGTGGGTCTCAGCACCCGCTGTAGAAATGTCACCTAGGGTCTTGTCAGAGGCTGCTTCTGGGATCTCTGGGGCTTCCTGGTTTGGCTTTTCATCAGTGACTTCAACTGTCAAGACATGGCCATCCTGCTCCAACAATTCCTTAGCCCCTCCTGGGCTCCCTGCAAAGCACAGGTCTGGATTGTAGAGAGGGTCCTTACTGCACGAAGCATCCTTATAGGTATCAGCCTCAAAATGCACAGTTTTCTTGATTGGTGAAGAGTTGGACTTCCGGTTCTCCTTTCTGGATAATAAAATGGAAGATTCTGGAGATGACTCACTGATGCTGCTGATATTCCCTGGGACCCCTTGGAGGACCTGGTCTATGGTCTGATGCCTCATCTCAGTGGAGCTGTCTGACAGCGCATGGCTGGAAACGCCTTCCAAGCAGCATTCCTTCATGCTCTCAGGCTTGTCACAGACAAAGACTTTGGAGGGTGGTGGGTGGCTGGCGTCATGGTTAAAGGTGTAGGTATGCTCTCCGTTTTCCGTTAGAAGGAAGACTGTGCTCTCCTGTTCAGAAGGAGTTTCTTTGATGTGGACGAAGGTGGATTCAATAGGAGCTTCTTTATCTGAATTCATAAAATCCTCCTGCAGAGAAACACAGGGAAACATGAAATCAGAAGAACATTCAAGTCCAATGTATATTCCCCTCTCAATAAACAAAAACCAAAGCAGAAAAGTCACTTCAGAACTAATGCCAAGTGTTCTGACTCAGATGTAGATGGTTGCAAAAGACTATTGTTCCTGCTGAAATGTGAAAACACCAGATAAACCAAAAACGTGTTTTTTAAAGCTACGGATGCAACAAAATTTCAATAAATGGAATTCTGGAGAAGGATGGGCCTTTCTGAACTGGGCAGAGATGTCAGCTACTCCGTACCTTTGGACAACTACCTACTCTGGGTATGGACAGGAGAGCTAGCCCACCTGAGATATGTATATATCAGTGAAATCTTTATGGATTGTGTAGGCTGGTGTGAAAGACTGAATCCAAAAGGGTCCCAAACACAAAACCAAGTCTCCTCATATGCTAATTCTCCCACACAGGGACTTTTGCTAAGTAAGAAGCAGCTGAGAGTGGAGCTTAAAAGTAGGGCATAATCTTGGAGGTTCATGTGTCCCTCGCTTTCCAAAGGTTTGCATTAGGCCACATTCCTTTAACAAAAGACCTACATTAGTATGGTAATTTTTTTTTTTAATAAAAGCAAAAAATCCTCTTTGGGTTTCTTTTGGTTAGAGAAAAAAAGTACTAATGTAGATCCTCCATAAAAGTGAAGTGGCATAACATGAACTTTTGGAAAGCAGGAGAAACCGATACCTTTATACCATTTTGGCTTATGAAAGGCATCATAGGAACGTTTTACTTTCAGATACTGGGGGAAACCTGTATTGCAGTGCTTGGCTCCCAATGCACTGGTGGGAAGAGTGGACTAACCTCATCCTAAAATCATTTGAAACCAGAAATCTGACATTAAATAAAACTGCAAGATAGCCTTTATCAACTCCTGAGAAGGTCAAAATGATTAACTCTTCATTGTAGGTCCTTGTTTGTTAAAGAGTCACATTCTCTGGGGGTGGGGGAGGGGATGTCATCTACCTCAGTCTCTACTATTCCTTTATACCTCAGTTCTGGCATAAAATAAAAAAATTTCAGGCACGTAAATACAGGAGAATGAGACCCATAATAAAGAGAAACAACAGTCATTAGAAGTAGGCCTAAATATGCCCAGGGTGTGAACTAGGAAATAAAGATTCTAAAATAATTATTTAATCTATACTACAAGAAATGCTAAGGTAGTTCTTTGAGCTAATGGGAAATGATAACAGATAAAGTCCTGAATCTGAAGGAGGGGCTGAAAAGTATCTGCAATGGTAAATATATGGTCAATAGAAAATAGTTTTAAAAAAGTTTTCTTAGAAAGTCTCCTGGCTGTTTAAAGCAAAAATAATAACAAAGCATTGGGAATTAAAACATATGTAGAAGTAAAGTAAATAAAAATAAGAGCACAAAGGAATGGAGAAGGGGTGAGTGGAATTAGATTGTTACATATATAAAAATATATAAAATATGCATTTTACTCAAAATGACATAGTAGTAACTCAAAGTAGAGTGAAGCATGTTCAAAATTAGTATTATAATCCCTAGAAAAACTACTAAAAAGTCAAAACAAGGAGATGTGGCTGAAAGCCAATAAAAGAGATAAAATGGAAACCAAAAAAATAATTGAATGATCTAAAAAATATTATGAAGGATTATGGCATACAGAACAGATAAGACCAATGGAAAATAATAATCAAGATGGTAGATTAAATCTATGTAAGTGGTTGAAAATACATTAATGACACTAATTCTTGTCAGAATGGATAAAAAAACAAGCCCCAACAGTATACTGTTTAGGAGAGATGTGTTTTAAATGTAAGCATAATACACTGAAAAGAAAAAGCTATGTCATGCAAACACTAATTATTAAGAAAGCTGATATGGCTATAGTCCTATGAAAGTACACTTCAAGACAAAGAGAGAGACTGCATGAAAATAAAATGAGCAAGTCACCAGGAAGACATGACAATCCTTAATGTGCATGCATTTAAAGCATAGCTTCCACATACGTAAAGCAAAAACTGACAATACTAAGGAGGGAAATCCACAATCAGAAGTTGGGAGATTTTTTTAACACTTCTCTTTCACATTCATTGATAGGAAAGCAGGGAAAAAATTGTATGTCTATAGAATAATTAGAGCAGCATATTAACCAACTCCACCTCATTAACATTTAAAGACTATCACTTCTTTCCCCACATAAGACACTTCATTTCAAGTGCAAATGGTACAATTACCCAAATAAACCATGTTGGGCCATAAAGCTAGGCACAGAGTCTGGTACATGGTTGGCCAGGGCTTAAAGAATGTTTACTGAAATGAACTAAACTCAGCTGACTTGTTAAGGAACAGTTCAGTGGGTGTCCCGACTAGCTGGGGACTTCCCTTCTGTATTCCTCTGGGCATGAATGTGGCTGTCCCTCAGTGATGCACTGTGTTCTGTCAATCAGGATGATTTTCTCCAGGTATCCTACCTTGTTCAACCTTTTTCCCCAGCCCATCTCTGGCCCCAGTGCTGGGGAGATCCAAGGGATATATTTGCTGAATCCTGGCTGTCACCTCGAATCACACAAATACTTTTAAGTTTTAGTTGAAGTCAAACTCTGCCTACAGAGTAAGACCTCAGGGCTAAAAAAAGCCCTGGTGCCCTATGTTTCAGAATTTAGCAATGAGCTAGTAAATGGAATTACAAAACAATAACAATCACTGCCATCTGCTGAGCATCCAGACAAAGGACTAGGTACATTACAGATCTGTTTATTCTTCACACAACTCTGAAATGGGGATAATATTTCCACTTCACAGACATATATACAGACATCTTATACAGACATCTATCAGAGAGGTTAAGTGAGCAGCTAGAGGTCACACAGCTTCAAGTGGCACAACATTCCAACCCATGGGATTCCTGTTTCTGAAGCACCCTGGGAATTGATCTGTACAGGGACAGATGGGAAACACACACACAGGAAGGGACTGGAATGAACGCCAGCACAGCCGCCCAGTCTGGCTCTTCTGAGATCTACAAAATGGGGTCTCTGTATTAGCCATAGGTCATGAGGGATCTAAGAGCCTGTACTGTGGAACCATAGAGACTTGGGGTCAAACTACAGAAACGTGGGGTCAACCCCCAGCTCTGTACTTGGGAGCTGTGGGACACTGGAGAGGACTTTAAGCCTCTTTGTGTACTTGTATTCTCATCCATGATATGAGAATAATGATACTGAGCCACACTGGCCTATAGGAATGGCAGTCAGCCCAGAAAAACACAGGACAGTTACCTGCCCCACCTCCAGCTAAGAGAACAGCCCTATTAGCTTGTGAGCATTGGCTCTTTATGCTTACTTTTTCCTGTCTAGTACTTATAACTACCTGAAACTTATGATGTGTTTGCTGGCATGCTCACTGTTTTCTGTATTAGAACAAAGCTATACAAGGTCAGGGCCCACCTCCATTATTACTGAATCCCCCTGAACCAGCAGTAGGTGTTCAGCAAATTTCTAACAAATTCAATAAAGGGCTGTTATGATGTTTGTTGCCATTATTACTATCATCTCAGGGCTGTGCATGGGTTGGGGTGAGGTTCGACAGGGCCATGACAACTTCTCAAAGGTTTGATCCGGCTCCAGAAACTCTGGGTGTACAGTCTGGGGTTCTGGAAATAAAAAAGCATACTTTTCAACAGTCTTTGTCCTTTGTAGTTTTTCATACTCTGGTGAATCTGATGAGACAGCTAAATTGTTTCATGTGACATCTAAAAAACCAAGTAGCTGATCCATATTATAAATGAGCATGTTTTATCATCTTAATAAAGTGTGGTATGGGAAGAGGTTTGTGAGGGGTGTAGCTGTCTATCTGTCCTGCTTGTAAACATACTACATGTTATATATGATTTTGAAATTAAAATGTGGCAAGGCAACTTTCAAGGGACTTGAGATCAAGTCTTGATTATCATTGCTTATCACAAAGAATAACACTGCCCGAACCCTAGTTTTGTCTGATGGCCAGTGGATGGAAATGTAGAGTATTGGAACTGAAGGTAAGAAAAACAAACATACGGCTTCCAACTCCGGGAAATGTTCTAGAAATTGTGCCACATAAGTCACAATGGACTGCTCATCCGGTGTGTCAACCATGATGTCTGTTAAGAGAGACACAGGAGTTAGGACACAGGAACGCAAGATTTTTAAATAGGTTCACAGGATGCTTGGCGGCGAAGAATCCCACAGACCAATGAGGGTTTTACTCTTTCTTTTACCCTTGAGGGAATTTAGGACCAGAGAAAGTGAATGATTGAACTAAATCCTCATAGCTGGCTGATGAATAGAGGAGCTGGGATGTATGACCCAGCCTTGTTCCTAAGGTTGTCTGTTATCCCGTGCTCTCTCAGTCCCTGTGCTCTGAGCAGCCAACTCAGTGCCGGTTCCATCAGCAAGTCTGGTGAACTCAGACCCTTATTCACTGCTGGAGACAGTCCCAAATTAGCTAGCCCTTGCAGAAAGCGACTTAAGAGACAGAGCTTAGCACCTTTTAAAGTACTTTCCAACTCTGTCATTCTGCTGATGAGATCTGGTCCCGAAGGAAATAATTTGGGATGCACACCGAGATCTATTCAGTAAGATATTCACTGCAGCATTACATATATAAATGTGATTATTTCTGAAACAACCTCAATATCCACCAGTGGTAGAAAAGCTAAGGAAATTGTGGTATGCTCAGCAATCGACCATTATGCAGCCAATAAAGGTATAGAACAAGGACATTATAGCAACATGCAAATACTTATGGCATAATTATAATGTTGAGGAAGAAAAAGTATGGCACAAAACTATACATGTACTAAGTGATCCCAATTCTGTAAAAATATTAGATATGTAGAAAAATACTGGGAGATATAAAAATGTCTTTATTAGATTTTTCTGTTTTTTTCCAGATTTTCTACATGGACCGCATGTGTTACATATGTAATACAAATTATTAAAAAGAGAGAAAGAGAGAGAACCACTGCTACCTTCTGGCTCCAGGAGCCTGGGAATGTGAAGGGCATCGTGCGCAATTCTGAAAGCCTTTTCTAGATTTTCCTGCATGGAGTCTTCCAGGGCCTGCTTCATGTCGACCAGGCTGGGGTCAATGGCCTTGATCACAGCCAGGAAAGCCATCCCGCTTCTCCAGCTGCCCGCAAAGTCCTGCACAGCCAGACCGTACCTGGAGAGACCACACCACAGCGGTGGCCACAGTGCAGGTTAGTTACAGACACGGTGAAAAGGAGGTCAGTGGAGCAGCCTCGCTGGCCTCTGAGTGGGGTCAGGAGCTGCTGACTTCGCAAGGCAGACACTCTGAACCCTGGCACAGCTGCCCTGAGCCATTCACGTTTCCATTTCCAAACAGAATAGAAAGGTGTATGTCAGACATAGAAGCAAAAGAGGACCTTGTATTTACAAGTCCCCAGGTGAGGAATGATTCCATACCCTGCTCGTTTAACCAGTGATATTCAAAAGGTAGCGACCAAGGATGTGTCATGCAATAAAAATGAACCCTGAAAGACCCCAGTTCACCCACTCTGTGCTTCCAGCGCAACGGCCTTGGACAAGTCACATATTCTTTCTGAGCCTCAAACTCCTAGGTTATAAAATGGGGATCATCTCACGGGGACCTCTTGGCTGCTGTTGTGGGAAGTATCAGTTAAAACCCACAAAAACAGCCCATGGAAGGTGGTCAACCTATGCAAGGTAGGGAGCTCACAGAAGCCACAGGCTAAGTGCCAGCTCGTATCATGACTAATAGAAATAAAATTAAAAAATTTAAAGTGAGGGATAAAGATAGATAACCCTGTCAGGCACTAATTTCCTTTAGAATCCACCCCACTGATGTCCCAACTGTGGCCACTGAATTCTCTTAAAAAAACACCTTTTTATTTAGAAATCATTTGATTCATAAGAAGCTGCAAAAGCAGGGCAAGGAGCCCCTCTACGCGGCACACCCAGCTTCCCCCAAAGATGGCCCCTTATGAACACAACATATTAACAAAACCAGGATGCTGACATCGGTATGCGATGGTTAATTAGCCAGAGACCGTATTTGATTTCCCGTTTCATTCTCAGGGGTGTGGAGTATAGCACCATGAGGTTCTAGCATGGCGCAGATTCCTGTCACCACTGCCACAATGGAGACAGAACAGTATCCCCGCCCCGAAGACACTGCCCTGCCCTGACAGTCACCCTACTGCCTGCAATGGGCCCTCTTTTGGTTGATACATTTTTAAACGACATTTAATGATGGGTCACATTTATCAACATGATCATGTTTGACCCCTACTTGGAACTCCAAAGATCTAACCTCTCTTCTATTTTTTTTTTCTTCCACACACGGGGAGGAGGGATCCGATGTCTGTTAAGTGCTTGTTAAGTGCTGGCACTGTGCAAGCCTCTCCCCTGGAGTGATTCCATTTAACCCTGAGTATCCTGTAAGGCAGAGGCTAAGTTACCATCCTGCAGCTGGGGCTTGGGGAACTGACTCACCAGGACCTCCCCCGTCTGTGCTTGGCAGAGCTCTGTAGCCCTGAGTTGGTGGGCCTTTCTGCACACATGACCTAGCTTTCTACCATCCCTGCCCATAGCCCACAGTGACCAGTGAAGGCGTGAAACAAACCCACAGAAAGCCCTCATCTGCGGGCACAGCAGCAAACAGGCTGGGAACTTTGTTCCAGTTCACCTGTCTTGGTTTTGGAAAGGCCAGACCCAACTCTGAATATGTTAAAGATTTTTATTGCTATTAGTCTTTAAGTAAGTACAGACTCTGACAGACACCCTGAAGCTTAATAATAAATATGTGTATGTTATTAGGATCTGAGAGACATCTCCACTTTGGGATTTAATACAGTAAAAGCCCCTTTGATTTATACTCAAAGCCTCAAAGCCTCTTGTCAGTTTTTGGCAAACCAAACATTCTATGATGCAATTTGGTATGGGCAGAAACTGACAAATGTACCCCATTCCCTGTTCTGAAAGTCTACATAAAGCAACAGGCATATAACTTAATAAATGCAAATGCCCCTGCCCTTTGCCCACCCGAGGGAAGATCCCTCTGCCGGATGGCAGTGTGGGGTGGTGGGGGACAGGGCGCTGTGCCTTACTTCCTCGTCTTCCTCTGCACCCACGCCAACAGGGTCCTGATGGCCTTCCTTTGGTCTTTCACTGATATTGCCATGCTCCTCTCTACGGTGAGCGTGGGTGGGAAGGAAGTGTCTGAGTCTGTGCCCGCCGAGCCAGGTGACAGGCTGGAAGATGGAGAGTTTCTGCTGAGGTTGCCCGTGAGCTCCTTAATCTGAAAGGAAAACATCATTTCAGACCTCCAGAGACAGACCCAGTGTGGACCCTTGTCTGACCTGAGGCCACATGGACCTCAGTTGAAGGGGCAGCTCAAGCAGAACCAGTACTGCAGACAGGAGAAACCCCTTCTTGATGGTGTGTGTCAGGGGACAGGGCAGTACCCACACTGGCCTGGCCATTTCATGTGGCTTGTAGTGTGTGCAGAGGCACTTTGCAGGGAAGATCACCACCCCTTCCTGGAAATCTCTAGCTCCGGCCAGACCCTGCACACAACATTGCTCTACACTTTTCTTCTCACGGCCAACCACTCCCAGAATGTATCATGCTATTTTAAGCCCCACTGCCTATGCTCATCCTGGTTATGCTGCTTGGATGTCCCTTCCCTCCACCACTGAATTTCTGGTTACTCAAAATGTAGCTCCTACTATATGGTACTTGTGAGAAATGCAGAACCTCAGAAATCAAAGTCTGAGTTTCAACACTACCCCCAGGAGAGTCAGATGCACAGCGAAGTCTGAGAAGCACTGGTCTAGTGCACACCTACTCATCCTTCAAAACCCTGCTCTGGTGTCACTTCCTCCAGGAAGGTTTCCTCATTCCTTTACCACTCTGAGGCAGCTGTTCCTGTTTGGCACTCTTAAAACACTCTGCTCATACCTTGACCATGATCCTCACCATAGAGTTCTATAACATGGGACTGGCTTGTCTGTGATCCCAGAGAGTCATGAGGGCAGGACTTTGTATGTCCAGAGCAGGACACGTAGGAGAAACTCAACAGACACTTACTAAATGAATGCATGAAGATCTGTGCTGGATGTAAGACCTTGACTTTTTAACATATCTTTAGGATGTTTCCAGCATCTATCAGAGAGTTTAATAATGAACATCAGTAACTGAAGCCTGTATCTAACCCTAGACCACTGACAAAAGCCTTTCCCACGTAGCATCTCTTGGTGTTCACCAACATAGTGTGACCACTGTTCCCATTTTGCAGAAGTGCAAACTGAGACTCAGACAGACAGAGCCTCTGGTTTAAGTTCAAAGCTCACATAGAACTGGATCTGTCATCTCCAAACCTTGTTTGTGCTCGTGCTTCTCTGAAACACCAGCACTGAGCAGAAAGCCCCAGCAAATCACCTCTGTGCAGATCATTTTTACTCTCAGGAGGGCAATTCAACAATGAGCCC
This sequence comes from Smutsia gigantea, assembly GCA_032199065.1. NCBI lineage: Eukaryota > Metazoa > Chordata > Mammalia > Pholidota > Manidae > Smutsia > Smutsia gigantea. Next base: position 233,777 of record JAVSCE010005811.1, on the reverse strand, counting down.
TGATTTTCTATTTCAAAAGAGGAGAATTTTAGAAGTTGAAAGGTCAGCCCACTGCTCCCTCTTCATGAGAAAGAACTTGAGCACAATTTTAAATGCTGCCTTCGTCTTCCAGCCACAGATCCTGTCCTTCCTTTATAAAAATCGGCCTTTGCAACTAGAGGCTGGAGTTGTTAAGGATGGAAAAACAAGGTCTCGCCTGCCACACAGGCCTCTTCCGAGAGCTATGTCTCAGACAGGCTCTTGAACTGTCTCTGCTGAACAGGGGTCATTTTGTTCACTGAACTCTACCAAGTTCAATTTTTGGTTGCAAATAGTTCCCCAGTTCTTGTGACACTTTAGAAAAAAATCATTTCTCAAACTAAGCAGTTAACTCGTCCCAAGAGGACAGACATACCCTTCTGGAGAAGAACTCACACCACTTTTAAAATCACAGGGATTCAAAATCTTGAGCAACCAGATTCCTCTGGTTCTTTTTCAGGAAACAGAAATGTCAAAATCTGTCAGAAACTAAATCTCCCTGCGTCTCTTGACCTGGCCCCACTCTGTTTTGTTGGCACTAAGCAGACACAAGGAGATCGTTCCCAAGTAAAGTGGAAGGGAAATGACTTTACCTGGAAGAAGAGGATTATGTTCCATATCAGCCCAAGAACCAGGGAGGGGTTGCCATCTGCTATTTCGGCTGCATCAATGCTAACAAGTTTTACCTGAAGAGAAGCAATTTATGAGCTTAATGCAGGGTGTCCAAGTAGGCTGAAACCTGTTATTTTTCTGATGCCTTCGTGAGCCTGTTTTTTCTCACCTGTCCCATTCAGCACAGCCCAAGGCCCCCCCTCTCAGGGACTGCCCCCCCTGAATGCAAAAGCATATGGAAATGTGTTTAATAAACACGTACATGGTACCCACCATGTGCAGACATTATTCTAAGCTCTGTGTAAGTATTAACTCAGTTTGACCTCAGAAACAACCCCACAATGCTGATACTTCTAGTATCCCTACATTGCAGGTGGGGAAATTTCAGAGAGGTCAGTGTAACGTGACTAGGACATACAGCTAGTAAGGTGTCAGCCATTCTTTGCAAGGAGAGACGGTAAGCGCTCACTATGCCTGTCTGCATGCTACACGACCACCAGCCGACCACCAGATTTAATGCATCTTTGGACACAGAGCACTGACGTTAGCAATCATGGACCATGAATGGGAAAGACAATTATCCAGCGCTAACTAGAAATAGGGTGTTGAGATAAGGCTTAAAACTAGAGTTTCTGTATCATTACAAAATATCCTACAGATTGGTTAAAATATGCCTATCGTTGAAACCTTTGGGAGATCACCTATTTATTTAACTACGTTCTGACCATAGGATGATGATCTTGGTGAATCTCTCAGGCACTGGTTCTCAAAGTGTGTTCCTTGAACCAGCAGCAACTCACTGTAGGAATTTGTTAGAAATGCCAATCTCCCCTAGACCTATGGGATTAGGAAGTCTGAAGACATGGACGGGAGAACCAGGCTTGCCAGCTCAGGCTTTTGAATGGGAACGTGTGACACCGAGAGCTCATTCCGGGGGCTGTGGCAGAGGCAGCACTGTCCTTCCCCGAGGCGGGGCCTGTGCCGTGATGGCCACACCCACGCGGGGGTCCTTGGATTGGGGGTGGAGTCTCTGCTGCGGTCCTGGGTCCGACATCCCTGGGGACCATCCCGGCTTCCCCAGTCTTTCCAGCCGTTCTGTGTGCTACCTGGTACCCTCTCAACAAATTCTTTTTCTGTTTAAATCATCCTAGGTCTTCTATTGCTCATCATTAAGAACCCAGAGTGAATCATCCTTAATGATGAGATTTTACTGTACATGCATCCTGAGAGGTCTTTACCCAGATGCACTGATGAAACATCATGAAGGGGATGTTTTAGAAATTTCATCCCTCAGGGCTGTCCCTTCCCATCTTTGAAGCGCATGAAGCAGAGTTCAAAACACTGAAAAAGCTAACTTAAGTCGAGAAAGTTATATCCAACAGGAGGATTTTGTAATTTTTCCCTGGCTCATTTAATGCCCGTTTCCTCCCATCCCCTGGGAGGAATATTCTCCCATATCCTGGGTTCTCAGAGGAAGTGTTCCACTCTGACATGTTCTCTGTAATCTTATTCACAGGAATGAAAAAAAAATGTCAACTGAATTCTACAGCCCTGGGAGCCAGCCTGCTGCTCTCCCTTCCTACGACTGGATGTCCACCTTGAGGTTTCATTCTGATGGATCCGGAGGGGCAGGCAGGGTGTCAGGGGCTAGCTCTCCAAGGGATGGATTAGCTGAGTAAGTTCTGTTAAATTTAAACTTAGTTTGACCATTTTAGCAGAGTCCCCTTTTCCTACTTCTCGTGTGCTCAGCACCAAACTCCCGATTACATTCTTTTTGTCCCAGGAAAGGCTCATGTTAACAGGATGTGTTTCAGATACTTACATTGCTATCTTCCAAAAACTGAAGTGCTTTGGCTATGTTGTTCAACCGAAAAATACGATGGGATGACGATTTGTATTCATGCAGCTGTAACACAACACAGAACCGGACATGGAGTTAAGCCAGCAGGTGCTCAGTGCCCAGTGGTGCTGGTGGGCAGGCTTTGCTTTTCTTTACCTTTTTTGTATTAATCTCAGGAGAAAGTTAGGGCCTCACAGCTGAAACCCATCCCTTATTTATGGTTCCTGGGACTTAACTCACTCAAGCTGGTGAATGGAGGGACTCCAGAAGGGTTCAACAAGGGACAGATTTGTCAAATTTTTCTCTCTGACCCAGATCCTGGCTTTTGATGCTTCTCCCTCCTCCAGGGACCTTCATGACTTGCTCTGCTCACTGAGCTGATGGTTTTTGTCAGGGCGGGGAGCATGGGGGGGGGGGCTTCAGCACACAGCTGCTAAATCATCCAGCAAGTCCCTCCCTGGCGGCAGCAGATGGTTCTGTTTTCTGGGCAAGAGCTTTGTGGACAGTGAGCCCAGGTCAGATAGATAGAGGGGGCGGCGGGGGTGGGAATGGGGGAAGAGAGAGGGAGGGAGGGAGAGGGAGACAGAGACAGAGAAGAGAGGAGAGACAGAGAAGGAAATACAGACAGAAACAGAGAGATGGGGAGAGACACAGACACACAGAGGGAGGGGGTGCTTGCAGAAGCTAACACTCTGACAATGTTAGTTGTGCATCGGGAAGTGCCATGGAAGACACTCATCCTGAATTGAAGCTCAAGGCGGGTGGTTTACATTACAAGGCAAACCAGTGGGTGTCTCACCAGGTGGGAACCACCAGGCCCAGCTCATGGGTAAGTGGAGGCTCCATTCTTGGCTGGTCTTAGAAAACCTTGTAAGAAACCAAATACTATTTTCACTGCTGTGGGTTGATCCTTCATCAGACTTCATTATGTAACCAGGCAGCCCCCTGGGAGTTTGGTTTATGGGCAATACCCATGTCACTATTGGGGAAGCAAAGGCAGGAAGCGTTAAGGAATGTGGTAAGATTCCAGCTACATTAGATCTGAGAACACCTCTGGGGAGGTCGGCGTGGACTGAGCCGTGGACTGGGAGCTCTGTCCGTTGATGTACCTTTGTATTAGCAAGGTGGGTCACTGAGGCCAATTCAAACACTTGGCCTAGAGCCAGGTTTCTCAATATCAGTACTACCGGCATTTTGGCTGGTTCACTGGCTCCCCCCTATCCATGGTTTGGCTTCCCACAGCCTTCAGTTCCCCAAGGTCAACTGTGGTCTGGAGCAGATGCCCCACCTCCTGACATCTGGTCAGAGGTCAGCAGTGGCCTAATGCTGCAACACAATGCCTGCGCCATTCCCCTCTCCTGCTCTCAGGGCACCGCGAGCACTTCATGGTCTCACATCTCCACAGAAGGGGAGGACAGTACAAGACCACAACCGTTTAATTTTTATTACAGTACATTGTTACAACTGTTCTATTTTATTCTTAATTATTGTTAATCTCTTACTGTGCCTAATTTATAAATTAAGCTTTATCATAGTATGTGTGTTTAGGAAAAAACATAGGATATATACATAGGGTTTGGTACTATCTTCGGTTCCAGGCATCCACTGGGCGTCCTACAGCATATCCTCCACGGATAAGGGGGGACTACTCTACTTCCAGGAAGGTTCTAGAAGCCAGCAGTTCTAGTTAGCCTTGGGGTGGATAATAGAATTTGGCTGGTAAAATGCCCTTCTCAGTCTTCCTGATTCTCAGCCATTATTCTAGCTAATGTAATGGTTGGCTAACTAAAGTTTAACCATCTGGTTCTAAATCTCATTTAAACTCTGTTTACCTTGAACAGACTCATGGAAAATACTGGGCATTTGTTTATTTATTTACTAAAGTAGGTTTGCTAAAAAAAAGAGATATTGCTTAGTTACATATGATTATATCACTCTCAAGTCTCTGAGAAAGGAATGCCACCTTTCCAAGTCTCTTGTCATAGGATTTACACATGGCCAGGTATGTGTACAAACCTATAGGTCTGTCCTGAAAAGAAACCTCTGGCAGTGTTTTCCTTTGCATTTTATTTCTTCCTGACCCTTCTGTGACATACGTACCAGATTTCGCCCAGACAGGACTTCTAACAAAGCCATTAGGATTTTGCCATCTTGTATATCAATGAACAAATCTTTGACTTCCAGAGGTGGGTCGCACTAGGGAGGAAGGGGAAAAAAAGCAGCCTGTTAGTGGCCCGTGTGATCTACAACCCTCTCAGAGCTGCCACTTTCACTCAAGAGAAGACTTCCGGTCACCCAGCTCCACACAGGAAGCAACGCTGGTCCGAGGAGGCAGTAAGCCCGTCTGCCTGGAGGTGACACCCAGGCAGTGGGTGTGCTGGAGAGCTGCGGAGATGCAGTGTCTGGGCCCTGACCCAACAAGGGACCCTTGGCCTTTCTAACTTGAGATCTCAGACCCCCAAAGTACATTATACTCATATTTCTCCTTCAGTGCAATAAGAAATGGCATGTCTTCCCTATAGCCTTCCACAGAATTAAATAATTCTAGTAGGGTTCACATGAGCTTACCTAGTACAAGCCCTTCTCTTCAGATTTGGGGAAACTGAGGCTCACAGAGGCTGGGAGATGTGATGTGTTTAGTCAAGTTAGCTCCTTGGTATTGTCCTGTTTCTTCATCAGGACATACTGGCTGACCACAGCTGCAGCCCAGACCCACACCTCAGTGGCATGACCCTGGCCAGTGACCCTCCGGGTCTCAGGCCGGGTGTCAGCAGGGCCAGTCCAGTACTGCTCAATTTCCACATGCACTCCTTCCCATAGGGCTAGTTGTCACTTCATCAATATTTAGTTTGACTCTAGAGGTGTGGGATCCTCGGCAGAGGAAGCCAGGAAGGCAGCTGGTGTGTGAGCCTCGGTTGGGAGGGAGTGGAGGGTGGATGGACACACAGCCAGCCTGCTGAACAGCTGGTAGGTCTGGTGAGAGGAAGGGAATCTTTTCTTCCACCCCGTGTTTGTAGGTTTGTTAGGAATTCAGAAGTTGAGAGGCTGACTTATATGTATATGTTCATGTATATTTATATGTTTAGCTACAAAAGTAACAGATGCTCATTATAACAAATCAAACTAATTAAAACTGTATAAAAAAGTTAATCAGCTGAATGCCACTCCCTCTATTCCTCTGTGAAATCCAGGCTTCTTCAGATAAATTAACGTTATGTCAAGATGACATTTCACGTGTTTCACTATGAAGCAAGGGTGTTAGACACACCCGAGGTCAACCCCAGGCTCAACCCTCAACAGGGACTTAGTCATAAGCATTTTCCTTAACCTCCCTGGGTGTCCTTACCTGCAAGGTCTCAGAGGAGGGAGGCTGATAAGATGAGATCATGTAGGGAAATCACGTGGCACTACCCACCTTCCCAGATTAATACCATCAGGAACACCAGCTCACTATCAAGGGGCTTCCTTCCTGTCCCCTTTAGTAAGGCATTCATTCATGGGGGAATACCTCACAGCCATAAGTGATGAGAGGGAGACATGCTTAGCTGGTACCCCTCCTCCAGGAATCACCCTTTCCCTGCCCCACCTGCTTCTATTTCTGGGTTCCCTGGGCCAGTAAATGGCAACCTCAACCTCAGGTCACCCAGATCCATCCCTGTCTCTGGGGGAAAAGGCAACCTGTCCAGTCTGGAGTGTGGAGGGGACCTGGGTGGGAAAAACTGGAAGCGCCCTGGTTTCCTCTCTGGGCCTAGACCGGAGAAGTCCACTGTCTAGGTGAATGGACCCTGTGCTGTGTCCACCAGGAGTTTGGCTGGATGTGGCCTGGAGTTCCAGGGCTGGTTGGAACATGGTCAGATGCCCCAGCACATGGATTTGCAAACTGCGTTTCCTGGAACCCTACGCTTCGGCAGAGCAGCTTCGGCGTGTCCTACGGGGGCCGAGGCATGTGGAAAAGGATGCTGATGTACTGTGCCTACTTCATCAGAGAGGCCTATTGGCCTTTCTTTAGGGTTCCAGGTAAGACTTTGCTGGAAAAAGGTTTCTGTTGACTAGACGAGCCTGATATCTCCTTTCACGCAGTATGGTTAGGACTCACTGCAAGAGTCTCTGGGAACAAGGTCCAGAAACATGCCTTTTTAATCAGCTCCCACCCAGCATGAATTCGGTTTACCTTTTGGGATTGGGGCCTTTGGCCACATTAGAATAGTTAGGTGGGGGCTGTCTGTGCTCCTGGGTACAGTGAAAGGGGGTGTTCATAGTTGGGGGCTGGGAGTGGCAGCTGTGACCACCAGGGGCTTGGAGTAAGGAAAGTCCTGGCAACATGGTGGAGTTGTGGTCCAGGGACTCTTTCCTCCGGGAAGGCCTCCTTTCCACGATAGCTTGGAGGGCCATGTTTTCTTTCTTTATTAAGGAAGGTGGGATTTCCTTACTCCATATACAAGCCCCCAGGCCCCCTACTTAGTCAAAACACAGGGCGATTCCTTCCACAGGTGCACAGAAAAGGGCTTTGCTTCAAGGGCAGCAGAAACTTTGAACCAAAAGGCAAATTATTTTCTTTGCAAACTCCCGCAGCTCCTTGGGCCCATTCCGCACCGTGCACGACGGCATCAGGTTACTCAGGGTCTCACGGAAATGTTATTCCTGTTAATGCGAGGCAGAAAACGTGAGACCCGGACAAAACAGCCCCTGATGGATGGACTAACAAAATTTCCAGTTACCAACCCTGACCAGGGCCAAGGCTTGCTTTTGAGTCGAACCTGAAGAATAATTTCCATTGCCAGGGTCTGTGAGAGCCCCAGCAGCAGCAAACGGGGCCTTGGCAGGAGTCCATCCCGCATGGTGGCTGGAGGAGAAAATGAAACCACTCCAGTGAAAACACTCCTCGGCCCCAAACGTTCCGTGGGCTTCATGAGATTGGTATGGCCAAGTAAACAGCACCCCCAGGGCTTTCTTCATGATCGAACTCCTTCAGTAAATTAAGGAATTTTTCCAGAAGCCAGAGACTCAGTAAATATTTCTGACAGCCTTCAAATTGCAGTTAAGCTCAACTCCCCAAGGGGTCCCCAGGTTTCCTTTACATGAAAGGTCGTTCTTGAAAGTCTCAAGGCTGGAAACATGGCTGTTAATTTTGCCCTGTTTACCAGGCGTCAGGTTCAGGTGCTGTCTGATTCATCTTCAGTGTGGGTGCTGCCCACCTGCCCTGAAAAGCAGACAGGAGCAGAGCCAAGGAGGAAATCTGTGATATGACAAAGGCTAACAGGCTCACCTGGGCTGCTGAGTGAGCGCCTGGGTATTTGCTACATTACCCTCTCAACTTATCTGTATTTATTTTTTTAGTTTAAAAAAAAAAGAAAGAAAGAAAGAAATATGCCATCATGATATTCTATTCACCAGGAGGAGTTTCCAGCTACCCTGACACATATCAGGCATTAATTTAGGAGTTCAGTCAACTTCGGTTTAGGGAATGGTTTTCCTTTTTTTCCAAAAATAACACTTCGCTTTATGAACACTGCCGAAAATGCACCAATGGTCAAAGCAACCGGCAAATGATTTAGAATGCTTCATCCGTGATACAAAGTCTTTTACCTGGAGAGGTCAGGAACCTCCAGGGTCAAGTGTAACCCATTCTACAGAAGGGGAATAGAGGTGTGGGTGGTCAAATGCTGTCTGGCAAAGATTATAGGCCTAAAGATAAATTATGTGAATTAGAATTTCGGTTAAGAACTCCATTTCCTAAAAACCACATTTATTTTCTCTGCTTTCTAACCATTTCAATGATTTCCTCTAGGAATCTTTCTTCTGGGTTAACTCTAAGGACAGTCAATAGTTACCCTTGCAGTTTTCAAGAGAAGAGGAGGGAAGAAAATACACATACCTAATCTCACTAAAGTGGGGTACGAGAATATGACCAATTTTAAAACGAAATGAGATGACTGGATGGATTTATTTGGACAAGCAGGTAATGGAATCAAGAAGAAAGAAGTGAAGTGAGTAAAATGAATCGGGATAGATCTGACGCTTATAAAGAGAAAAATAATCTCTCCTCTCTCAGCCCCAGGGCAATTTAGAAGGATCCGTGCCTTGGAGGCTAACCTACTAGGTAAGGAGGGCTTGGATTTCTGCTCTGAGTCAGCCGATTGTCCACCTCACAGCCCTGCCCCTCCTCTGCTGCTCAGCCTCTCGCCTGCCCCACGGAGGACCTGGGTCAGCTGCTTTTATTTTATGGTGTGCGTGCACGAGACACTTGCAGACAAAATGCAGTTCAGAATTGCCTGGCCAGAGAATGTGTGAGAGAAAGAAAAAGGGGAGAAGGGGCATTAAGTTGAATGTGCAAGAGAAGCCACAAGAAGACCTTCCGTCTTGGGTGTGGGATTGCAGGCAAACCACCGAATTCTCAAGCCTCTGTTTCCTCGGCATGGGGTAACGAGGGCTGTCATGGGGATTAAAGGAGATATAAGACACACTAAGCAGGATGTCTGATGCCCCTAAAGAGGCAGGTAATATTACTTATCAGTAGCAACATTATGTGATGACCAAGGGAATCTGGATTTGTTAAAAGGTGTCAAGAGTTGGGGGAGAAAGGGGCACAATAATTTGCAATCACAATATAAGTTGGTCACAGGGACAGTAGTACAGCATGGAGAATACAGTCAATGATTCTGGAACATCTTTATATGTCAATAGACAGCAACCCCACTAGAGGGGGTGAGGATTTAATAACATGGGTAACTGTTGAACTACTGTGTTATATACATTTGAAACCAATAAAAGATTGTGTATCAATGACACTTCAATAAAAAAACAAAAGGTGTCAAGAGTTCTGGCATAAATCCATCCAAACACCCACAAATGGCTCTTAAGGACAGCCTCCCAAGTCAAGATTCCCCTGCCCCAAATCCCACCATGTAAATGTCTGGGTTGTTCCACAATGAATGTCTTCTAATATTTGTCGATTCCTATTTAAAGATAGACCCTCTCCTTCCCCAACTAGACCAGTGACCCTGTGAGCACAAAATCATGCCTCACTTACCCTCATGTGCCCAGCACTGAGCTTGATACTTGGCAGTGAGCATGCAACCAATAGATGTTTAAATGAATGAACAAAAAAAATAGTAACAATTGAAAACACAGAGCCACCATTCCCCTTGCCACACTACTGAACCACACCTGCAGGTATGGATCAGTTTCCACTTGATAAAAACACACATGCCCTCTTACCTTCTCTAGGTGTAGATTTATCCATCGAGTAAAGGTCCTCTTTTGCACATTTTCCCTCTCAACTGAAACAGAGAAGTGCCATTAGCTGGGTGAAAAGAAATACGTGCTAAATCCCTCCCTCCTCTTCACAAGGGGGTTTCTAGGTGGACAGCAGGCAGACAGAGCCGGAGGGTCCCATGTATGAATGGAGCCCTTCCCAGAAGGGGGCTGGGAAGGAGTGGCACCTAGAATCCACTTCCCCCAGCACAACCCCCAGAGCATCTTAAATAGATTAAATCCTTATGAATTCAGACACACAAAACAAAATGTTCTACACAACCCAATGTGAGCATTTGGACAGTTGGCTCTCCAGCTGAAGACGCGCTTATGGGAAAATACAAATTAAAACCACCAGGTGACAGTGCCGCACACCTGCCGGGCAGGAGTGATGACCTCAGGAACTGGCATGGAGAAGAGGGTGATTAGGCACTGGTATGGGGCTCTAGAATGTGCCAGAGTGCGGGGGAAAGAAGTTGGCATTCCCACATTGGACTGTTAGCCCTGTCACCTCCCAGCTTTGTGTCCGTAGGCCAGCTTCCTTTCTGCAAGTCTGATCTGCCCCATGAAAACAAGAAGTTCACTGCCAGCTGGAAAGAAACCTGCCATCCTGCAAGTCAAGGTCAACACAGTGCCTGGCACAACTGCTCATATCTTTTCTTTGTCATTATTTTTAGAGCCAGGGAATAAATACACTGTGCCCTCCAGGAAGGGGGAGCTCCCTGCTCATTGTGGCTCTGCAGCAGACACCACAGTGAGCAGGGAGGACATAAACCACACAGAGATCCCTTCTTCCAGGGAGAGCATTTCCCAAATAGGTTTCTTAGCAAAAAGCCTTCCTTTTCAAGGGTTACTGCCATCTACTCGGCATCCCAGACACTTCGTTTCTGTTAATCTTTAAACCTGACAACACCGCCTGCAAAGTAGAAACTGTCATTTTGCAGATGAACCAAATGGGGCTCAGAGAGGTACCATGACTTCCCCAGGGCACCAGCTGGAGACACGCAGAGCTGCACATCCCCCCCCCCCCCCCGGTCTGTCTGCCCCCATGAGCACCCTGGAAATGGAAGATCTAGTTTGAATTCCAGCTCTTCCAATTATGGCAAAGGCATCCGCAATAGTACCAATGACCAAACAAATATGCAGCAAGCCCTCACTCTGTGGCACTTCACACACATTCACTAACTTAATCCCTACTACAGCCCTCGGGGACAGAACTATTATAACCTGCAGGTAAGGAAAACGGAGGCACTCATCCAGCGTCACAAAAGGTTATCATTTCTGTGTTACAGATGGAGAAACTGAGGGTGAAACAGCTAATAAGCGGCAAAGCTGGGGCTTGGAGCTGCATTCTGGGCCACATGGCATTAGTTGGCTTGGTGCCTTGGGAGGCGCCGGGGCCTGGGCCTGGGGCCGGGGGGCCTGTGCCAGCAGCCCCTCCCCTCCCCCCCCACCCACAGCTCAACCACTGTGTCTCTAAGGAAGCTTCCTTGAAACGTCTGAGCCAAATGACTCCTGAATCACTATGTTCTGGATTTCAACATAACACATGCCTAAAACCATTTCACATTTCTTTAGCAATAAAAAAATGAGAAGCAATTTATCTCTGGGGAGAAAAAAGGCTATGGTTTTCTATAATGACTAGGGTTCTTTTTTCCTCTCAGCCTCGTTATTAGGTAGATAGTAGGGCCCATAAATCAAATTTTAATATTGTGCCTTTCAATCTTTTTAATTGAGGAGTCAGCAGACAGTAATTATGCACATAACTGCTTTTTTTTTCTCATATTCCCTCTTTTTCTGGAAGAGAAGGTCACTGGCATGTAGGCGTAAGAATTAAAGATCTAATTCCAGTAAACTGTGTTTCGTGGGGAGGGAGGGGAGGGAGAAAGGAAAAGAAGCTGATAGAAATGAGGTAGGGAGGGGGGCATTTGCTGGGGCCATGAGTTATTGAGTCTCAGAACTTTGCAGAATATTGGAGAAAATCCCACCTCAAGCCCCATTTGAGATATTTCTGCCTCTGTAGCTTTTTCCATGGTGTGTTGTTCCCTAGTTTAGTTACCATTCTCTGTCAATGGTATCTCCAGTGTTTCATGGTTAGGAGCCGTGTAGCCATGCGCATCCTGGACCAAGCACCCTGGCATGTGCTTCTTTGTGCACAAAACTTATGAATACATTTCTCATGCTTGACAAGTAAAAGTGGAACTGCTGGGTCTTAGTGGTAGGCACATTTAAAATTTTAATAGCTACTTCCAAATTGCCCTCCCAAAAGGCTGCCCCAGTTTATACTTTCACCCCCACCTGTCTTTAAACAAGTTTATGGGATTGTAAAGTATTTACACACACATTCAAACACTCAGGCTGGTTTCTCCATATGGCAGCCAAGAAGGCAAAGTATATCTTCTGAAACGGAAGTGCACTCAGGGAAAGCCTGGGGGAACCCGTGCTGGGCTGTGGATTTACCCATGAGGAAGGTGCCAATGAGCCAGTGGCTGTCTGTTAGTCTGTATATGCCTCATCCACCCACCCACCCACCCATCCATCCATCCATCTATCTATCCTTCCAGCCAACTAAGTATCCATACATCCTTCCATCCACCCATCCATCCTCCCAGCTGACACTTATTCAGTGATTAGTATATGCCAGGAACCACGCCAGACCCTGTGGGCAAAATCAGAAATAAAGAATTAAGCATTTGTGGACTCTGTACTACCAGAACTCATAGCCAAGTAGGAGACAAAACACAGACCCCACAAGGCACATAGACAAGGAGAAATGAATTAGAAATGTCTAGGGCTGGTGGGTGGAGGAGGGGGTTTCAGACCCCAGGGGTACTACTCCAGAGGGTCCCACAGCAGAATGGGACACAAAGGCCTCCTGAAGGCAAGAACAGCATCCCAGCCCTTCCCTGACCCAAAGCCAGCTTCTGGGAGGCTTCCCTTCCAGCCATGGCCAGTAGGTGAATCTGAGTACAAGTCAGTTTTGACAGCAGAGCTGACCCACGGGAGGGCAAGGTGATGACTGAGGAGCCAATGGGACCGTGGGACTAAATTGCAAGTAACAGGCATGTCCCAAACTGAAACAGGGTATGGAAACCATATTTTCTGAACTTGAAACTGGGACACATCACTCAATACACAGGAGAGCCAGACTGTCAGAACTTAGCCTGCCCCAGAACGTCCTCTTGAGAGCCACACACCTTGAGCCAGGCGACCTTGGACGGGCTCATAACTTTCAAGATACCTTTGCCTCAGTGTCCCGTCTATAGAATGAGGACAGTTGTGCCTCCCTCACAGGCATGCCGTGAGGAGTCAATGGGGTCACTCCCAGAGGCAGCCCCAACAGCTGTCCCCTGAGGGTCGCCTTCTCTGGCCCCCACAGTGACACAGCACGCCCTGGACTTGGGGCATTTTGTCTGATGTCTCAACACCAAGGTCTGACCCCCTTTCCTGGCCTTCTCCATTTCAAACTACCCACCCCCACCCTGCAGGCCTTTTCTACTTCTGGCCTGCCAAGACTCCATAAACTTTATACAGTTTCCATAAATCCAATGGCCCCTTTTTTCCACCGCAGCTATCACATTGTAAAGGTGTAGGAAACCGTTTCTCTGGAAGGGTCTGGCCTTCTTCTGGAGTGTTTGTGAAGCCTGGTGTGGGCTTGCCGGGCAACAAAAGAGTAATAACGGTGCTGTAAAATTGCCATCACCGGCTCTGCCTGGCGGGCCAGGTTGCCCAAGGGTGGGCGTGGGGTGGAAGAGGGGTTCACCAGGCCCGGGACCCTGGGAAGGGAGATAGAAGGGAGGCCAGGCCTTATGGCTCAACTCCACCATCCCAAATCCCCAGACGTGACTCTGGCCCCTGCTCTGCAAAGAACAGACAATTTGAAATGGATATTCCGCCCTTCTCCAGGCCACCAGTGGCTGGCTCTGGAGTTGGGAACCACAGAGAGAGGGACACTAGCTCTGAGAGTTAAAACAGACTCATTTACCCTTGTGGCCTTTGTCCCTATGCCCACATTATCCTCAAACCTACTTCCTCTATAATATTCCCTCTATTATATTTCTGCTCTTCCCTGCCCATTAGAAAGGCTTGATGGCTTTATCTGTTTATAAAATTATATGCTCATTATAAAAAATTAAGGAATACAGGAAAGTAAAGAGAACTATATATAAAATCTCTTGAAATCTCATTATACCTGGAGATCACTGCTACGGGCATTTTACTGACCATCCTTCCAGAACCATACACACGCACGCACACACACACACACAGAGCTAATGCCTATAGATACTCATGTACATCATTTCAGTGAGTCAGCATTTCCCAAAGCATGGTCCATGGATCACTAGCATCGAGAGCTTCTGGGGTGACAGTAAAAATGCTAATTCCTGGACCCCATCCAAGACCTACTGACACTCTCTGGGGCTAAGCCCTGGGAATCTGAATCTAACCAGCTCAACAGGTGATGACAATATATAGTTTGAGAACACAGGTCTTGCTGGGAAGAGACAGTTGGCATGGTTCCTTGGTCATCTTGGACAGAATAGAGAATGGAATGGGCGTGTCACCTGGTGTAGGAGAAAGACCAGCAGTCTGCAGCCGGGTACATGGGCTCCACAGCAGACCGTAAGATGGGGACATGGATACAGCTCGTGGGCCTGCTACGACAATGACGTGCAATCGCTTACTGGCACCGGGCAAGAAAACAGGTCCATTCCCTTTCCTTCTTTGCCCAAAAGGCTCCTCCTGATAATGGCTTCAGTCACTGCATTCATACAGTTGGGAGGTCCTGGTTCTCCAGAGAGATGAACTAGAATTCACCTAGCTGGACTGCAGACCAGGATTCCTGCTGGGGAGACTTATTCTGTGACATCCATCCAGAGGGGTCAGTTGGAAGCACTTGTTTCCAGCTTCACAGGCACTGCCGGGCAGGAGGAGGGAGGCAGGTGGGGTGAGATGTGGCTCATCTCTGTGCACTCATTCCTCCAAGCCACAGGTGCAGGAGGCCGAGGGGCACCGGTGGGGCTAGTAAAACCCCCAGGACAGCTTCCTGAACCTGCCACCAGGGCAGAGGCTCCCAGGGAGCTACAGCACCATTTGGAAACCAAAAGCTCGCTTTCCCTCCCCGGCCGAGGCTGGTGTAGAGGAGGAGACACATTAGGGAGCTTGCCCATCAAGCTGCTGCCAAGGCCCCCACCTCGGCCTTCCCTCCCACGAACAGAGAAAAGCTTCAGCTATCGAGAGGCTCTGACAGTATCTCTGAGTGACCTTGAACAAGGCAGGTTCTGCTCTCAGGGCTTCAGTTTACCCATCTGTACAGTGGGGCTCAGTGCACTAGAGCTGTCCTTACCACACCACGGGAGGGCGTTAGCATGGTGTGGGGATGGAGGTGAGCTGTGGTTACTCTTCAGGCCATTAGGTAGCTGGGGCAGTGTGCAGACAGGTGACAAAGAGAGGGGCAAAGGGACAGTCATGAGGTTTCCTTGGGACAAAGCATTGAAGACCTCAGCACAGGACTGGACACGTCATAAGTGCTTAATAAGCACAGCTGTTGATATGATGCTAACCTTGGACAAGCTACTGAACTTTTCTGAGGTTGAACTTCTTTTCTGTAAAATAAGGACAATGCCTTCCTCTGCCAAGTGGGATGATGCCTGTGCATGCTGTGTGCATAAGCTCAGTAAACAGACTCATTCATCCTCACAATTCCTGGCACCTTGGGGATACATATTTGGGCCCTAAAAGTGGCTTTCCTAGCAAGTCTTCATGGAGCCAAACTCCTTGTTCCAAGTGGACCTGACAGCCCTGAGGCTGGGAGAAGCTGCCTGGCTCTCTACAGCCAAGACAGGCTTGGGAGGGGCTGGCAGTGGCAGCAGGGAAGGGTGGGTCCCACCTGGATCCCAGGTGGGGTTTGGATGTCACACACCCAGGACTGGGAGAGCAGGTCATCTGGGAGGTGGGCCTGGCTACCCTGGCTACAGTTGGAGGGCTCTCCCTGTCCCCAGTATGAGGGTCCCTGAGAGTGAAGGCCCCACCACCCTCTCTGTCCAGTAGGGTGGGCAGGCAGGGTGGCCGGAGACCCCACTCTTTCCAACCTTTACTCCTGTTGCTCGTGGGGGACAAGATCCTGGCAGGCATCCATTCCCATCCTCCATCTCAGCTCCAGGGACAGCCACAGCCTCCGGTGACAGTCTCCAGGGGCTCCTCTGACGGCAGTCTGGTCCCGAAGGCTCTTACCCAACCTCATATTAGTGACCTCCTGAGATGCTCACATATGTTTTCTCGTCCTTGGTCTCAGCTGATTTCCTCCGCTGTCTGGGAAACCCACTCCTCCTTCCCAAATGTTCTTTTTCTCTGTAGCTCAGACTACCTCTCATTCTACGGGCCCTCCTTGGTTCACTCCAGCCTTGCAACCTCACTCCATCGGCTTGGGCTGGCCCCAGGGATCTTTAAACCAGGGCGCAGACACATCTCTTTCTCTCTCAGGTTGCCAACTGGACCGCCACCAGACCACAGGTCTGCCCCAAGGACAGGGCACAGAGGAGTGGGCCCCGCCAGCCCCTCCAGCCCTCGGTGCAGCTGGCCACTGGGAGAGCGGGCCCCGTCTGTCTGCATGTGGCCTGGACCCACTCAGTGGTTCGCTCCTTTTCCGTCTTTCAACACCTCCCAGAAACGCAACCTCATTACATGGTCCCATGCTGGTTCACTTGAGAAATAAAACTCAGAAACAAATTAAATGGCAATTTTGGTTTAAACAGGAGAGGGGCCAGGCTTCAGGAATACCAGGCCAACATCCTTTGGTTCCGACTCCTGGGGGCCACTTCCCCCGTTGGCTCTGGCGGTATTAAAGCCAGGGCTCCATGTGGTTTGCACCAGCAATGATTTTGCATTTAATTTCCTTTGTTTTTCCTCCCTGAATGTTTGCTCTGACCCGAGTCCCTTTTATCGAGACTTTGGTAATAAAATGCAAAACCCTCCTTGGGACCACAGGCCGAGTGGCATGCAACTACACAGAAGCATGCAGAGAAGTGGCAGGCCAGAGCTGGCAGAGTCCCGTCACCTCTCTGTCTCCTCTGCTGCCTTCTCTCCTTTGTCCCTTGTGCAGGCCGGGGACACGGCAACCTAAGGGCATCAGGATGGAGACCGAGCAACCTACTCAAGCTGGTGCAAACTGGTGGTCTCCCCACTATGTGCCCAGAGAGACTCAAATAAAACTGCCAAGCTCTTTCTAACTGGGGACTTCAAACCAATTCTCTCACAGGTCCCAGAGGCCACCAATTAACATACCATGTCCTGCCCCGCAGTGCCCCTACTTCTCAGCTGCTCCAAAACACATAACCCAGGGCTCCAAAGAGCTAGTCCCAATTACACACCAAATTAAGTTTTAAGCTATATATATATATATAATATATATATAGGGCTGGTGCCTGTAACTAAAATAAAAAATAAACCCACTCTAGTTTTTTTTCTGTGAGTGATTCTGTCTAACCTCAGGGCTAAACCTCAGTCTGCTTTTATTATGACAGATGACATCAGCCAGCCATAAAAACCCACGCTTAGGAAAAGGGACTTTGCCGTCCATCCAGATGGGCAGACGAGGGTGACATGACCAGTCCAGGCGGACTGCCACGTCGCATCCAGCTGAAACTGAGACGGGGATTTAAGTGGTTTGTACAGATCACTCACACACCCAGGCAGGTATCAGAAGCTGAAGGCCATCTCCAACACGGACTGGCAGATGTGGATCCTGTTCTCAGGGGCCCCCTTTGCCAGGTTCTACAAGGAAGGAAGGAGAGAGGGAGAGAAGGAGGTGGAAGGAAGGAAAGAAGATGGAAAAATATTCTCTCCATACACCATGAAGACTCACTCCTGAACCCCTGATGACAAAATCTCTGTGGGACTATACTCTCCACTGTGAACCACAAATTCTGGTGATTTTCTTTATACCAGTGATTTTGTGAAAGTATTCAGGCTTCTGAATACTAACTTGAGTCACTCCTAAAGCACTGTTCTCCAAACCACATTCTGCAGAGCACGAACTCTAAAAGGACTCTCAAAGGAAGAGCCCAATATGTCTGGGAAGTAGTGTGTTCTCTGTTCCCTCTCAGGGATATTTATGATCAGTACATTAAAGGCTCTGATAAGTCCTATAATCTGGAAATGTGTTTAACTTGGTCTGAACCAAGCTCATTTGAAGCCAGACCCTTTTTCTGTATAAAACCGATCACAACTTCTTGTAGAATCCTGCTTTGGAGATACAGAGAGATAGTCATTAATAGGGGATGTCTCCATTGGGTGCTTACGGCCAGTGACTTAGGCAGCCACATGTGTTTGCCAAACACTGTTTCTTTTTCCTCTTGGGCACACAGCCAAACTGTATTTCCCAGCCTCCCTTGCAGGTGGTGGGGGCTTCAAGACTGAGTTCTGGCCGGCAGAATGTGAGTAGGTGCAATGTATGTCACTTTCAGACAAGGCCTGTACGTCCTCTGTGCCTTGTGACCACTACACGGAGGCAATAGTAAGGACGAGGGGAGGACAGAGCCACAAGAGCTGCGAATCTGGACTCCTGAGCCTCCCCATGGAAAAGGGCCACCCAGTAGTGCCGTCCAGGGGCAATACCATTGCTGGACTGTTGAGTCACTAAGAAATACATCTTCATTGAGTTAACATGGCCATTTGGGTGTGGTTGTTAAAGCAGCTGCCCACTCTGGCTAATAGATGTCTCGAGTGAGAGCCAGGCTCCTCAGGAAGGAAGGGAGGGAGGGAGTCAATATTTATGAAGCCTCTGCCAGGCACAGTCAGAATCACTTAAATCCACTTAATCCTCATGGCGACGGGGGAGTGGCAGTGTGTTCTGTGTGAATGAGGAAACTGAGTCTCAGAGCAAGGAAGTGACTGGCGGTACAGCTGAGAGAAGAATGTGGCCTCATCTCTGCAAGCCTAGGCTCTCTCCGCAGCACCACGCTGGGCTGGCTGAACCCCTTCCAAGCAAATGCCTTACTGAAGAATCTTTATAAAGAATCTGTTTCATGCCCAGGTTGGCTCAACTGCAGAATAAAGGCTGACTGGGTGTTTTGTCCCCAGACATAGGTGAACAGGCCTAACAAGAATCAGCTTGACCTCTTGGGTTCAGCTGTTTCTTAAAAAGGAGATTAAAAGCACTCAACTTCATACAAATGATCTTGATTTGCATTTTTAAGCACATTTTTATTTAATACAACCTCACACTCACCCTTCAAATACCAATGTTTTCATGTACATGCGAAGGCCAGTCAATTGCGAGACTCTCTAGTGTTAGGGTGACCAGTTGTCCCAGTTTGCCCAGCACTGAGGGGCATCCCAGGACACGGGACATTCAGTGCTAAAACCAGGAAAGTCCCAGGCACACTGGGATGAAGTGGTAGAGGGCGGACATTCCAGTGGTAGCCCCGAGGGGACAGCAGCTGGCCGGGGCAGAAAGCACTAGGATCCACCTGAGGGACAACGTCAGCGACAGGCAAGGTGGTTCCTATTTGCTTTAAACCATGAAATTCCACTTCACAATTTTTACCTGCCAACAAATAGTGACACAGTGTGAATTGAAATTCCTACCCCAAGCAGGAGTGGTAATGACTAGAGATTGTGATGGGGAAAGTCAAGAAGTGTCAAATCCTTCTTGAGCTGCAAATGCCACCAGCATGTCATGTTAATTAGCAAGAAAAAGAAGAGAGGCTGCCTGAATCTGGAGCCTGGGGACTGACCTGTGCCAACCTGAAAAATTCGAACGCTTCACACTCCACTAGCTCCTTTTTGAAGCATATTTGTATATAGAAAATAGACAAGAGTTATCTACTTATGCAAACCTTGAAGACGTGTGCATTCATGCATGCTCATGTGTGCATGCCAGTGTGCATGTATACACACCACACACACACACATACACACACACACACACACACACACATACATACATACACACACCCTGCCTCCCCCTTCAGTCCTCTTCAGGGACATGTCGTCTCCAGGGTCACTGGAGAGATTTTATCATTACAAGGCCTCCCTCCTGCCACAGCCACGGTGGTTCACAACAAAAGGGCAGCACTCTGACACTGAGGTCAAGGTTGGGTCATTGTCACTGGGCAGACACCCTGTAGAATGGCAAATTCCAGTGCTGTAATCATAAAGAACCTACTGAGACTAAACCCATGATTCCTAATGTGGCTGCACATGACAGTCACCTGGGGAAACTTTAAAAAGTAAAAGGCCTGGACTCTGCTCTAGACTAATTGAATCTGAATCCCTGGAGCCAAGGGCCCAGGCATCTGCATTTTTAAAGCTCCCCCCTGATTTTGACTCTGAGCCAGGGCTGAGAACCACTGCTCTAGGCCAGTGGTTGGCAATTTTTTCCTGTCAAGGGCTAGATAGTAAATGTTTTAGACTTTGCAGACCATTTGGACTCCAGAGACCAGTGAACTCTGTGCTTGTGGTGGGAAAGCAGCCAAGACTATAATTAATTGGACACGGCCTGTTACAATAAAACTTTATTCACATGAACAGGCAGTGGGCCGCAGTTAGCCAAGCCCTGCCCCAGACTCCATAAGTCCCACTGCCTGATTAAAGCAGCCACTCTAGATCTTACTGGTGGCATACTTCTCAAAGTCTGGATTTTAAAATTCAGTTTTGGGCTTTAGGAGCAGGGGTTTGCTCGCTTTCTGTTTCTGTTTTAAGAAAATCAAATAGCCGTGGCCGGGTGGAGAGGCGGAAGGTATGTGGGAAATGAAAGAGCAGAACTACTCAGTGCTGAATACTGGCAAGTCAAAATTCTCCTTGGATTTTCTCTTTTCATCAACAAAGCCAGTAAGAAAAGTAACATTTGGGCAACCAGATTTTTGCATAATTCTTGCTTTTGTTTTCCTTCCTCAGCAACTGGCCTTTATCAAATCAAGTGAAGACACATCTCCTACTCCTCAGTCTTGACTAAATATCCCTTTTGTCTGAAGAATCCAAGGGAGGATGAAGAAGAAAACCGACCCCCAACAATCTTCACTGATGTTTTTCTCTTCTTTTGTGAAGTTGAAATGGAAACAAATAAACAAACAAACAAAAATCAAACAGCACAACTCACAGGTAAAATTTCTCAGATTAAATTTTGTTCAAGAAAAGTAATTGCCCCTATTTTCTTAGCACCACAAAAACCCAGAAATTAAGATTACTGAGGGTAGCTTCCCATCCAACACTGCCACCAAGGCAGTCATCCAGAGTCTTCTTGGATGCCTCCCAAGACAAAGAGCTCAGTCCCTCTCCAAAACCAGGCTCCGGTATCTGAGAGCATGTCTCGTGGAAAGGTGGAAGGCCCAGTGGGTCCAACAGTTAGGAGAGAGAGGACAACAGGCTTTGGTTTGGTGTCTGGGAACTAGGCCTTCAGATCTGACCAACAATGGAATGGGCTACCCAGAGAGGCCAGACATTTCCGGTTCTTCAAATCTTCATATTTGAGAGAAAAACTAAAACCACATGGATACTCCGCAGCAGCTGATTCTGACTAGGAAGCCCTGGTACGTGTTTGTCAGGCTGATGAAAAATCTGGTGAGCAGGAAGGGAGTGTTACTTCTCCTGAAAATGATTGTAATTCCTCCATCCAGACAAGCTAGGAAAGCTATTTCTAGTCACAGGTTATAGGGGTGAATTTTTACTTGAAAATGAATCTGTGCCCTTAGGCAGGAGATAAAAACCCACCAGTCCACTAAAAGAAGGGACCAAGCCTGTCACGGATTCCTGAACAGGTTCTTAAACAAAAAGGCAGGGGCTACTGCAGATATTCAGATTTTCCTCTTCTGGAGCAACAGGAACCTCAAAACCAAGGGACTTTCCTTCTTTGTTTTGCTGTCAGGAAAAATCTGGAAGTCCGAGTTTAAAAAATAATCTGGATATTAACTTTCACCCGGACTTCAGTTTTTACAAAAATATCAATACGGATTCTATTGTTTATGTACTTTTAAACTTTATGGGTCAGGTAAGCTACCTTAAATGTTTTTGTTCAAGAAGGTAGGGTATGATGAATGAATGAATGAAGGCGTGAATGAGTAAGTCAGTAAGTAGCGTTTCTTGTACATCATTGTCACCTCACCACATGCTGCCTTGTGTGTAAGTGTAGAATGAATGAATGAATGAATGAATGAATGAATGAATGAACAAATGAATGGAAAACCCAGCTACCCATCCATTCATTGCAGATGGCCTCCAAAACCAGCATGCCCATTCTTATACAGTCTGATTACTCACTTCCCAGCTGCAGCCTTGACCTTCCAGTCTGGCAACCTAACCTCATCAGCATGGCTCTAGGAACAAAAGCTAGGTCTTCTCCCTTTTGTACCTGTCCCCTGAAACTCCCACAGTTCCTGCTCACAGTGCGGCTCAGGTCATCAATATGAGCCATAGCCTTAGGCAGAACCTACAGGACTGAACCAAGAAAGCCCGGAAGAATATACCCAGGAATCAGCATGCGGACCAGCTCTGCAGTGCGCCGGCCCCAGGTGCTTGTGGACATCCATCCCTGGTGGGACAGACCATTATGGCTCTATCAGTAGGAGTGTGACCTGGAAGCCAAACCCCCCCACGGGGCTGCTTAGGGCACCAAGCTGCCATGAAGGGGTTTCTCCCAGGCCAGCATTTTCTAAGCCCAGGTTCAGGTACCAAGAAGATAAGCCTGACCACATCACCACCACCCCATGTACACAGTGGCCAAGGGCCACATCTGGCCCAGGCTAGGCATGGTGGCACTCGGCTTAAATGAATGGCCAGTTAAAGTGCTGTGTCTGCCCCTCAATAAGAAATGGGGTGCCATGCTCCACCATTTTGTTTGACGTCATCTTGATGTCTTTTAAGAGTTTGCTAAAGCTGCCATGTATTTTGGGCTCACTATGCGCCCGGTGCTCTGCCTGCTTCCAACTATGGTACAGGTACTATCATTGGGGTTTGTACCCCCTGAGTGCTCTGCAGGGCACCCCACTGTACGGGGATGCCACTCCCTGGCTGTGATCCAGCTGGTAAGCATAGTAGGACCCGGGAAGCCAACAACATGGCCACTTGCTCAGGGCTGGGCCTGAGTGCCCCCTTGGAAATCAGCATCAGGTTGATTCCAGCTCCCTCTGGCTGGTGTCTTGAATGGAAAGGGTGATTTGGAGGCTACAGGCTGCCACACAGGCTGGAGAGCAAAAGGACTGATCAGGAAACAAGAAAGAGATGAGAGATGGGGTAAGAAAGATGGGGAGGGGGAACGCGTGCAAGGGAGAGTTCTGCTCTGGCCCATTCCTGCAGTTCTGCTACACCCCGGCCTTAGGATTCAGTGGGACCTCTGTACTTAACGTAGATGCAGCTCTTCAGCTCCGTCATGCTCTTGTGAGCTTCTGTGGGGTTACAATTAGAAGCATCCTCACTAATTTCCTCAACAAGCAAACTGTAAATGAAAAAAAGAGAGATGAAGGGAAACCTATGGACACCAACCTATTGCAATGCAGGCCCTTATTTGGGTCCCTATTCAAACAGTTTTAAAACAAAAATAAAAGAATTGCATTCTGAAAGCTCAAAAACATAACTAAAATAAATTATTAGAAAAATATAAAATGCCAAAATGAGGGAAAGAAGAAATAGGGAATTTAAATAAATCAGTAGATGTTAAAAAACAACAGAGTCCTTATACCTTGAACATTCCTGATTCCCATATTAATTTAGCTGCACTAACCGAGGCAGGGACAAGTTACGTTACCCAGCTAGTAAGGAACAGAGCCAGGGTTCACACCAGGCCCCCAAGCCTGTGTCCTACCTTTCCACCTACTGCCTGCCAACCTCGTCCGTGACTGGGACATGAGCCGCCACAGTCAAGGCACAGACTTCCCAGTAAACCAGGACGGAACTCATTAGCAGAACTATTCTAAGTCCTTCCAATTTAGGTCACTGCCTCCTGCCATGGTGGCAGGTCCCTCTGCAGAAGGACGCAGACTCTTGGAGGTGTCACCTTAGCAATTTCACATATTTTGGCCAGTTCTCCCACACAAAACCACAATGATTGCAAAGGATGAACCCTTTCTTCAAAGTCTAAAAGCCATAAAAGGGATTCCCTGTGGGAGCAGGCTGGAGGGTAGGGACAGCTGGGGGAGACTATCGCTTTTATGATACGTTTGGCTGTATTTTTATTTTAACTATAGGCATACAATTGATGGAACTCATGTCTTACTTTTAAAAAGTTGCCATGTCCTTAACCCTGTGCCTGGGACAATGTTCCTGATTTTTTTGGTCCTCAAAACCATTAGGGAAAATGTTTACAAACACAGTATCGCACAGAGAATTTTCTGTTTATCAAATTAGTAGAGACCTGTAATTAAAAAAAATTGGAAAATACAATAGAAAGAAAAAAGTCACAAAATTATTCCAACAGCTTATTTCCTTCCATTCTTCCTTCATGTGTTTTATTTTGCTTGCTTGTTTTAACATAATGTTGACCATATTAAGCATGCAATGTGGTCATTGGTATTCTGTATTGTGGGCACTGCTGGCTGTCTGCCTGGTACCTCTTCTCACCTTTCCTGAGTGGCAGTAGTTGTTACTATTATTATTATTTATTTTTCTCTTTTTCTCCACCACTCTGTGTTGGAGTGTTAGGCAAGGAGGGCAGATAACTTGTCTTTTAGTTCGTAGGCACAGGGAACCAGATGCATTCAAGACTGACGGGGAGATTGGCACAGCCCTTCATGATCCTGGACTCTGAGCCCTGGCTGCAACAACAGAAGGAAACTCTGTGGTCTTCTCCTTGGGAAGAAGGTAAATGAGTTCTGATATGGAAAGAAGGAAGGCAGGCTTGGATGCTGGGTAGCTAATGGGATGGACTTCAGCAGACACTGCTAGTTACCTCCCCAATACCCATTATTTCCTTCTTCTTAACTGAATCCGAATTTTGGACTGGCAACTGGTATAATTTAAAAAGGATAATTTTCCAGCTTCCCTTGCAGGGGTCATGATGTGACAAAGTCTGGCCAATGAAGTAGAAGTCAGAGGGTGAAGTTTCCAGGAGCAGAGAACGTGGGGTGGGCTCCTCTTCCTTTAACCCTCTGCCTTCCTGTCATGGAGCCGTGAAGCCTTAAGACACAACGACTAAGAATGACAGGGCAGCAATAGAAGCAGTGGTGCCTCAAATGGCCTGGCTGGGCCCCAGAACTTCCCTAAGGCTGCCTATGTCTGGGATTCCTACTGACTGAGATAAATAGATCTTTTTTCATGAAGTTATTGTAAGTTAGGGTTTTGTTACTTGCAGCTAAACACAGTCCTAACTGATATAATAGACACCCTCTTGTTTTCATAAACCCATCAATGCCTACTCAATCACACCCCCTTTATTGAATAGTTATACTAGTTCCAAGTTTTCTGGTAACTGTAAGTACTTCAGTAATAGGCACATTTGTGCCTAAGCACCCGTGGGTCCTTTCACTTCCATGGCAATTTACAATCTGCAAAACCATTCTCCACTCTCTCATGCAGCCAGAGCAAAATGACTCAGCAGCCACATTATAGGCAGCAGTCTCTCTCCAGGATGTCTTCTCTCTCCTTTATGTTTCCCCCAACGTCTAGTTTCTGCTCAAAAAGCTAACTTCAGTAAATAGTGCTGCTGAGTCCAAGTGAGAAATGAGAAACAATTACAAATTGTGAAGAGCCAGAGACATGTAGTCCAAGTTCTAAAACCCCATAGGTTAGCCCTATTGGAGGCCACCCTGTGAGGCCAGGAAGGCTGTCCCTAGTCATGGGCTGCCAAGAATGAATGAATGCAAGAGACTGAGGCATAAGCAAGGACCTACAAATACTGTGTGTGGCTTGGGGCCTTGGAACAACACAGGGGGATTGGACAACAGCCTCAGAGATGATGAGTCAAATCTGTGTGCTGGGGGCGTAGGGGCAGACTGAGGAGGACAGGCATTAGAGAAGGTGGCAAAGGCTGGGAGATCTGGAAAAGCCATTAGGAGAGGGCTGGCTCTTAAGGACAATACAGGAAGTCTGCTCAGGCGACCACCCGGAAACAAACATCACTCCCTCTAACCTCTAGGTTTCCTGAGTGCACTTTTTATTTCCCATGAGACACACATGTTTGGCGTCTGCACGGGGTTCCCATGTGTGTGTGAGGAGGGGGCAAGGGTGGAAGACAATGTGCATCTTCACTGATGATGCTAAAACACCACCTGCCCCCGTGCCCTGAAACAGCTTTGCGCCTCTGCACTTGATGTTACTTTCACAGATGGGGGTCCAATCACTCTGGCTGCAAAACGCATCTCGTAGACTCATTGACTGCACCTAAAAATCACAGATGCAGTAACAGAGACTTATCTCCCAGTCAGGTGGTCTTTGCATGCTTTTAAACACATTTGCTCTCCACTTGTCTAATCTGAATGTCTTCAGTTTTATAAATAGAACTCATCTATTATAAAATGAGGATCTGGTGTCAAAATCACAAAGGTTATGGATTAGCCTCAATTTTGAAAATTGTTAAGTTCTGTGCAGGGCACTTGTGAGGTGGTATTAGTTAGTATCTCCATGATATAGATAAGGAAACTGAGGCTCAGAGAGGTTAGGGAATCTGGTGCTTAGGACTGCAGAGGGGGGTGGGGGAGGGATTCCACATGTCTCAGGCAAACTCGCTCCACTTCCTGGGGTGAGCAGTGGTTGAGAATTGTTGGGTGTGGGGCCTTTGAATGGCCCCTCTGCCAACCTTTAAATTGCTTCTTTCACAGAGATCAGTTGGAAAGTTCCAGGCCTGCTGATTTTCTCAGACACATTCCTTTACATTGGCTTACTCTCAAAGCTGCAGGCCCAGGTTCTAAGCTTGATCCAAGGGCTGGAGCCGGGCTTTGGGTTTCCTCATGCAGAGAAGAGTTATCTGCCTCCAGCCCCTGCAGAGGAGAAGGATTATAGAGGCAAAGCCCAACTTGATTGAAAAATAACTTCCCTCCAGGCTGCTTTATGGCTTTGCACCTTTTCCTTCCAGCTCTTGCCGAGTCTGGCCCCAAGACTGGAAAACTCAGGGTGGTCCTTCCTTCTCCAAGGGGCCGGAAATTACCAGAGGAACACCAGGGGGGTGTTGAGCTGGCTATCTGAAGTAGGGCAGCAACTCATTACTGTTTTTAAAAAGTTGAAGAACGAATGTAGCCAACAGTAATGGCTCAAGGCCTTCTGGCTCCACCGCTTCCCAGCTGTGTGATGGTGGGCAAGGCGCTTCCCCTCGGTAATGGTGAGAGGTGGCGATCATCCACAGCACCATGGGATTGGCAGGAGGAGGAAATGAGAGCCGGTGTTTACAAAGTGCTCAGAACTTGACACATGGACGTTACTGCAAACGGGACAGCCCCAGCCCTGGGTCTGCAGAAGCACATTTATATTCATCAGACCAATCAAAGCTGGTTCCTGTCATCTTTTGAGTAGAACGGAATTTAGCCTTGCCCAAAGAGAGCTCTGGCCTTTGCCCTTGGCTTCTAGGTGGTGATTTATATCATATCTGAGAGGAGTGTTTTTGTTTAGGGCCAGGACTCCCCATACTCAATCTTAGTGTGGGGCAGGCCATGCCAGAAGGACCCACCATGTGATCAGGTTGGAGGCTGTGGGTCACACAGTATCACTCGGACTGGAGACTTATTACAACCACATGGGCAATCAATCAAATCATCAATCATGTAATGAAGCCCCAGGAAAACTCTGGGCACTGAGGCTCCCATGAGCTTCCTTAGCGGGCGATGAAGTCTCTGTGTGTACCATCACATATCAGCGCCAAGAGGGCAACGAGAGGATATAACAGCTTTCAGTGAGTATTGCGTCTTTGTACTGAATTATCAAACCTGAGGGTGGTTTTTGGAACCCCTCAAACTTGCAGTAGGTGTCAGAAATGAGGGTAGGCTTGTGTGGGGACTGTTCCCTCAACATTTGCAGCTTTGCCAATTCCAGGCAACTTCTCTGACACAAAACCTCTTGAGTTTCACATGCACTGTGACCCCCCTCAACCACCTGAACTGGAAAGGATAAGGGGACAAAGGAAGGGAGCTTGTGTCCACACTAGGCAGAGCGCTTTCCAGAGGTGATCTTAGTTTACCCATCTGTAAAATGGGACAAACTGTGCTGGCCTCTCCAGGTTGCGTACTGCCCAGTTTCACAGCCAGGGAGCAAGAGCACAGGATTCAACTCCATGCCCTAACCATTTCGCACTCAGCCACACTCCTCATGGGGTGCTGAGGTCAGCTTGTGGGTGAGACAGGCCCACCTGCAGAAGGAGGTCTTGCTCACATGCAAAATGCCATTTTATACCTTTTAATCATCACAGTTACAAATAAGGATCAAATGTTTGCATGCTGGGAGATGCCGGACAGTGTCACCTACATTACGTGGTCATAAAATCACCTGGGATGCTCACTAACAGCTTCCCAGGCCCTCACAGGATCCAAATGCCAGTGGAGGAGCCAGGAATCTGCATGTTTAACATGCCACACAGGCTGAGTCTCTCACAGGGACAGACGTGAAGACTGCGGCCAAGATCAAGATCAAAGGGCTGAGTTTCCTGCCCCACCACAGTGCTGCTGGGCAAGTCTTGGGTCCGGAGGCTCCATTCCCTCATCTGCACAAATAGGGGCAACGATATGGCTGTTCTTTCTCGTGCATGGTATGGCTATGGCATGATGTCCTTGGGACAGGCCTGCACCACGACCCAGAAGCCAGTCGTCACCACATAGGAGCAGCATACAGTGCTCACCATGCAGCACGTACCGCCAGCTCTCCTACTGTGCTTGTTCGAAACACAAATTGGTGCTGATGCAATCGATATATTAGGGATGGCTTAAGTGTAAAATGAAATGGGCACTTGTTGATGCACAACTTGTTTTCAAGAAACACTAGATGTATATGGAAACCTGCACCCAGCTGATCAGAGCTAAATAGGAATACATAGAACACACACACACACACACATCCACGGGCTATCTCATCCACAACCTGTATTATGAGATACATTCATCCACAGCTAATGTTACAAGTTCCTATGGTCTGACCTATGCCCTTCCTAAATTCATAGGCTGAAGTCCTAACCCCCAGGATCTCAGCATGTGACCGCATTTGGAAGTAGGACCTTAAAAGAAGTGATTAGATTGAAATAAGACCATTAGGGGGAACTTCCAGGAAGATGGTGGTGTGAGCAGGGTGGCGCAAATCTCCTCCCAAAACCATATACATTTATGAAAATACAACAAATACAACTATTCCTAAAAGAAAGAACAGAAGATACAGGACAGCACCCAGCCTGCATCTACACCTGGGAGGACTCGGCACCCCACGAGGCGGGTAAGATACGGAGCTGTGACCCGGCAGAACCCGAGCACAACCCCACACCAGTGCACTGATGGGAGGAGAGGATTCAGAGTCGGGAGGGAGTGGAAGTACATGCCCGTGAAATAACCAGCCCCGGTGACCTGCGCGCCAGGAGCGCTGACACACATCGCGCATGGTGTATCAGACTGGAGAGACAAAGGGTGCAGGATCTGAGCCGGGGAACACACCTGGGTCCTCGCAGCCGCCTCCCGGGGCAAAAGACAACTGTGCGCTTTTTCTTAGAGGTCTTAAAGAGACAGGGGCCCAACGGAGGAGCAGGATCATCCCAGCACACTCAGCCCAGCAGGCTGGGAGTCCTGGGAAATTTCGGACCCCTTGGCTGGCGACTGGGAAATACTAGCCATACTGAGACTTCCCACAGAGATCAACAGCCCCCATTCATTCCCACCCCGGTCAGAGCTACAAAGGGCCCTGCAGAGCACCACGGCCACGGCTGTGGAATTAGTGGAGCAACAGCGCTACCTACAGAATCCCCACAGAATCTACTCCCGGTGGGCATTTTTTTTTCTCTTTTCTTTTCTTTCTTTCTTTTTTTTTCTTTTTAAAAGTCTTAAAGAGCCCAGCTGACATACATGGCAACTACCAGCGACCACTTCTATAGCCATGAAATGACAGAGGAATATGGTACAAACAAAACTCACCCAGACCCAGACAACACCAGAGAGGGAACCTGAAGGGATGGAAATGCACAATCTTCCTGAAAAAGAATACAGAACAAAAGTCATAACCATACTGATGGATCTACAGAAAATATGCACGAGCTGAGGGAGGAAGTGAGGGAAGTCAGGAAAGACAATGCAGAAATGAGATAAGCCATTGACGGGCTTAGCAGCAGACTGGACAAGATGCAAGAGACTATTAATGGAATAGAAATCGGAGAACAGGAATACAGAGAAGCTGAGGCAGAGAGAGATTAAAAGATCTCTAGGAATGAAAGAATATTAAGAGAACTGTGTGACCAATCCAAATGGAACAATATTCACATTATAGGAGTACCAGAGGAAGAAGAGACAGAAAAAGGGATAGAAAGTGTCTTTGAAGAAATAATTGCTGAAAACTTCCCCATGCTGGGGAAGGATATAGTCTCACAGTCTAGGGAAGCCCACAGATCTCCCAACACAAGGGACCAAAGGAAGACAACACAAAGACACATAATAATTAAAATGGCAAAGATCAAAGATAAGGACAGAGTATTAAAAGCAGCTAGAGAGAGAAGAAAGATCACCTACAAAGGAAAACCCATCAGACTATCATCAGACTTCTCAACAGAAACCTCACAGGCCAGAAAAGAATGGCATGATATATTTAACGTAATGAAACACAAGGGCCTCGAACCAAGAATATTGTATCCACCACAATTATCATTTAAATATGACGGAGGGATTAAACAATTTCCAGACAAGTGAAAGTTGAGACAGTGCCTCTCATAAACCACCTCTACAGGATATCTTAAACGAACTGCTCTAGAGGGAAGCACTCCTAAGGCTAAAAACATGTCACCAGAGAAAATAAAATCATAGCAAAGAAAGCAGACCGTCCAAATACTAACTAAAGGCAAAGAATAAAACACCTAGTATATAAAGAATGGAGGAGGAAGAATAAGAAGGGAGAGAAATAAAGAAACATCAGACAGTGTTTACAATAACTTAACAAGAAAGTTAAGTTAGATTGTTAGATAGTAAATAAGCAACCCTTGAACCTTTGGTAGCCACGAATCTAAAGCCAGCAATGGCAATAAGTACATATCTATCAATAATCACCCTAAATGTAAATGGACTGAATGCACCAATCAAAAGACACAGAGTAACAGAATGGATAAAAAAGCAAGACCCATCTATATGCTGCTTACAAGAGACTCATCTCAAATCCAAAGATGTACACAGACTAAAAGTGAAGGGATGGAAAAAGATATTTCATGCAAACAACGAGAAAAAAGCAGGTGTTGCAGTACTTGTATCAGACAAAATAGACTTCAAAACGAAGAAAGTAGCAAAAGATAAAGAAGGACATTACATAATGATAAAGGGGTCAGTCCAACAAGAGGATATAACCATTATAAATATATATGCACCCAACACAGGAGCGCCGGCATATGTGAAACAAATACTAACAGAATTAAAGGAGAAAATAGAAAGCAATGCATTCATTTTAGGAGACTTCAACACATCACTCACTCCAAAGGACAGATCAACCAGACAGAAAATAAGTAAAGACACAGAGGCACTGAACAACACACTAGAACAGATGGACCTAACAGACATCTACAGAACTCTACACCCAAAAGCAGCAGGATACACATTCTTCTCAAGTGCACATGGAATATTTTCCAGAATAGACCGCATACTAGGCCACAAAAACAACCTCAGTAAATTCAAAAATAAAGAAATCCTACCAACCAACTTCTCAGATCACAAAGGTATAAAACTAGAAATAAATTTTAGAAAGAAATCAAAAAGGCTCACAAATACATGGAGACTTAACAACATTCTCCTAATTAATCAATGGGTTAACAACCAAATCAAAACAGAAATTAAAGAATATATGGAGACTAATGACAACAACGCAAAGCCACAACTTCTGTGGGATGCAGCAAAGGCAGTTCTAAGAGGAAAGTATATTGCAATCCAGGCCTATTTAAAGAAGGAAGAACATTCCCAAATGAATAGTCTAAAGACACAATTACTGAAATTGGAAAAAGAAGAACAAATGAGGCCCAAAGTCACCAGAAGGAGGGACACAATAAAGATAAGAGAAGAAATAAATAAAATTGAGGAGAATAAAACAATAGAAAAAAATCAATGAAACCAAGAGCTGGTTCTTTAAAAAAATAAACAAAATAGATAACCCCCTAGCCAGACTCATTAAGAGAAAAAGAGAATCTACACACATAAACAGAATCAGAAATGAGAAAGGAAAAATAACGACAGACCCCACAGAAATACAAAGAATTATAAGGGCATATTATGAGAATCTATATGCTAACAAGCTGGAAAACCTAGAAGAAATGGACAACTTCTTAGAAAAATACAACCTTCCAAGACTGACCAAGCAAGAAACAGAAAAACTAAACAGACCAATCACCAGCAACGAAATTGAATCAGTAATCAAAAAACTACCCAAGAACAAAACCCCTGGACCAGATGGATTCACCTCTGAATTCTATCAGACATATAGAGAAGAAATAACACCCATTCACCTTAAAGTTTTCCAAAAGATAGAAGAGGAGGGAATACTTCCAAACTCATTCTATGAAGCCAGCATCAGTCTAATACCAAAACCGGGCAAAGACCTCACCAAAAAAGAAAATTACAGACCAATATCCCTGATGAATGTATATGCAAAAATACTCAGCAAAATATTAGCAAATCGAATTCAAAGATACATCAAGAGGATCATACACCATGATCAAGTGGGATTCATCCCAGGGATGCAAGGATGGTACAACATTCAAAAATCCATCAACATCATCCACCACATCAACAAAAAGAAGAACAAAAACCACATGATCATCTCCATAGTTGCTGAAAAAGCATTTGACAAAATTCAGCATCCATTCATGATTAAAACTCTCAACAAAATGGGCATAGAGGGCAAGTACCTCAACATCATAAAGGCCATATATGACAAACCCACAGCTAACATCATACTTAACAGCGAGAAGCTGAAAGCTTTTCATCTAAGATTGGGAACAAGACAGGGATGCCCACTCTCTCCACTGTTATTCAACATAGTACTGGACGTCCTAGCCATGGCAATCAGACAAAACAAAGACATACAAGGCATCCAGATTGGTAAGAAGAAGTCAAATTGTCACTATTTGCAGATGACATGATATTGTACATAAAAAACCCTAAAGATTCCACTCCAAAACTACTAGAACTAATATCTGAATTCAGCAAAGTTGCAGGATACAAAATTAACACACAGAAATCTGTTGCTTTCCTATACACTAATGATGAACTAACAGAAAGAGAAATCAGAAAAACAATTCCATTCACAATTGCATCAAAAAGAATAAAATACCTAGGAATAAACCTAACGAAGGAAGTGAAAGACCTGTACTCTGAAAACTACAAGACACTCCTAAGAGAAATTAAAGAGGACACTAACAAATGGAAATGCATCCCATGCTCTTGGCTAGGAAGAATAAATATTGTCAAAATGGCTATACTACCTAAAGCAATCTACAGATTCAATGCAATCCCTAGCAAACTACCAACAGCTTTCTTCAATGAACTGGAACAAATAATTGTAAAATTCATATGGCACCACAAAAGACCCCGAATAGCCAAAGCAATCCTGAGAAGGAGGAATAAAACAGGGGGAATTACGCTCCCTGACTTCAAGCTCTACTACAAAGCCACAGTAATCAAGACTATTTGGTATTGGCACAAAAACAGACCCACAGACAGTGGAACAGAATAGGAAATCCAAACATTAATCCAAACATATGCAGTCAATTAATATTTGATAAAGGAGCCTTGGATATACAATGGGGAGATGACAGCCTCTTCCGCAGCTGGTGTTGGAAAAACTGGACAGCTACATGTAAGAGAATGAAACTGGACTACTGTCTAGCCCCATACACAAAGGTAAACTCAAGATGGATCAAAGACCTGAATGTAAGTCATGAAACCATAAAACACTTAGAAAAAAACATAGGCAAAAATTTCTTGGACATAAGCATGAGGAACTTCTTCATGAACATATTTCCCCGGGCAAGAGAAACAAAAGCAAAAATGAACAAGTGGGACTATATCAAGCTGAAAAGCCTCTGTACAGCAAAGGACACCATCAGTAGAACAAAAAGAGATCCTACAGTATGGGAGAATATATTAATAAATGGCGTATCCGATAAGGGGTTGACATCCAAAATATATAAAGAACTCACGCACCTCAACAAACATAAAGTAAATAATGCAATAAGAAATGGGCAGAGGACATGAATAGACACTTCTCCAAAGAAGAAACTCAGATGGCCAACCAGCACATGAAAAGATGCTCCACATCGCTAATCATCAGAGAAATGCAGATTAAAACCACAATGAGATATCACCTCACACCAGTGAGGATGGCCAACATCCAAAACACAAACAACAACAAATGATGGTGAGGATGTGGAGAAAAGGGAACCCTCCTACACTGCTGGCGGGACTGCAAATTAGTTCAACCATTGTGGAAAGCAGTATGGAGGTTCCTCAAAAAACTCAAAATAGAAATACCATTTGATCCAGGAATTCCACTCCTAGGAATTTACCCTAAGAATGCAGCAGCCCAGTTTGAAAAAGACATATGCACCCCTATGTTTATCGCAGCACTATTTACAATAGCCAAGAAATGGAAGCAACCTAAGTGTCCATCAGTAGATGAATGGATAAGGAAGATGTGGTACATATACAGCCATAAGAAGAAAACAAATCCTACCATTTGCAACAACATGGATGGAGCTAGAGGGTATTATGCTCAGTGAAATAAGCCAAGCCGAAAAAGACAAGTATCAAATGATTTCACTCATATGTGGAGTATAAGAACAAAGAAAAAACTGAAGGAACAAAACAGCAGCAGACTCACAGAACCCAAGAACGGACTAATAGTTACCAAAGGGAAAGGGACTGGGGAGGATGGGTGGGAAGGGAGGGACAAGGGGGAAAAAGGGACATTACGATTAGCAGATGTATTATTGGGGGGCACGGGGAGGGCTGTACAACTCAGAGAAGACAAGTAGTGACTCTATAGCATCTCACTATGCTGACGGACAGTGAGTGTATTGGGGTTGGTGAGGGGGGTACCTGATGAAGGGGGTAGTTTAATCACCATAATATTGCACATGCAATTGTAGATTAATGATACCAAAATAAACTATTAAAAAAAAAGAATAGACCATATACTAGGCCACAAAAAGAGACTCAGTAAATTCAAAAAGATTGAAATTGTACCAACCAACTTCTCAGACCACAAAAGTATGAAATGAGAAATAAATTGTGCAAAGAAAACAAAAAATCCCACAAACACATGGAGGTTTAACACGCTCCTAAATAATCAGTGGGTCAATGACCAAATGAAAACAGGGATCTAGCAATATATGGAGACAAATGAAAACAACAGCTCAACAGCCAAACTTCTGTGGGACACAGCGAAGGCAGTTCTAAGACAAAAGTACATAGCCATATAGGCGTATCTCAAGAAAGAAAAACAATCCTAAATGAACAGTCTAAACTCAGAATTAATGAAACTAGAAAAAGAAGAACAAATAAGCCCCAAAGTCAATAAAAGGAGGGACATAATAAAGATCAGAGAACAAATAAATAAAACTGAGAAAAACAAAACAAGAGAAAGAATTAATAAAACCAGGAGCTGGTTCTTTGAGAAAATAAACAAGACAGATACACCCCTAGCCAGACTTATCAAGAAAAAAGAGAGTCTACACACATAAAGAGAATCAGAAATGAGAAAGGAAAAATCACTACGGACATAGCAGAAATACAGAGAATTATTAGAGAATATTATGAAAAATTACATGCTAACACATTGGATAATCTAGAAGAAATGGATAACTTTCTAGAAACATACAACCTTCCAAGACTGACCCAAGAAGAAACAGAAAATCTGAACAGACCAGTTAGCAGCAATGAAATTGAATTGGTAATCAAAAAACTACCTAAGAACAAAACCCCCGGACCAGATAGCTTCATCACTGAATTTTATCAAACATTTAGAGAAGACTTAATACCCATCCTCCTAAGTTTTCCAAAAAGTAGAAGAGGAGGGAATACTTTCAAACTCATTCTATGAGGCCATCATCACTCTAATACCAAAACCAGGCAAATATACCACACACACAAAACAATTACATACCAATATCCCTGATGAACATAGATGCAAAAATACTCAACAAAATATTACCAATCCGAATTCAAAAATACATCCAAAAGATCATCCATCATGGTCAAGTGGGATTCATCCCAGGGATGCAAGGATGGTACAATATTTGAAAATCCATCAACATCATACACCACATCAGCAAAAAGGCCAAAAATCACATGATCATCTCCATAGATGCTGAAAAAGCATTTGACAAAATTCAGCATCCATTCATGATAAAAACTCTCAACAAAATGGGTATAGAGGGCAAGTACCTCAACATAATAAACGCCACATATGACAAACCCACAGACATTATCATAATTAACAGTGAAAAGATGAAAGAATTTTCCTCTAAAATCGGGAACAAGACAAGGATGCCCACTCTCCCCACTTTTATTCAACATAGTTCTGGAGATCCTAGCCACGGCAATCAGACAACACAAAGAAATAAAAAGCATCCAGATTGGTAAGGAAGAAGTTAAACTGTCACTGTTTGCAGATGACATGATATTGTACATAAAAAACCCTAAAGAATCCAACACAAAAACTATTAGAACTAATAACTGAATTCAGCAACGTTGCAGGATACAAAATTAATACACAGAAATCTGTTGCATTCCTATATACTAATAATGAACTAGCAGAAAGAGAAATCAGGAAAACAATTTCATTCACAATTGTATCTAAAAGAATAAAATACCTAGGAATAAACATAACCAAGGAGGTGAAAGACCTATACTCTAAAAGCTACAAGACACTCATGAGAGATATTAAAGACAACACAAATAAATGTAAATACATCTGATGCTCATGGATAGGAAGAATTAATATTGTCAAAATGGCCATCCTGCCTAAAGCAATCTACAGATGCAATGCAATCCCTATCAAATTACTAACAGCATTATTCAATGAACTAGAACAAATAGTTCTAAAATTAATATGGAACCACAAAAGACCCCGAATAGCCAAAGCAATCCTGAGAAGGAAGAATAAAGCTGGGGGGATTACGGTCCCCAACTTCAAGCTCTACTACAAAGCCACAGTAATCAACACAATTTGGTACTGGCAGAAGAACAGACCCATGGGTCAATGGAATAGAATAGAAAGCCCAGATATAAACCCACACATATATGGCCAAGTAATTTACAATAAAGGTGCCATAGATATACAGTGAGGAAACAACAGCCTCTTCAATAACTGGTGTTGGCAAAACTGGAGAGCTACATGTAAGAGAATGAAACTGGATTATTCTCTAACTCCATAAAGTAAACTCGAAATGGATCAAGGACCTGAATGTAAGTCATGAAACAGTAAAACTCTTAGAAGATAACATAGGCAAAAATCTCTTGAATATGAACATGAGCAACTTTTTCCTGAACACATGTCTTGGGCAAGGGAAACAAAAGCAAAAATGAACTCATGGGGCTACATCAAACTAAAAATTTTCTGTACAGCAAAGGACACCATCAGTAGAACAAAGAGACATCCTACAGTATGGGAGAATATATTCATAAATGACATATCTTGATAAGGGGTTAATATCCAAAATATATAAAGAGCTCACATGCCTCAACACCCAAAAAGCAAATAACCCGATTAAAAAAATGGGCAGAGGATCTGAACAGACACTTCTCCAAAGAAGAAATTCAGATGGCTAACAGGCACATGAAAAAATGCTCCACATCGCTAATCATCAGGGAAGTGCAAATTAAAACCACAATGAGAATACCACCTCACATCAGCTGGATGGATATCCAAAAGACAGGGAAAAACAAATGCCAGTGAGGATGTGGAGAAAGGGGAAGCCTCCTACACCGACACTGCTGGTGGGAATGTAAATTAGTTCAACCATTGTGGAAAGCAGTATGGAGGTTCCTCAAAAAACTCAAAATAGAAATACCATTTGACCCAGGAATTCCACTCCTAGGAATTTACCCAAAGAAAACAAAATCACAGATTCAAAAAGACATATGCACCCCTACGTTTATTGCAGCACTATTTATAATAGCCAAAACATGGAGGCAACCTAAGTGTCCACCAATAGATGAATGGATAAAGAAGAGGTGGTACATATACACAATGGAATATTATTCAGCCATAAGAAGAAAACAAATCCTACCATTTGCAACAACATGGATGGAGCTAGAGGGTATTATGCTCAGTGAAATAAGCCAAGCAGAAAAAGACAAGTATCAAATGATTTCACTCATATGTGGAGTATAAGAACAAAGAAAAAAATACTGAAGGAACAAAACAGCAGCAGACTCACAGAACCCAAGAACAGACTAATAGTTACCAAAGGGAAAGGAACTGGGGAAAATGGGCGGGAAGGGAGGGATAAGAGGGAAAAAGGGGCATTACAATTAGCAGATGCAATGTTGGGGGGGCACGGGGAGGGCTGTACAACTCAGAGAAGACAAGTAGTGATTCTATAGCATCTCACTACGCTGATGGACAGTGACTGTAATGGGGCTGGTGGGGGGGACCTGATGAAGGGGTAGTTTAATAACCGTAATATTGCACATGTAATTGTAGATTAATGATAATAAAATAAATTATATTAAAAAAAAAGAAGAAGAAAACAAATCCTACCATTTGCAAGAACATGGATGGAGCTAGAGGGAGGGTATTATGCTCAGTGAAATAAGCCAGATGGAGAAAGACAAGTACCAAATAATTTCACTCATTTGTGGAGTATAATAACAGCAAAACTGAAGGAACAAAATAGCAGCAGACTCACAGACTCCAAGAAGGGACTAGCGGTTACCAAAGGGAAAAGTGCTAGGGAGGGTAGGTCGGGAGGGAGGGTGAAGGGGATTGAGGGGTATTATGGTTAGCACACATAATGTAGAGTGGACATGGAAAAGGCAGTATAGCACAGAGAAGACAAGTAGTGACTCTATATATAGCATCTTGCTATGCTGAAGGACAGTGACTGCAATGGGGTATGTGTGGGGGACTTGATAATAGGGGGGAATGTAGTAACCACAATGTTGCTTATGTGAAACCTTCATAAGATTTTGGACAAAATTAAGGTCCTGTGGCCAGGATTCTCACCTGGCCCTGGTTGGCTAGCTCACTACACACGTGTGGGCAATGTGTCATTATTGACTATAGAGATCCCTGCCCAGTGCTCTGAGTGACACGATGGCACAGCTGTAAGGCTGCAGGAGAGCAGAGCAGAGGCTGGAGTGGTGGCAGTGCTGAGGACAGAGGCCCAGAGGACGGCTGTGTGAGTAGAGAGGCCCAGAGGCAGAGATTGGCTTGCTGCATGCAGACAGAGATTTTAGTGACCGACCTGCCATCGTGGAAATACAGTTGGTTATGACCCTTTCACCCCAAGAATGTTCTATTGTCATTTCTTTGATTACACTGAATCCATAGTGAACTTGCCTGGGGAATCCCATTGGCAAGACAACTTTATATCAATGATACCTTAATAATAAAAAAAATCAAACCATCATGAAAAAAAATTATGATTCAGCTATTTGATGGAATACTATATACCATGCTGAAAAATAAAAAGGGCACTCTTTGTCTTTACGTGTTGATAGGGAAAGATCTCTACAATTGTGAACAGCAGTAGTTTTGTGTTTCAAAAAGGGGGTTAAGGATGTCTTTGAACTTGCCTGCACATGCACAGAAATCTCTGACATGACATACCAAAATGAATAGTGTATCACTGGTGGTGGTTGGTGGGAACTGGCCAGGTGGCTGAATACTTTTTACAGGTTTTTATTTTTAGGCCATGTAAATGTACTACTTATTAGAAAAGCTTAGTTAAAACTGCTAAAGTCTCTTTAATGCAGCCTATCTCAATTACCAAGGCCCAGTCAGACCTGTCTAACCCCACCAGCACTCTGCAGGTGTGGGAAAGCCCACACACCTCCCTTCCTTGGGTCTCACCTCTATGGGGATATAAAGCATGAATCCCGGCTCTCCCGTGTGAGTCATGCTCATCACGCGGATCCCATTTGCGTAGCCCACGCTCATCTCCTGTGGAAACAAAGGGATTTCAGGTGGAAGCCCCTCAGGGAAGTGGCCATGTTTGCTCAAGACATAAACACCTGAGGCAAACCCCTCTCACTAGCCCTGTGCCCGTTGTTGGCCCTAAAGGAGATGTGAATGAAAGAATTTCATTTTCCAAATGGTCCGTTTCCAGGTACTGGAGTCACTAGGAAGGGAGCACAGCCCTGGCAACAGCTCTTCTTCTGAGTGTCACCATTTCAGCTTGACAAGCATGAGGTTTTTCTTTTTGCAAAGTCCTGCTGAAGATTCGTTTTAGTCGGAGGCCCTGGGAGCAACGCAGACCAGGCAAATGCCTTCTCTT
Organism: Smutsia gigantea; assembly: GCA_032199065.1. Classification (NCBI taxonomy): domain Eukaryota; kingdom Metazoa; phylum Chordata; class Mammalia; order Pholidota; family Manidae; genus Smutsia; species Smutsia gigantea. The sequence goes on along the minus strand of JAVSCE010005811.1, from coordinate 193,476 downwards.
GGTGACTTGGCAGATGAGTCCAGGCACCTGCCCTACAAAAAATGAGGCCTAATGACTGCAGGACAGGTTCACCTGCTACCCTAATGTTCAAAATGTGTTTACAGGAGCTCAGTTACCTAACGAGCCTCTGACACATCACTGTCCCCATAATGGACAGTGTGTCACCCTACACAGCTGGGAGCCAGTTGTTCACAGGGAAGCCCAGCATAATGTGGTGTCTGCAGGCTCACACATGCCACCACTCCCGCAGGAAACACGTGCTGGGAGGGGCTTGCTGCCGCCTGCGCTGAGAATTTTCTCTCACTCTGCCAAGGAGAAAAAGGGAAACTGAAAATCAGTTAGCAGGTGGACCCTGACTTTGGTTTGAACGCCACAGCGCCCCCATCAGTCGCGGTCCTGCAGCTGCTTGTTACAGGCAGCCGCACACTTGCCTGTCTGGGTGTCTCTCCTCAGCCACTTCAGACACAGTGTTCAGTGACTGTTTCTTTTTTTTCTGTCGTTTACAGTTTTTTTCCACTCAGCTACAATTGCCAAGCGTAAGAAGGATGTGAGTCTAGGGACTCATCTAACCCATTTCTTACCTGCAGATGCCATGGGCACAGAGGTTACTCTGTGTATGGCAAAGACAAAGCACTCCATGGAGAGAAGGCACCTGATCTTGGCATTTTGGGCAACAGTGCCATAATCCCATAACTTAAAATTTTAATCCACCATTACAGAAAGCAATAAATATATAGCACTGATATTCTGAGAAAGCAAATCCAAAGATATCCTAATGCTTATTAAATAAGGGGAACTTGAAGGGTAAAAAATAAAGAAATGAATTTATTCATTTTGTTTGCTTAATAAAAGTCAGAACACATTACGTAGTAGTTAATGCCACAGTAAGAGCATCTCTATAAAATAAATATTCCCTGTCCACTTAAAAACTAGAACTTTATTAGCACCCACCTTGCAAAACAGACTTGGGAAGTGGTCTGGAGTCATAGGGGCATAGGACAACTCAGACAGCACGTCCACAGCTCGAGGACCGATCAGATTGAGGGCTAAACAGAAAAGAACAAGATGTCTGGCACCTCCAGGTGAACAGCTAGGCCAGTGGAAAAGGTTTGTTCCAGACTTGCCCATTACAGCCACGGGTGAGGCCGTGAAAGTGTACCTCTCTGCTTAGGCAATCCAAAGACGGACGCTAAGCACCCTGATCTGGCACACACACCTCTCCTGACAGACCTGCTAAATGCAGCTACCACCTGCTGGCATGCAAGACCTGGCTGCGGTCTCCTCCTCCTTGTACATAGGCAGACAATGTTTCACAGCCTGCTTTGCAGTGAGATTGGGATCATGAGACCAAACCCTGGCCAAAGAGATAGGAGACCACTTCCAGAGCTGGCTATAAACTCCCTGCACAATTCCCACTGCCTTCCTCTTCCCACTGTGGCTACATGACAGAAAATGCCCCAATTCCAAATCAGTGCCTGGAGGAGAGCTGCCCACCCACCCTGTATTCGGTCATGTTTGTGATAGAAGCTTGTGCTAATCACACATCATTCTCCCACATATGGGCTAGAAAGCAACTCTGGTTCAATAAGATTCTATAGTTTCCCACTCTGGTAACAAGAAATTAGTCATATTTGCAGCTACAGTGAATTGAGAATAAGGCCTGGTGGGGGCATAGGGCTGGAATCAGTAAAGGGAGACGGGTTAAACCTGGCAGGAGGAGGCAGAAGAGGAGGGGGCGCTGCCCTGAAAGGACTGATGAGGAATCAGGAAATTAAGTTATCCTTAAAAATTGCTAAATCACTTTTAAAAAGCTAAGAGGAAATTTTAAAGAAAATAATACTTATGTAATAAATGTAAAAATACTTTTAAAATGGTTTACTCATTCATTCAACAAATATTTGCACTCCTGCATGCTGGCTGTAAGGGATACAGCAGAGAACAAATCAAATGGAAACTGAAGCACTAATTCATTCCACACCCCACTTATAGAAACGTGGGCAAGTATTAGAGTTCAGTTTTCTATAACCAGAGATCCTCCTCTATGTTTCTATTCTAATTCTGACCCTCATTTTTGAAAGTCAAATATAAATACATTTTGAAAGACAAATCTGGATTAGCTGGCCTTTCCTTGCTCAGCTGACCTCAGAGGGCCACCTTACCAGTGTATTTCCAGGTGACGTCCTCCAGAAGCAGGTTGCTGTCTCTGGGCATGTGCTTCTTGAGCCAGGCCCAACAGTGGACCTGCTGATCAGTTGGAGAAATCATGAAGAAACTGAAAGCAAGACCCAAAAGTAATCACTACCAGGCAGCGGAGAAAGGCTTGGGAAGCAATCAAGCTGTCAGGGAGTCTCAAAGCAATGAACACAACACTGGCAAATGATCTCTTACATCATCTGGAGGGTCTCTTTTTTTTTTCCTGATGATTTATTTTTGTTTGGGGCTGCTGATGAACTGGCCATGAGTTAATGACATGGTTTTTCAGCCCTGGGTGTAGAGTTAGGGTTTCCTGGGCAAGTGCACTGGTGAGAGCAGAGTGGGTTGGCAGCGAACCTCACCTGCGCTTGCTCAGGCGCGCTATGCTGCAGTCATTCTCATACCCTCCACCCTCGTTGAGCATGCCTGTATGCACGATGTGGCCCACAGGCACATCAAGGTCGTTGGAGAAGAGGTACTGCAGGATCTCTAATGCCTGGTCCCCAGTGGACTGCAGGGTGAGGGAACAAAGCAGAGAGTGAGCATGACAGCATCTGGCTGGGTCGCACAGCCTGATGAGCATGGTGGCTTGCTGAGAAGATTCAATTAGCCAGAACCCAGGTAACACTACTGCAGCTTTTCCATAGCAAGAAGCTCCAGAGAAAGCTAGCCTTTGACTCTAATGATAAATGGGCCTCTGCAAGCAGATTACAAACCAGAAACAAAGAGCTAAAAATTCAGAAAAATGTTCTAATACAGATAAAACACTGACATATACCGGAATTCTTAAATCATCCATTTTGAAGTGACAGATGAAAAACAGGAGGCATTCAATAAATGTGCAGGCTCCTAATCTGTTATCTTGGCTCCCAGATACTTACTGTTATTTCAAACTTTGTGAAAGAGGACATGTCGATGACACACACAGCTTCCTTACAGCACTTGACTTCAGACTCCACTATGTCAAACCAGTCTGGCTTATAGAAAGTCTTGCTCTGCTCAAGTGCCAGGAGGTCTGCAGGACAAAATAGGAGAAAAGGAAAAGGGGAGGGGATTTATATTGGAGAATCTCCCTGTATAGTTTAGAATGGCATAAGAGTTTTTATTTATCCTCCCAGGAACACATTCTAGCTATATACATTTAGAAATATGTTTTATTAATTCTCAGAACAGAAAAAAAAAGAACAAAAATGAGAATGTAGCTTCTTACCCTTGTCTGGTGGCACAAAGTACTTTGGCCTCTCAAATCCATGTTTCTCCATCCACCTGGCTCCTTGGGCATCCAGCCGGTCATAGAGAGGAGACGTGCGTAACTGCCTCCCGGTCTGGAAGTCCCAACGAGGAACCTTCAGATCGTACAGCAGAGCTAGAACAGGCAACAGTCTCTGAAAGCCCAGGCCACAGAGCTGAGCCCCAGTATCCACTGGGCTCTGGAGTGGTTCCTATTCCAAAGAGCATGCTTTCCAGCCTCATGTGGCCAGTTTGCCAACCAGCACCCAGGATAACAGGCGTGCTCCAGAAGAAAGAACAGTACTGCAAGAGCTGGTATCATCCCTCCATAGAGCTGTATAGCTATGCGTCACATAACAACTCTAGGTCTTTGTTCACAACTGTCATTCCAAATTAGTGGTAGAAACAACGGGAGAAAGGTCAGAGTTCTAAACATTGCTAAGCTCCACAGCAGAGATGAAGGCTGTATCTAAGTGGGACACAGATGGTTACAAAGTATGAAAAAATGGCACTTGATTCTTAGATCTTGTTGGGATCTCACACCTGTTACAGACATTTCCTCTCTAATATTTAATCCATTTCTGAAGTGAAAGGGCATATAGCATACTTGATTTGGTGGCTCTGAAATCTGACAGGTTGCATAGTATTGTCCCAGTGACATTATTCACATAACAAAGCTAGGGTCAGAATTCATTTCTCCTAATGTCCAATCTGCAACAGCAATGAGTAAAAATAGCCAGAAGAGTGTGATCTCTAGTGCCTTTCAAAGAGAAGACCTGACCTCACACTATTCCAAATACAAGGTACGTCAGGGGGTAGGGAGGCTGGGAGACTGAAGAGAAGGAAGCATTGCTGGTCTCCTTATATCGTGACAGTTTGTCAATCTCCTATGGTCCTTTATGTTCTGCTTTCCTCTTCCCCATTTCCTACCATGCTTACAATTTCTATTTTATGTCAGAGAAGGCTGCCAGAAGTGTCATATCGTCCAGGAGAAACTCAAGTTCAATCATGATTTGCATAGGTTCTCATGTAACTATGGATGAGGAGGAAATCTAGATTTATGACACTTTAACACTTTAACCAAAATATTTCTTACAAATAAAAAAACCTTTTAAGTTACACATAGTGCTGCCAGGTCCTTTATTCCCCATGCGTATGAGCTCTCTGCCACTGGCCAAAAGTCAGCACACAGTGTTGAAAGGCCCACTGTGAGCGGAACCTCCAGCTACCAAACCAGCAACTCATTCTTAATCATGAACAGTGGTCATGGCCAATGCAGAGACTTAGTCCTGAGCATCAATGTGTCCAAAATATTTAGACAAGTTCTGGCCAAGTTGGAGAACAGTTCCTCAGTATAGGAACATGAAATCACAATCTGATTTGGATCAATTCTTGATAAAAACTGTCTCTAAGGGCTTATTAGAAAATAAGTCAGAGGCAGAATAACAAATTAAGGTAGAATAACAAATTAAAATGAAGAGGCCAATCATTTAAAGTTGTAGGGAAGCGAGAATAAGGAGAAAGCAGAAATGTATGTACTATGTTCACAAAGAAGTGGTTTCCTATCTTCCTAGCATATAACAGATTAATGACAAAAATCACTCAGAGAAGCATGAAGCTTTGAGAATAACTTGGAAAATTCTCTGCCTTGGAAAGCAAACCATGGCCTCAGCTACCAAGTGGGGAGCTGGCACACTCTCTGACAGCCTCTCTGGGCAAAGCAGCATGCAGCCGCCGCCTGCAGAAGTTGCTGCTGGCAGTTTCGCAGCAGCTATGCTGCAAGTCCCGTTCTGCTTCACACTGCCAGAGCTCCATGAGGTGCCATACCCTACAGAAACCATTCCTTAAGTACCACACAGGGCACAATGCCCCACACAGGCCTGAGACAGTCAATACCATAAGCCCACCTTGAAGCAATTACTAACGAACTACAGAGAAATTTGCCCCTCTGAATGGCAGGACAAGCCCCAAATAAGGCCCTTCAACTAGGTGCAAGTGGGATAAGGTTTCACTTACGCATGACTTCCATGACCCGGTGGCGCAGAAAGGTACGGCTGCTCTGGAGAGCTCCAAAACGCTTCAGGTCTAATTCCCAGACATTTTCTGAGGGATACCCGTGCACCATCCATTCAGCCAGGTACCTGTTTAGATGTGGGGGAAGGTGTTGGGCCTCAGATGTGACACTCAGCACTATACTAGGACTCAAGAACCACCCGAATCAAAGATCCATTCTCATCACAGATGAGTGGGGCAATCCTGGCCACTGGAAGAAACAGACCTGGATCCATCTACTGCTCTCACAAGACCACTATGAGGCTTTTAGCTCTAATAAGATTCTCTAGAAATGTTTTAAGACATAAGCCCCATCTATGAGGAAGTAATAAGGTATGCATACAATAAATGTACCCTAATTTATACATCCAGTGGGTTAAAACAGTCACCTCATAGGGGTATACAGTTGTCCGACCACACCTCTTCTGCTCCAAATGTTTTTTCTTAACTCCTTGTCCATAACTTTTTCAGAGCCATTCTACAAGTCACTAAAGAAAAATGGCTTCACGAACATAAAAAGTATGTTCAGAAAAATACACAGAACATAACACAGGCCATTTTCGACTTCCGGGACGATGGCAGCGTGAGCAGGGCGGTGGAAATCTCCTCCCAAAACCATATGTATTTATGAAAATATAACAAATACAACTATTCCTAAAAAAGAGACCAGAAGATACAGGACAGCACACAGCCTGCATCTACACGGGAGAGGACTCGGCACCCCGTGAGGTGGGTAAGATATGGAGCCGCGTCCCGGCGGGCCCCGAGCACTCCCCTACCCCAGCTCACCAGCAGGAGGAGAGGATTCAGAGACGGGAGGGAGTGGAAGTACAGGCCCACAAAATAACCAGCCCTGGTGATCTGCGCCGGGAGCACTGACACACATTGCACGGTGTATCAGAGACGGAGAGACAGAGGGTGCAGGATCTGAGCTTGGGAACGCACACGGGTCCTCACAGCCGACTCCCGGGACAAAAGAAAAGCACGCGCTTTTTTTTTAGCAATCTTAAAGACACAAGGCCCCAGGAGGGTCCCAGTACACTCAGCCCAGCAGGCTGGAAGTCCTGGGGAATTTCGGACCCCTTCGCTGGCGACTGGGAAAGAGTAGCCGCACTCAGACTTTCCACAGAGATCAACAGCCTCCCATTTGTTGCCACCCCGGCCAGAGCTATAAAGGGCCCTGTGGAGCGGCGTGGCAGCAGCTGCAGAATAGTGGAGCAACAGCGCCACCTACAGCATCCCCACAGAATCTACTCCCAGTGGGTGTTTGTTTTTTTGTTTTTTTCTTTCTTTTTTCTTTTCTTTTCTTTTCCTTCTTTCTTTTTTTTTCTCTTTTCTTTCTTTTCTTTCTTTTTTTTTTCTTCTAAAAAGTCTTAAAGAGCCCAGCTGACATACGTGGCACCTACCATCAACCACTTCTATCACCATGAAAAGCCAGAGGAACATGGTACAAAGAAAACTGACCCAGACCCAGACAACACCACAGAGGGAACCTGAAGGGATGGAAATGCACAACCTTCCTGAAAAAGAACTCAGAACAAAAGTCATAATCATACTGATGGATCTACAGAGAAATATGCAAGAGCTGAGGGAGGAAGTGAGGGAAGCCAGGAAAGAAAATGCAGAAATGAGACAAGCGATCGACAGGCTTAGCAGCAGACTGGACGAGACGCAAGAGACTGTTAATGGAATACAAATCAGAGAGCAGGAATACAGAGAAGCTGAGGCAGAGAGAGATAAAAGGATCTCTAGGAATGAAAGAATATTAAGAGAACTGTGTGACCAATCCAAGTGGAACAATATTCACATTATAGGAGTACCAGAGGAAGAAGAGAGAGAAAAAGGGATGGAAAGTGTCTTTGAAGAAATAATTGCTGAAAACTTCCCAATGCTGGGGAAGGAAATACTCTCGCAGTCCACGGAAGCCCAGAGATCTCCCACCACAAGGGACACAAGGAAGACAACACCAAGACACATAATAATTAAAATGGCAAAGATCAAAGATAAAGACAGAGTATTAAAGGCAATTAGAGAGAGAAAAAAGATCACCTACAAAGGAAAACCCATCAGACTATCATCAGACTTCTCAACAGACACCTACAGGCCAGAAGAGAATGACATGATATATTTAATGTAATGAAACAGAAGGGCCGCGAAACAAGAATATTGTATCCAGCACGATTATCATTTAAATATGTCAGAGGGATTAAACAATTTCCAGACAAATGAAAGTTGAGAGTTTGCCTCTCATAAACCACCACTACAGGATATCTTAAACGGACTGCTATAGAGGGAAGCACTCCTAAGGCTAAAAAGATGTCACCAGAGAAAATAAAATCATAGCAAAGAAAGCAGACCATCCAAATACTAACTAAACGCAAAGAATAAAACACGTAGTATATAAAGAATGGAGGAGGAAGAATAGGAAGGGAGAGAAATAAACATCAGACTGTGTTTACAATAACTTAACAAGAAAGTTAAGTTCGATTGTTAGATAGTAAAGAAGCAACCCTTGAACCTTTGGTAACCACAAATCTAAAGCCAGCAATGGCAATAAGTACATATGTATCGATAATCACCCTAAATGTAAATGGACTGAATGCACCAATCAAAAGACACAGAGTAATAGAATGGATAAAAAAGTAAGACCCATCTATATGCTGCTTACAAGACACTCACCTCAAACCCAAAGATATATACAGACTAAAAGTGAAGGGATGGAAAAAGATATTTCATGCAAACAACAAGGAGAAAAAAGCAGGTGTTGCAGTACTTGTATCAGACAAAATAGACTTCAAAATGAAGAAAGTAGAAAGAAATAAAGAAGGACATTACATAATGATAAAGGGGTCAATGCAACAAGAGGATATAACCATTATAAATATATATGCACCCAAGACAGGAGTGCCAGCATATGTGAAACACATACTAACAGAATTAAAGGAGGAAATAGAAAGCAATGCATTCATTTTAGGAGACTTCAACACACCACTCACTCCAAAGGGCAGATCCACCAGACAGACAGTAAGTAAAGACACAGAGGCACTGAACAACACACTAGAACAGATGGACCTAACAGACATCTACAGAACTCTACACCCAAAAGCAACAGGATACACATTCTTCTCAAGTGCACATGGAACATTTTCCAGAATAGACCACATATTAGGCCAAAAAAAGAACCTCAATAAATTCAAAAATATTGAAATTCTACCAACCAAATTCTCAGATCACAAAGGTATAAAACTAGAAATAAATTTTAGAAAGAAATCAAAAAGGTTCACAAATACATGGAGACTTAACAACATTCTCCCAATTAATCAATGGGTTAATGACCAAATCAAAACAGAGATCAAACAATATATGGAGACTAATGACAACAACAACACAAAGCCACAACTTCTGTGGGACACAGCAAAGGCAGTTCTAAGAGGAAAGTATATTGCAATCCAGGCCAATTTAAAGAAGGAAGAACGTTCCCAAATGAATAGTCTAAAGACACAATTACTGAAATGGGGAAAAAGAACAAATGAGGCCCAAAGGCACCAGAAGGAGGGACTTAATAAAGATCAGAGAAGAAATAAATAAAACTGAAATAAAAAAATAGAAAAAAAATCAATGAAACCAAGAGCTGGTTCATTGAAAAAATAAACAAAATAGATAAACCCCTAGCCAGACTCATTAAGAGAAAAAGAGAATCTACACACATAAACAGAATTAGAAATAATAAAGGAAAAATAACGACAGACCCCACAGAAATAAAGAATTAGAATATTATGAGAATCTATATGCTAACAAGCTGAAAAACCTAGAAAAATGGGACTTCTTAGAAAAATACAACCTTCCAAGACTGACCAAGCAAGAAACAGAAAAACTAAACAGACCAATCACCAGCAACGCAATTGAATCGGTAATCAAAAAACTACCAAAGAACAAAACCCCCGGACCAGATGGATTCACCTCTGAATTCTACCAGACATATAGAGAAGAAATAACACACATTCTCCTTAAAGTTTTTCAAAAAATAGAAGAGGAGGGAATACTTCCAAACTCATTCTATGAAGCCAGCATCACTCTAATACCAAAACCTGGGCAAAGACCTCACCAAAAAAGAAAATTACAGACCAATATCCCTGATGAACGTAGATGCAAAAATACTCAACAAAATATTAACAAACCGAATTCAAAAATACATCAAGAGGATCATACACCATGATCAAGTGGGATTCATCCCAGGGATGCAAGGATGGTACAACATTCGAAAATCCATCAACATCATCCACCACATCAACAAAAAGAAGAACAAAAACCACATGATCATCTCCATAGATGCTGAAAAAGCATTTGACAAAATTCAGCATCCATTCCTGATTAAAACTCTCAACAAAATTGGTATAGACAGCAAGTACCTCAACATCATAAAGGCTACATATGACAAACCCACAGCTAACATCATACTTAATGGCGAGACGCTGAAAGCTTTTCATCTAAGATCGGGAACAAGACAGGGATGCCCACTCTCTCCACTGTTATTCAACATAGTACTGGACGTCCTAGCCACGGCAATCAGACAAAACAAAGACATACAAGGCACCCAGATTGGTAAAGAAGAAGTCAAATTGTCACTATTTGCAGATGACATGATATTGTACATAAAAAACCCTAAAGACTCCACTCCAAAACTACTAGAACTAATATCTGAATTCAGCAAAGTTGCAGGATACAAAATTAACACACAGAAATCTGTTGCTTTCCTATACACTAATGATGAACTAACAGAAAGAGAAATCAGAAAAACAATTCCATTCACAATTGCATCAAAAAGAATAAAATACCTAGGAATAAACCTAACGAAGGAAGTGAAAGACCTGTACTCTGAAAACTACAAGACACTCCTAAGAGAAATTAAAGAGGACACTAACAAATGGAAATGCATCCCATGCTCTTGGCTAGGAAGAATAAATATTGTCAAAATGGCTATAGTACCTAAAGCAATCTACAGATTCAATGCAATCCCTGTCAAAGTACCAACAGCTTTCTTCAATGAACTGGAACAAATAATTCTAAAATTCATATGGAACCACAAAAGACCCTGAATAGCCAAAGCAATCCTAAGAAGGAGGAATAAAACAGGGGGAATTACACTCCCTGACTTCAAGCTCTACTACAAAGCCACAGTAATCAAGACTATTTGGTATTGGCACAAAAACAGACCCACAGACCAGTGGAACAGAATAGGAAATCCAAACATTAACCCAAACATATACAGTCAATTAATATTTGATAAAGGAGCCTTGGATATACACTGGGGAGACGATAGCCTCTTCAGCAGCTGATGTTGGCAAAACTGGACAGCTACATGTAAGAGAATGAAACTGGACTACTGTCTAACCCCATACACAAAAGTCAACTCAAAATGGATCAAAGACCTGAATGTAAGTCATGAAACCATAAAACTCTTAGAAAAAAACACAGGGAAAAATCTCTTGGACATAAACATGAGCGACTTCTTCATGAACATATCTCCCCGGGCAAGGGAAACAAAAGAAAAAATGAACAAGTGGGACTGTATCAAGCTGAAAAGCTTCTGTACAGCAAAGGACACCATCTGTAGAACAAAAAGAGATCCTACAGTATGGGAGAATATATTCATAAATGACGTATCCAATAAGGGGTTGACATCCAAAATATATAAAGAACTCATGCACCTTAACAAACAAAAAGCAAATAATCCAATTAAGAAATGGGCAGAGGACATGAACAGACACTTCTCCAAAGAAGAAATTCAGATGGCCAACAGGCACATGAAAAGATGCTCCATATAACTAATCATCAGAGAAATGCAGATTAAAACCACAATGAGATATCACCTCACACCAGTGAGGATGGCCAACATCCAAAACACAAACAACAACAAATGTTGGCAAGGATGTGGAGATAAGGGAACCCTCCTACACTGCTGGTGGGAATGCAAATTAGTTCAACCATTGTGGAAAGCAGTCTGGAGGTTCCTCAAAAAACTCAAAATAGAAATACCATTTGACCCAGGAATTCCACTCCTAGGAATTTACCCTAAGAATGCAGCAGCCCAGTTTGAAAAAGACATATGCACCCCTATGTTTATTGCAGCACTATTTACAATGGCCAAGAAATGGAAGCAACCTAAGTGTCCATCAGTAGATGAATGGATAAAGAAGAGGTGGTACATATACACAATGGAATATTATTCAGCCATAAGAAGAAAACAAATCCTACCATGTGCAACAACATGGATGGAGCTAGAGGGTATTATGCTCAGTGAAATAAGCCAAGCCGAAAAAGACAAGTATCAAATGATTTCAGTCATATGTGGAGCATAAGAACAAAGAAAAATACTGAAGGAACAAAACAGCAGCAGACTCACAGAACCCAAGAACACACTAATAGTTACCAAAGGGAAAGGGACTGGGAGGATGGGTGGGAAGGGAGGGACAAGGGGGAAAAAGGGGCACTATGATTAGCAGACGTAATGGGGGGGCCACGGCAACGGTTGTACCACTCAGAGAAGACAAGTAGTGATTCTATACCATCTCACTATGCGGAGGGACAGTGACTGTAATGGGGTTGGTGGGGGGGACCTGATGAAGGGAGTAGTTTAATAACCATAATATTGCACATGTAATTGTAGATTAATGATACCAAAATAAATTATAAAAAAAACAGGCCGTCTCACCATTTTCAAGTGGATATTTCTGTGGCGTTAGGTGCATTCAGACTGTAGAATAACCATCACCACTATCCAGCTCTGCCACGCCGTCCATCTTCTGAAACTGAACTCTACACATTAAGCAGTCACTCTCCATTCCTGACCACGGGCAGCCACCATCCTACTGTCTGTGTCTATGGACTCTAAGCATGTCATGCAGGTGGAATCACACAATACTTGTCCTGTTATGACAGGCTCATTTTCTTAGCACCTATTTTTTTAAATATTTTTTTAAATTTATTTTGGTATATTACTGTATAATTACATGTGCAATATTATGGTTATTAAACTACCCCCTTCATCAGGTCCCCCCCACCAACCCCATTACAGTCACTGTCCATCAGCGTAGTGACATGCTACAGAGTCACTACTTGTCTTCTCTGAGTTGTACAACCCTCCCTGTGCCCCCCCAACATTACATCTGCTAATCGTAATGCCCCTTTTTCCCTCTTATCCCTCCCTTCCCACCCATCCTCCCCAGTCCCTTTCTCTTTTAACTATTAGTCCGTTCTTGGGTTCTGAGTCTGCTGCTGTTTTGTTCCTTCAGTTTTTTTCTTTGTTCTTATACTCCACATATGAGTGAAGTCATTTGGTACTTGTCTTTCTCTGCCTGGCTTATTTCACTGAGCATTATACCCTCTAGCTCAATCCATGTTGTTGCAAATGGTAGGATTTGTTTTGTTTTTATGGTCTTAGCACCTATTTTTAAATAAAACTTAGACTACTCAGCATGATCATCTTTCTCAGCACATGTGGATGTTTCTAAACTCAATTACATACTCAAAGGACCAACATTTGCTAGTAGTGAAAGAACAAAAAGAACATCCCACAGGCTCCATGGCTAACTCCAAACGAGGAGTTCCAAAAGCGTTTTGCACGCTGTCATTTCTGGACTAGGAGATGGGGGGAAACTCTCAAATTGCACGGACCTCCCTCTCACTAACATACTGGACTAAATATATTGCACCACATTAGCAAGTCAGTCTAGACAGGAAGGAGACCCCAAGCCGAGACTTACCTGCCAGCTCCCCCACCAAACGAAAGGCCAGCAGAGTTCATTCCTGCCAGGACAAAGTAGCCCTGCACCGAGGGAGACTCGCCCATGATGCACCTCATGTCGGGTGTGAAGGTCTCGGGGCAATTCACCAACTTCATGATTTCCAGCGTCTCCAGTTCCGGCATCCTGCGCAGCAGGGAACTCAGCAGGGGCTCTGAGCAGTAAAAACAAACCCAAACAGAGCACCCAGCTTAGGGAGTTTACAGCCTCACAGCCTCTTCCACTCACCCTCCTTTCAGAAATTCTCTCAGAAGAGGTTTTTCTAAGAAGAGCCAATTGGACTCCTGATCAGAAAGCAGACACCTTGGTGGAATTTTGGCCGCACCTACGAAGTACTTGGCATCAAGACTGAGAAGATACTCTTCAGCAAGGTAAGGAGCTGTGAAGAGCAAACACCACATGTGGCTGCAAAGAAGAATCCCCAGGCGCCCAGCGCTTGCAGAGAAGCCCTTCAGAGGCACCAGAGGTTCGCAGGGAAAGCTGCAGCTGGACGAGTTCCAGCAGACAGACCGACCCTGAGCCTGTTTCACAGGAAGCCTGTCGTCTGGGGACATGGCGGGTTCTTCATGCTATTCTCTCCACTTTCAAGAGTTTAAAATTGCCCACAATAGAGAGATTATTGTTTAAAATGTCCAGCCAGGGTGGGACAGCAGCTCCTCACTACAGACCCTTTCATATCTTTTGCATTTGGGACCATGTGACTATATTAACTATTCAGTATATAAAGTTACTAAAAACTGAGTATGTAAATATCAAATCACTATGACATACACCTGAAACTAATACAACATTGTATGTTCATTATTCTTCCATTAAAAGAAAGAAATTGAGTCAAAGACTATAGGAACACAATTCGACTTTCTATAAATGTCTTCCATCTTATATGATGTCCTACAAAAAGGCCTCCTCCCAGCCTAAAATTTCAGCAATGACTTTAGGTCAATGAGTAATGAGCCAAAAGTGCCTTACTGAAGAGTTCAGTCCCCTGAGTCTGCTACCCGGTTAGTGCATCCCTGACCAAGCAAAGTCTAGACCAGCCTCTGTCACCATCACGTGGGGTTGTTCTGAAGACTGAATGAGGAGCTATTCTCACAAAGGTCCTGGAAAACCTAACATCTTAGACAAACATAGGGCAGGCAATATCACTTAATCTAGTTCACACACCAAAGTGATCCCAGTCTTCCTGTAGATTCTGTATCTCCAGCTGGTTCTTGCCCTCAGTGAAAATTGGCTTTGGGTTCTTCTCAAAGCCCCCAGATAAAATGCCACCCTGCCAGTTGCGAATATAAATTCTTCCGTCAGCATCCACAACAGCTGAGTGAGAGATGACAAGGGAGTGGGGAGAAGAGACAAAGGGATTAGAGGTAAGCCAGCTTTAGAAAGGGTCAGAGAATGAAAACAAAACACCCATTGTTGGCTTTATTAACGAAACAGTCTCCAGGGGACACAGGCAGGCTTTCCAGTGTCTTTCACGGTCCCAGGGGAGGATCCTCCCTCTCAGGAGGACAGTGGAGACTTTCTCAGACTATCCCTAACTCCACTGGTTACCTAGAAACTCTGACTGGCCCTCACAGGCAAACTGCAGAACTGCCGCCGCACCACGTGAGAGCCCACCAGAACGGGGTGGGGCCACAGAGCCCACCTACGCCTTGGGTCCCTAAAGGCCCTGAGGCCTCCAGAGTGATAGCAAACCCCTCCTCGGGGGCCCAGGGCCACAGAACAATGTGAGTCTGCAGCTTCCCCAGGACAGCTCTACAGTGGAGAGCGTTCCAGTCAACAACTCCAGGTTCCATTCCAAACAGTCTCAATGTAGACCTCTGTTGGGATGGTACTTAGCTTGCAAAGAGAAACCAACAAAAATACTGCTAGGTGGAATGCCCGACTGGCCATCCTTTCATAAAGAGTGCTTAAAATAAAGTCAGACTGGGGTCCACCTCCCGTAACAATGCTCTGGGAAAGACAAGACTTTCGGGCACAGTCTATCCTTAGCAGAAAGTGTTCCTTTCAGAGGACAGAACAGTGGCAAGGAAACAAGATTAAAAACAAAGTGTAAGTCCTCACTTGGTGTGCTGCTCTGCAGAGGGGTCTCCAAGGGGCGAGTCAGAAGGTAGAAGTGTTCGCAGGCATGTAACGGGATACTAACCGGCTCCTCGTTGGACAGACCCAGCTCGTATGCCCACTACAAACGGACAGATTTATTTGTGGGTGGGAACAGGAACAGAAAGACACATGAGCAAGTTCAGCCACTTGAAAGGAGTTTAATTTCAAGTGGCTTGTGTGTGTTCTTGCTACAATGTCAAGTGTGGGAAGCCAAGTCCAGCCTGCTTTCGTTCAATTATTGGGATGGAGAGCAACAGTCAATGTTTTAAACCATTAGAAGTCCTGTTAGATCAAGACAGAAAGATTTACCAGCTAGAAGAAGGAGCTCTTGGGGAGCAAATGAGGCCCCTTTAACAAATGCCTGGCCTCAGCTACCAACCCAAATACCAAACGTAAATGAACTTCACATGGCAAGAAGTTTTCCTAGGTCACCCTAAGACTGTAGAGTGGAAGGCAAGGGACCAATGTGCCTTAAAAGTAGAAGCAGCTGAGTATTTGAGCTGAATCCATGCTCCTGCCACAGTAAAGCAGCCTCATACTTTACCTGTTAGGTTGTAAGATGAAAGGAACCTCCAGAAAAAGACCCAATAGCAAGGATTTATGTCAATGCCCAGAGGTTTCCCAGCCTTTCTGACCAGGATGGCACCAGTTCACAGAGGCAGGGCACAGTGGCATCTATCTGAGGAACAGCTATAGGTTTCTGACTTGAAGTACAAGAATTCTGAGTTTTCCAGTCCAAACAAGGAGTGTGGCCCCTGATGTCTCTTTAGTCTATCACAATGTTAATCTTACATCTGTGCACCAAAAATGCCTGGAGATTGAAGTCAGATAAGAAAATAGGTGACCCAGTATTGTTTCTAACCTACCTGACCAGCACAGTTGACAAAATACTGGCATTCGATCTGTCCTTTATCTGTCTCCACGCCAGTAACATGACTCTTTTTGACCATTACATGGAGAACGCTTGTCCGGTCATAGATCTGAACACCTGTTCCAAGGTAAAGAAAGGATTGGTGAATCCATCCTCCACTGATCCAGAATTAAGGCATCTGCAAGTGGGTTCTCAAAGCCAGGTCAATGCCTTAATTTAAAAAAACAAAACACTCCTCAGAACCACATCCTGAGACTCTATAAATGGGCCCATTCCAAGACTAATCTAGGTGACGTTGGTATCTAGTCAGATTCCAAGAATCAAAGGGGCAGAGAAGAAAAAATCCAAACAGGGCATCTTAAATCTACATCATGAATCAGTTCATTCAAAGTGTGTAACACCATGGAAACTGATTTGTCTTCCCCTCATTCATTCTAACACTGCACATGGTCCAAGATGTGGAATAAATCCCCAAGGTGTGTTCTGACCCTGAGCCTCTCAAGTTCTGCTGGGGGTGGTGGGGACTCCCTTGAGTCTGAAGTGCATTAATCAGATTAAAAGCAGTTCCTTAGGCCTCTAATAAGAAAAGCATGGCCCTGAGGGAAAATACTTATCCACAGGTGTTACATTAAAACAAACACCATTAAGAGCCCCCATTTCAAAGGGGAAGCCAAGTTGTGGTCACTGCCTACTGTGAGACACTTTCCTAGGTAACCGCATCCCTCCTAACCCAAAAGCCTGCTTACCATGCTGGGAGGCAGCACTTGCCAGGGCAAGAGCCACGTCAGCGGAGGACACCACTGCATCCTCGGGCACATGCAGGGCCCCCACCAGGTCGTGCACATTGAGGAGAGGGTGAAGTTCGGCCACTTTCTTGGGGGAGATGATCTCAGAAGGGATGCCTATAACACTGCCACAGAACACAAGGGGACAATGACATGCACTGGCCCCCTGGCAGAGGTCCATCTGACCGTAAAGTCGGGACAGGCTTCTTGCCTCATACATACTTCAGCCTCGAGTTGATGCGCTTCAGGGAGATCAGCCGGTCCTGAGTTTGGGCCAGAAAGACTGAGCCTGTCCTTATGTAACCTGGAAGAAACACCGGACCAAACTGAGACAGCCCAGGGCAAATGGAGGGAGGCAGAAAGCAAGTCTGCTAGACTGTAAGTTTGAAGACCTGCAAGGTGTCCTGGCACTGCCGCCATCTAAACCTCAGCTCAGAGTTTCATGAGGATCAAAAGAGACTTCAATGTACATAAAACCACTCTTAAAGTAAAAATGAAAAATACCATTGCTGAAAGATCTTTTGTAGGGTAATGTAACTCAGAATCCATCTCTACTCTTCCCTCTTGTTAGGATGCCTCCTCCAAGTTTTGGTGGGCATGGAACCCTTGGTGAAGACCTCCCACAACACCAGCCCTAGTGGGGGTTGGACACTCCCTCTCCTTTCCCAGTATGGCCAGTGGGCATGTGACCTAAGCTCAGCCAATCAGACCCTCTCAGAATGATCAGTGTCCACAAGCAGGTGAATGGCTGAGGGTCACTCATCTCAGGAGCAGCAGTGTTGCTGGCCAGCCCCTTCTTCTGCCAGCTGAGGGACTGTCTGCTGTGAGCACCCCACATCCTGGCCTCCATGCTGCCTCCAGCTGGTCTGCCAACTCTACTGGCCCCCAAAGGCCTTCCAGCAAACTCCTTCTTGCCCAAGTTAGTCAGAGTCGATTCCTGTTGTTTGCAATCAGATACCTGACATAACCATTATTGGTCTTGGGTGAGAGACCATCCTCCTAAATTGCAATGACTCTCAGTCCTTTAGAGGAAAACACTGACTCAGTCAGGTACCTTTTGAAAAGAAGCTACAGTGAGGATTTAAATATTTTCCTTATTTCTTTTGAAAGTATCAGATAAATATGCCCTTCACTGACATGACAAGAATGTATCGGTTTTGAGAAGTGATATTTCAGCTTTCTGACTATAATACACTTTGGCAGCGGTTAAGGGCCATGAAACAGAACAGTTACATTCAGTAAGAAAAAAAGGTAGTCATACAGGGTATTAAAAGGCAAGTTAAAGAAGAAATGTAAGTGGCCAATAAACCTATGAAATAATGTTTAACTGAAAGATGTAAATCAAAATCTGGTAACTTTTTTCATCTCTCAGATTAGTAAAAATTAAAATACTCAACTCTGAGAAGACTGTAAAGAAAGAAGCACTCGGACACACTGATGGTGAGAAGGTACAACCCTTTTGGAGGACAATTTGGCAATACCCATCCAAGGTTATATGACACACCCCTTGCTCAAGTCATCCATCTTCCAGAAATCTAACCTTTAGAAATAGCAATAAACATTAAAGATATAAAGACAAGAGTGTTTACTGAATCACCTTTATAAAGAAAAAGAAAAGAAAACCGACAGCTGTCAGGGAATGGGAAGCTGGTAGACCGACCTATGGGATGCATATGCTATGGAGCCTGACTCCTCACTTACAAACAAGAAAACAGACTGATTTGCATGTGCCAATTTGGACTGCAGCCTAGACTACACTATTATTTAACTATTATTAAAAATGTTTCTGTATTTTCAGAAACAAGAACTTAACACATAACAGGGGCATAATTGTAGACTCAAAAGATGGTACAAAGAGCATGTGATAAACTAACTTACTCAACAAACAGTGCTGATAAAGGTAATGTGAAAACTTGGGAGAGACAAGAGCCACGTGGGTTGAATGGTCTGGAATGGATGCTGCGTGAAGTACTGACTGACGTATCGGGATGTTTGAGGACAGGCAGAATTTGGATGGCTTGAGAAGCAAGCAGATGGTTATTTTCCAGCCCTGAAAACGTAAGCCAATATATTTGGTTGGTTCGGAGACACCAGCCTTGGAGTTGAAGACTATGACTTGTCAGTTGAATTTCAATTTTATGTTAAGTCAGAGGTTCTCAGGCCTGCCTGCACATTAGAATCACTTGGGAATTGTCTGTTTAATTGCCTGGGCCTGGGCCCCACCCCCATCCTGATTCTGTGGGTCCAGGGTGAGGCCTGGACACAGGTAATTCCAATGTGCAATGGTTCTCGAGCCTGGCTGTGCATCAGCTGAGAAGCTTCTAAATTATCTATGCCCAAAGTTTCACCCCAAATCAAAAAACTGAACTATGACCTAGAATCTGAAGGTGGGATACCTGCACCAGCAGTTTTAAAAAGCTCCCTAGGTGATTACTGGGGGGGTGGGGGGGAGTAACTTTTTCATTATAATTCCAAACTTAAGGAAAAGCTGGAAAGCTAGTAAAAAGAACAATACTATTATCCAATCCCCAGTCTATGTTCGAATTTCATTGACTGTCCTAATGACATGCACTCCCTCTAGGCCTCTGGCCCAGGATCCAATCCAGGGGCAGGCACTGCCTTTAGCTGTCTTTTCTCCTAGGTCTTCTTTGATCTGGAGCAATGCCTCGTGCTCTCTCTTCTTGACTTTGACACTTTCGAAGAGTACAGGTCAGGCATTTTGCAGCACATCTCTCGCTCTGGGTTAGTCCGAGTTCTTTGTGAGAAGACACAGGTCAGGAATTTTGGCAGGACCACCCCAGAGGTGATTGACCTTTCCTTCTGCCATGACTCTTTCCCACATCTGGCAGTGTTAAGCTGGACCACACACTTAAGGCATCATCTGCCAGGTTTCTCCAGTGTACAGTTACTATTTTCCCCTTTGTAATTAACAAGTGGCCTGTGGGAAGATACTTCTAGACTAAGTATCCCACTTCATCATGTTTTCACCCAGTAGTTACAGTATCCATTGGCAATTCTCTCCTGAAATCAGTACCACTATGATGGAGGCTGAATGGTGGTTTGCTCATGCCATTATTCCTTTACATTCATTAGCTGGCGTTCCTTAGTAAAGTGGTTTCCCCTTCCTCCTAATTTAATTTTTTAACTTACTTTATTAATGTGGATTCATGGAGTCCTCCTTTACACATTGGGTTATATACACGGCTGTCATTTACTTTCTTGCTCCCATTATCCCACACTGGAAGAGGAAGAGGCCCTCCGGCTAGCTCCTGTGTCCTGTGGCGTGCCTCCATCACTAATGTATACTGCCCCAGCACCAGCCAGGAACCAGTCATTTCTCCAAGAAGCTCTGAAGCGTCCTTTTAGGTGAGAACATCCTCCAAAACCCAGATCTGAGCACTGGTGTGTTTATGCTACTGGGGTTCCACCATGGCCTCTAAGCCCTCTCTGCTGACACAGCTGTGAACGGCCCCCTTGGGACTCCTGCTCTGACCAAAGCTGTGACTCACCACTACTGACACCATCTCCAATTCCAGTCCAGCCCCACGGGGCTCCTTCTGCCACCCTCCTTTCCACGCTGCGACTCCCTTCCCCACAACAAGAAGCCTGGACCCCTTTGTCCTCAGTATAGTTGCCCGGGTGCTCAATCCTAGAATAGAGATGGCCGGACACTGACACAGCAACACTGAAAAAACACAGAAGCTTGCTAAAGGCAGTCAAAGTTCACACATCTCTTCGTCTGCAGACTGAGGGTCCACAGTCAACACACCCAGGCCCCGTTTTGCCCAGGCCAGTCCTTCCTCCCCTCCAGTGCCGCTGCTGTTCATCTGAAATCCAGCTGGGTTCTGATGGCATCTCGGGTAGTATTCCACCGCAGGTTTCCCTCACCGTTGATGTTCTGGTTTATATTTGAGTATGCAAAATGCTAACACGGTTCTAAAAGTCAAAACCACAAGGGGTAAATGCGGAAATACCACTGTCCCCACCCCTGCACCATCTCCCACTTACCCATGAAAGTCACCAAGCTCAGTCGCCTCTGCCTTATCCTTCCTGTACTTTTTTTTGCAAACATGCTAAGTGTATCCTCCCATATTTCTTATGTCTTCTTATTTCCTAGACCAAAGTAGCATATTATATGTGCTCTTTTTATCCTTTGTTGTTCTCACTGAACAAAGCATCCCAGAAATCACTCCACGCAGTTTGCAGGCATCGCCCTCCTCCTCCCCGCTCTGCCTAGCAGTCCTCTATGTGTGTGTGCCATTTATTCAACCAGCCTCCTAGGTGTGGACATTTACACTTACAACCCTACATCTGTGGTTAAACAGTATTACAACAAATAACCTCATGCATGTATATTTTCCTGCACAACATTTTTAAGTGGATAAAAGGTGGTATATAATAACAGGCTTAACACCACCTCAGTGTATTGGTTCAAAAATATGTACCTGCATACACATACAGAAAAAGCAGCTGGAAAGGGACAAGTTAAACACAGCAGTAAGCTTTGCGTAGGTATTCAGTGGATAGAAAAGATGTTCATTTTTCATATTTCTGCACTGTTTGTGCTTTATATGCCTATAAATTTACATATCTATGCTTAAGACTTTTTTAAAGTTCCTTTTAACCCACTAAGTAATTTTTAAAAGTTGACCTGTCACTAACTTGGAAAATGGGGTTAATCTCCCTGCATCTGGAGTTCTTCATCTACAAAAGAATGACCCTTTCTTATTATAAGATCAAATCAAATATAGAATACTTTCAAAAGGGTACTGAAACCTTTAGATTATCACATTCATTTGCTTGGCAGAAGTTATCACATGTGCACTGAAGCTCCAGGAACCGACGGTGCCTAGTCAGGGGATCAGGCCTCTTGCAGTCATCCAGTAATACTGATTAACAAGCAGTTAACATACACCTCACATAAGTGAGCTGTTTTCTGAGGTTCAGCATATAATATCTTATTAAATATAGGCCGTACATATGTCGCTTGTCTTTATTTAGTGTCTCAAAAGCAGTCCACTGAACAACAGTGATTGTGGTAGGGAACACCATCCACTGTGCCAAATCATAGAATTCCCCACCAGGGAAGCCCCCCCATCATCTCTCACTGCACCACTGGGCACTGTAGTGTGGGTGAGGCACTGAGGGTGACCCCCTTATTCTCCCTTGCCTGACTTCCTCACTGCCCCACATCCACCTGGGAGGTACCAGGCCCAATAAGGGGTTCCAGATGGTGACTTATAAGTAAAGCCAGGCTAAATTCCTTACAGAAAAGCAGCTTATTACCCTGCAGGTTTCCTCTAGAATCCAATCAGCTGAGCAACCCAAGGCCCGGGGTCCATTATGTGGACCCATTTTCTGACTCAAACCCTGCTTAATATCGATTTCTAGTACCTTGTTGCCACCAAATTAAATCCAACTCTGCCTGTCCTACCTGTAGCAAACGTCTTCCCTAATAAAAGCCAGCGATGGTGCTGCAGCAGAAAGTACTTCCATTTTGTTCACTCCCCAGCCCCTGCCTCTCAACAGGAAACCGGGCCAAGTCAATGGCACCCTGGAGAGTCAAGCTCACATACTGGGTAGGGACCAGGGTGAGGCAAGCCAGGTACCCAGGGTGCCATGCTCAGGAGGCTCTCCCTCTCGCACTGTGCCAGCGTGGGGTCAGCCCAGGAGCCTGGCCCGCCTTGCTCCGCCTGGGCCTGGCCCTGCTTATGTGCCCAAGAAGACACGGCCTCCTCCTTCCCCGCCTCCAGCTCCTCTCCTGGCTCCTCTCTCCACTTCCATGTCCATCAAATCTCAGCTACTACCTATTCAGTCTTACTATGTAATTTACAAAAAAGGCTACACTTCATGAAAGTAGGAATTACATGAGAGAGAAATGTTATAAAACCTTACTCTGTGATCAGAATTTCAAATAATCCAAATCTCACCTTCCCTAACTAAAACTGTGTTGTATGTGTCACAATTCCTAAGTTGGCTGGCAAAGGAAACCAGAAACTGTGCTTACGCTACAATCACATGGCAGAGCCACTTTAGGTGACAAATAGAAAAAGCTGCCATCCATTGTCAGGATTAGTCTTGAATTATTGTGATTTGGATTCTGTGAGGTATTCAAAAGCACAACCCTCATGTAGGCAAGTGTCCCGAATTCCATCACTGGGCCTCACTAACCCTACATGACAATCAGTGTGGTCATCAAATGCCTTCAGCAGCCATGAGACTAGGCTCAACTCTGGGCTTCTGGCAAGCCCACCACCTCACCAGAAACCACACTGTGCAGCAGTCTTCCTGGTCCTGGAACAGTTCCTCTTACTCCAGTTCTATTTAGCTTCTAAGTCCCTGTGTCCTTTTCCCCCTAATTACACAGACAGGAAGACACATGTTTAAGCTTTTTAGTCAGAAATAGCCTTAACAGCACACAATGGTGAACTTCAGTGGGTCCAACGATGATTTAACTATCAAGCACCTCATCGTTTATTTATTTTGCTGTCATTAATGTACAATTACACGAACATTGTGGTTACTAGACTCCCCCTATTATCAAGTCCCCTCCATATACCCCATTACACTCACTGTCCATCAGCACAGTAAGATGCTATAGAATGACTATTTGTCTTCCCTGTGTTGTACCGCCTTCCCTGTGTCCCCCCCACCTACATTATACATGCTAATTGTAATGCCTCCTTTTCCCCCTTATCCCTCTCTTCCCACCCACCTTCAATCCCTTTCCCTCTGGTAACTGTTAGTCCATTCTTGGGTTCTGTGAGTCTGCTGCTGTTTTGTTCCTTCAGTTTTTGCTTTGTTCTTATACTCCACAGATGAGTGAAATCATTTGATACTTGTCTTTCTCTGCCTGGCTTATTTCATTGATCATAATACCCTCTAGCTCCATCCATGTTGTTGCAAATGGTAGGATTTCTTTTCTTCTTTTGGCTGAATAATATTCCATTGTGTATATGTACCACATCTTCTTTATCCATTCATCTACTGATGGACACTTAGGTTGTTTCCATTTCTTGGCTATTGTAAATAGTGCTGCGATAAACATAGGGGTGCATATGTCTTTTTCATACTGGGATCCTGCATTCTTAGGGTAAATTCCTAGGAGTGGAATTCCTGGGTCAAATGGTATTTCTATTTTGAGTTTTTTGAGGAACCTCCATACTGCTTTTCCACATGGTTGAACTAATTTGCATTCCCACCAGCAGTGTAGGAGGGTTCCCTTTTCTCCACATCCTCGCCAATATTTGTTGTTGTTTGTTTTTTGGATGTTAGCTATCCCAACTGGTGTGAGGTGATATCTCATTGTGGTTTTAATTTGCATTTCTCTGACGATTAGCAATGTGGAGCATCTTTTCATGTGCCTGTTGGCCATATGAATTTCTTCTTTGGAGAAGTGTCTGTTCAGATCCTCTGCCCATTTTTTAATTGGATTATTTGCTTTTTGTTTGTTGAGGTGCATGAACTCTTTATATAATTTGGATGTCAACGCCTTAACAGATATGTCATTTATGAATATATTCTCCCATACTGTAGGACCTTTTTGTTCTACTGATGGTGTCCTTTGCTGTACAGAAGCTTTTTAGCTTGATATAGTCCCACTTGTTCATTTTTGCTTTTGTTTCCCTTGCCCAAGGACATGTGTTCAGGAAGAAGTTGTTCATGTTTATATTCAAGAGATTTTGCCTATGTTATCCTCTAAGAGTTTTATGGTTTCATAACTTATTCAGGTCTTTGATTCATTTTGAGTTTACTTTTGTATATGGAGTTAGACAATAACTCAGTTTCATTCTCTTACATGTAGCTGTCCAGTTTTGCCAATACCAGATATTAAAGAGGCTGCTATTTCTCCACTGTGTATACACGGCTCCTTTACTGTATATTAATTGACCATATATGCTTGGATTTATATCTGGGCTCTCTATTCTGTTCCACTGGTCTATGGGTCTGTTCTTGTGCCAGTACAAACTGTCTTGATCACTGTGGCTTCGTAGTAGAGCTTCAAGTCAGGGACCATAATTCCTCCTGCTTTATTCTTCCTTCTCAGGATAGCTTTGGCTATTCGGGGTCTTTTGTTGTTCCATGTGAATTTTAGAACTATTTGCTCTAGTTCATTGAAGAATGCTGTAGGTATTTTGATAGGGATTGCATTGAATCTGTAGATTGCTTTAGGCAGGATGGCCATTTTGACAATATTAATTCTAACTATCCATGAGCACGGATGTATTTCCATTTATGGGTATCTTCTTTAATTTCTCTCATGAGTGTCTTGTAGTGTTAAGAGTAAAGGTCTTTCACTTCCTTGGTTAGGTTTATTCCTAGGTATTTTATTCTTTTTGATGCAATTGTGAATGGAATTGTTTTCCTGATTTCTCTTTTTGCTAGTTCATCATTACTGTATAGAATACAACAGATTTCTGTGTATTAATTTTGTATCACGCAACTTTGCTGAATTCAGATATTAGAGTTAGTAGTTTTGGAATGGCTTCTTTAGGGTTTTTTATATACAATATCATGTCATCTGCAAACAGGGACAGTTTGACTTCTTCCTTACCAATCTGGATGCCTTTTATTTCTTTGTGTTGTCTGATTGCCGTGGCTAGGAACTCCAGAACTATGTTGAATAAAAGTGGGGAGAGTGGGCATCTGTGTCTTGTTCCCAGTCTTAAAAGAAAAACTTTCAGCTTCTCACAGTTAAGTATAATGTTGGCTATGGGTTTGTCATATATAGCCTTTATTATGTTGAGGAACTGGCCCTCTATACCCATTTTGTTGAGAGTTCTTCATCTTTTTTTTAATAAAATTTTTTATTTTGGTATCAAGAATCTACAATTACATGTGCAACATTATGGTTCCTAGACTCCAAACATCAAGTCTCCCCAATATACCCCATTACAGTCACTGTCCATCAGCATAGTGTGATACTATAGAATCACTACTTGTCTTCTCTGAGTTGTACAGCCCTCCCCGTGCCCCCCCCCCACATTATATCTGCTAATCATAATGCCCCATTTCCCCCCGTATCGCTCCCTTCCCAGCCATCCTCCCCAGTCCCTCTCCCTTTGCTAACTGTTAGTCCATTCTTGGGTTCTGTGAGTCTGCTGCTGTTTTGTTCCTTCAGTATTTTTTCTTTGTTCTTATACTCCACAGATGAGTGAAATCATTTGATACTTGTCTTTTTCCACCTGGCTTATTTCACTGAGCATAATACCCTCTAGCTCCATCCATGTTGTTGCAAATGGTAGGATTTCTTTTCTTCTTATGTCTGAATAATATTGCATTGTGTATATGTACAACCTCTTCTTTATCCATTCATCTACTGATGGACACTTAGATTGCTTCTATTTCTTGGCTATTGTAAATAGTGCTGCATGTCTTTTTAAAACTGGGCAGGTGCATTCTTAGGGTAAATTCTTAGGAGTGGAATTCCTGGGTCAAAAGGTATTTCTATTTTGAGTTTTTTGAGGAACCTCCATACTGCTTTCCACAATGGTTGAACTAATTTGCATTCCCACCAGCAGTGTAGGAGGGTTCCCCTTTCTCCACATCCTCACCAACATTTGTTGTTGTTTGTGGTTGGGTGGTGGCCATCATTACTGTTGTGAGGTGATATCTCATTGTGGTTTTAATCTGCATTTCTCTGATGATTAGCAATGTGGAGCATCTTTTCATGTGCCTGTTGGCCATCTGAATTTCTTCTCTGGAGAAGTGTCTGTTCAGATCCTCTGCCCATTTATTAATTGGATTATTTGCTTTTTGTTTGTTCAGGTGCGTGAGTTCTTTATATATTTTGGATGTCAACCCCTTATCAGATATGTCATTTATGAATATATTTTCCCATACTGTAGGACGTCTTTTTGTTCTACTGATGGTGTCCTTTGCTGTACAGAAGCTTTTTAGTTTGATATAGTCCGACTTGTTCATTTTTGCTTTTGTTTCCCTAGCCCGGGGAGATATGTTCAAGAAGTTGCTCATGTTTATGTTCACGAGATTTTTGCCTACGTTTTTTTCTAAGAGTTTTATGGTTTCATGATTTACATTCAGGTCTTTGATCCATTTTGAGTTTACTTTTGTGTATGGGGTTAGACAATGATCCAGTTTCATTCTCTTATATTTAGCTGTCCAGTTTTGCCAATACCAGCTTCTGAAGAGGCAGTCATTTCCCCATTGTATATCCATGGCTTCTTTATCGTATATTAATTGACTGTATACGTTTCAGTTAATACCTGGACTCTCTACTCTGTTCTATTAGTCTGTGGATCTGTTCTTGTGCCAGTACCAAATTGTCTTGATTACTGTGCCTTTGTAGTAGAGCTTGAAGTCAAGGAGTGTAATTCCTCCTGTTTTATTCTTCCTTCTCAGGATTGCTTTCACTATTTGGGGTCTTTTGTGGTTCCATATGAATTGTAGAACTATTTGTTCCAGTTCATTGAAGAATGCTGTTGGTATTTTGATAGAAATTGCATTGAATCTGTAGGTTGCTTTAGGTAGTACAGCCATTTTGACAATATTTGTTCTTCCTAGCCAAGAGCATGGGATAAATTTCCATTTGTTAGTGTCCTCTTTAATTTCTCTTAAAGAGTGTCTTGTAGTTTTCAGAGTACAGGTCTTTCACTTACTTCGTTAGGTTTATTCCTAGGTATTTTATTCTTTTTGATGCAATTGTGAATGGAATTGATTTTCCTGATTTCTCTTTCTGTTAGCTCATCGTTAGTGTACAGGAAAGCAATACATTTCTGTGTATTAATTTTGTATCCCGCAACTTTGCTGAATTCAGATATTAGTTCTAGTAGTTTTGGAGTGGAGTCTTAAGGGTTTTTTATGTACAATATCATGTCATCTACAAACAGGGACAGTTTGACTTCTTGTTTACCAATCTGGATGCCTTGTATGTCTTTGTTTTCTCTGATTGTCATGGTTAGGACCTCCACTACTATGTTGAGTAACAGTGGAGAGAGTGGGCATCCCTGTCTTGTTCCCGATCTTAGATGAAAAGCTTTCAGCGTCTCGCCGTTAAGTATGTTAGCTGTGGGTTTGTCATATATGGCCTTTATGATGTTGAGGTACTTGCCATCTATACCCATTTTGTTGAGAGTTTTTATCATGAATGGATGCGGAATTTTGTCAAATCCTTTTTCAGCATCTATGGAGATGACCATGTGGTTTCTGTCCCTCTTTTTGTTGATGTGGTGGATGATGTTGATGGATTTTTGAATGTTGTACCATCCTTGCATCCCTGAGATGAATCCCACTTGATCATGGTGTATGATCCTATTGATGTATTTTTGAATTCGGTTTGCTAATATTTTTTGAGTATTTTTGCATCTATGTTTATCAGGGATATTGGTCTGTAATTTTCTTTTTTGGTGGGGTCTTTGCCTGGTTTTGGTATTAGAGTGATGGTGGCTTCATAGAATGAGTTTCGAAGTATTCCCTCCTCTTATATTTTTTGGAAAACGTTAAGGAGAATGGGTATTATTTCTTCTCTGTATGTCTGATAAAATTCAGTGGTAAATCTATCTGGCCCGGGGGTTTTGTTCTTGGGTAGTTTTTTGATTACCAATTCAATTTCATTGCTGGTAATTGGTCTGTTTAGATTTTATTTCTTCCTTGGTCAGTCTTGGAAGTTTGTATTTTTCTAAGAAGTTGTCCATGTCTTCTAGGTTTTCCAGCTTGTTAGCATATAGATTTTCATAGTATTCTCTAATAATTCTTTGTATTTCTGTGGAATCTGTCATGATTTGTCCTTTCTCATTTCTGATTCTGTTTATGTGTGTAGATTCTCCTTTTCTCTTAAGAAGTCTGGCTAGGGGTTTATCTATTTTGTTCATTTTTTCAAAGAACCAGCTCTTGGTTTCATTCATTTTTTCTATTGCTTTATTCTTCTTATTTTTATTTATTTCTTCTCTGATCTTTATTATGTCCCTCCTTCTGGTGACTTTGGGCCTCATTTGTTCTTTTTTTCCAATTTCAATAATTGTGACTTTAGACTATTCATTTGGGATTGATCTTCTTCCTTTAAATAGGCCTGGATTGTAATATACTGTCCTCTTAAAACTGCCTTTGCTGCATCCACAGAAGTTGGGGCTTTGTGCTGTTGTTGTCATTTGTCTCCATATATTGTTTGATCTATGTTTTAATTTGGTTGTTGATCCATTGGTTATTTAGGAGCATGTTGTTAAGCCTCCATGTGTTTGTGAGCCTTTTTGTTTTCTTTGTACAATTTATTTCTAGTTTTATTCCTTTGTGATCTGAGAAGTTGGTTGGTAGGATTTCAACATTTTTTAAGTTACTGAGGTTCTTTTTGTGGCCTAGTATGTCTTCTATTCTGGAAAATGTTCCATGTGCACTTGAGAAGAATGTATCCTGCTGCTTTTGGGTGTAGAGTTCTGTAGATGTCTGTTAGGTCCATCTGTTCTAGTGTGTTGTTCAGTGCCTCTGTGTCTTTACTTATTTTCTGTCTTGTTGATCTATCCTTTGGAGTGAGTGGTGTGTTGAAGTCACCTAAAATGAATGCATTTCTTTCTATTTCCTCCTTTAATTCTGTTAGTATTTGTTTCACATGTCGGCGCTCCCGTGTTCGGTGCATATATACTTATAATGGTTATATCCTCTTGTTGGATTGACCCTTTTATCATTACGTAATGTCCTTCTTTATCTCTTGCTACTTTCTTTGTTTTGAAGTCTATTTTCTCCGATACAACTACTGCAACACCTGTTTTTTTCTCCCTGTTGTTTACATGAAATGTCTTTTTCCATCCCTTCACTTTTAGTCTGTGTATATCTTTGGGTTTGAGGTGAGTCTCTTGTAAGCAGCATATAGATGGGTCTTGCTTTTTTATCCATTCTATTACTCCGTGTCTTTTGATTGGTGCATTCAGTCCATTTACATTTAGGGTGATTATCGATAGATATGTACTTATTGCCATTGCCCGCTTTAGATTTGTGGTTACTAAAAGTTCAAGGGTAGGTTCTTTACTATCTAACAGTCTAACATAACTCTCTTGGTAAGCTA
Source organism: Smutsia gigantea (assembly GCA_032199065.1). Classification (NCBI taxonomy): domain Eukaryota; kingdom Metazoa; phylum Chordata; class Mammalia; order Pholidota; family Manidae; genus Smutsia; species Smutsia gigantea. Next base: position 163,428 of record JAVSCE010005811.1, on the reverse strand, counting down.
TTATAAACACAGTCTGATGTTTCTTTATTTCTCTCTCTTCTTATTCTTCCTCCTCCATTCTTTATATGTTAGGTGTTTTATTCTGTACTCTTTTGCGTTTCCTTTGACTGTTTTTGTGTATAGTTGATTTTATTTTTTCCCTTTAGTTAGTATTTGAATGGTCTGCTTTGTTTGCTTTGATTTTTCTTTGTCTGGTGACATCTTTTTAGCCTTAGGAGTGCTTCTATCTAGAGCAGCCCCTTTAAAATATCCTGTAGAGGTGGTTTGTGGGAGGCAAATTCCCTCAACTTTTGCTTGTCTGGGAATTGTTTAATCCCTCCCTCAAATTTAAATGATAATCGTGCTGGATACAGTATTCCTGGTTCAAGGCCCTTCTGTTTCATTGCGTTAAATATATCATGCCATTCTCTTCTGGTCTGTAAGGTTTCTGTTGAGAAGTCTGATGAGAGCCTGATGGGTTTTCCTTTTTTCTCTCTCCGGCTGCCTTTAATACTCTGTCCTTGTCTTTGATCTTTGCCATTTTAATATTGTATGTCTTGGTGTTGTCCTACTTGGGTCCTTTGTGTTGGGAGATCTGTGGGCTTCCATGGTCTGAGAAACAAACTATGTCCTTTCCCAGTCTGGGGATGTTTTCAGCAATTATGTCTTCAAAGACACTTTCTATCCCTTTCTCTCTCTTCTTCTTCTGGTACTCCTATAATGCGAATATTGTTCTGTTTGGATTGGTCACACAGTTCTCTTAATATTCTTTCATTCCTAGAGATCCTTTTATCTCTCTCTGCCTCAGCCTCTCTGTAGTCCTGTTCTCTGATTTCTATTCCATTAACAATCTCTGGCACCTTGTCCAGTCTGCTCTTATGCCCGTCAATTGACTATTTCATTTCTGTAATGTCCCTCCTGACTTCATCCCTTAGCTCTTGCTTATTTCTCTGTAGTTCCATCAGCATGGTTATGACTTTTATTCTGAATTCTTTTTTAGGAAGATTGGTTAAATCTATCCCACCAGGCCCTCTCTCTGTAGTTGTCTGGGTGATTTTTGACTGGACCAGATTCTTCTGTCTTTTCATGGCGATAGAAGTGGTCGCAGGCAGGTGGCACGTGTGTCAGCTGGGAGAACAAAGTCCCTTCCTGCTTGTTGTTCACCTTGCCCTTCTCCGCAGCCTGTGTCGGTTACCCGCACACCAGGAGGCAGTCTCTAGGATAATCCCAAGTTGCCGTGGGCAGGGCCGCCCTCAGGCTAGCCTAGAGCACTGCGGGGGGTTGTAGCCACGCCAGGTGCATTATGCAGCAAGTCTGGCACCCCTTCATGCCTTCCAGACCTTGCTCTGGCTTCTGCAGCCTGTGCCGGTTACCTGCACACCAGGAGGCAGGCTCTGGGATAATCCCCTGAGCTGCCATGGGCAGGGCCACCCTCAGGCTAGCCTAGAGCACTGCGGGGGGGGTGGGGGGGTGCAGCCATGCCGGGTGCATTCTGCATCAAGTCTGGTGCCCCTTGGTGCCTTGCAGACCTTGCTCTGGCTTCCACGGCCTTTCCCAGTTAGCTGTGCACCCACCAGGCGGAGATTCTGTGTGGTTGCTATGGACGGTGCCACTCTCCTGCTGTTCGCAGCTGTGGCGGATCAGCCGGTCTGTTTGCATTGCCAGCCGGGGCGAATGAATGGCAGGCTGCTTATTGCCATGAGGGGCTCCAGTGGGGCTGCTTTACTCAGCAGCCGGTTAGGCAGCCTGAAATTCCTCAAGATTCCCAGCCTGCTGGGCTGAGTGTGCTGGGATGATTTTGTTCAGCTGTTGGGCCCTTGTCTCTTTAAGACTTTTAAAAAAGTGCCTGCTTTTCTTTTGTCCCAGGGGAGCCGGCTGTGGGAACCTGCTCGAAGTCTCTGCCTCGGATCCTGCCCTTCTGTTTCTCTAATCTCCAGTACACCATGTGATTTGTGTCTGTGCTCCTGGTACAGATCACCAGGGCTGGTTATTTAGCAGTCCTGTGCTTCCACTCCCTCCCCACTCTGATTCTTTTCCTCCCTGGGGTGGGGGAGTGCTCAGGTCCTGCTGGGTTGTGGTTTTGTATCTTACCCCCTTCATGAGGCGCTGAGTTCTCACAGATGTAGATGTAGCCTGGCTGTTGTACTGTATCTTCTGGTCTCTCTTTTAGGAATAGTTGTATATGTTGTATTTTCATAGATATATATGGTTTGGGGAGGAGATTTCCACCACCCTGCTCACGCCGCCATCTTGAGCCCCCCACTAATCTTCTCTCTTTTTAATACTTTTTTTTTAGTTAAGGTATCATTGATATACACTCTTAGGAAGGTTTCACATGAAAAACAATATGGTTACTACATTCAGCCATATTATAGAGTCCCCCCATACCCCACTGTAGTCACTGTCTATCAGTGTAGTAAGATGCCACAGTCACTACTTGTCTTCTCTGCCAAGCACCCAATCTTAAGTGCTTCCTTCTCCTCTCTACTTAGGAGCCAAATGTTGCCACCTACTGTATTTCAGTGGGTGAAATATAGAGGAAATGGTCCAGGAAATTTCATATCATAAGAATTACAGGATCTGGGATATTGACTCATCCCCTCAACTGATAGGGGAAATGATGACAGCTCGACAAGCTACGTGACCTGCACAAGGCAGTAAATACCCTGACTAGTGGCAGAGCCCACACTGAAACTCAAGTTTCCTTACCAGCTCACCAGGCAAATGTGGCATGGGATCAACACAGTACTGAGGGAAAGAGACTGGGGGACAGCATATCAGCAAGTGGTAGGTCACTGCCTACCTGTTTGGATCCCTGTTTCTTGCTCTAACTGATGGTAGAGTTTGTTTGAATAGTCTGCCATCTTCTGTTCGATGCTCAAGTGCCTGGCAGTGCTCAGGGTGCCAGCACAGAACCTCGTGGAGCCAGCAGCCAGCCTGTGGGACAGACCCAAAATGCTATTAGGTGGACTCACATATCCGAGAATGCAACAAGTTCAAGGTCCTCATTACAGCACTATTCGTAATGTCAAAAGATGGAAACAACCTAAATGTCCACTGACATGAGATGGATTGAACATTATGGGGTTTCCCTACACAATGGGAGACTATACAGCCATAGAAAAGGATTGAGAAAGCTTTCATGCAGCAATATGGAACCCTCCTATAGAAAAAAAGCAATGTGATGAACAGTGTTTTGGGTATGTTACCACTTGGATAAAAAAGGGGAAGAAATAAAGGAATGACACAAACACACCAACTAATACTTATTTGCTCACATATGTAGGAGGTCTCTGGAATGATACACAAGGAACTTAAATTGCCTCCAGCCAGGAAACTTGCAGCTAGAGGTCAGGGATGGGAGGGAAGGTTTTCCTGTGCCCTGTTTTACAGTTTTCAGTTCTGAATCATGTACATGTATTGCCTATTCAGAAATAAACACATTTTTTAAATGTTGTCCATTCTGTGGTAGACAATGGAACATAAAAAACCTAGACAGGAAAGGACATTAAGGGAAAACGAAAATATTCCAGCAAAGTCTGAGCTTTAGTTAGTAAGAATGTATCCATCCACAGTGGCCCACCAATTGAAACAGCAATCCTAACTTAAGATGTTAACACAGGGAACACTAGGTGTGAGGTCACGGGGACGTGGTATGATCTTCCAGCTGTGCTGTAGTAAGTTAATTAGATGAAAAATGAACAGATAGAAGGCAGAAGGTAGCCAATTTCATTTCAGCTCAGGGAGGAAGCTCTCAAGCTACAGGATTCCTGTTGCTGTATGATTATACAAAAGAGAACAAGATATGCTGTGAGCCTGAAATAAAGTCTACCCTTTAGGTACTTGGTGTGTTGGAAATCTGACACCTCTCCAAAAACCAGAAAACGTGAGTATTAGGCATCATAAAACCAAGCACAGGAAGGAGGTCTCACCTGTCTGTGATCCTTCCCCATGCCACTTGGTGACAACTGAGAGCAGCTATTTGTGGGACTAGTTAGCAAAAAACAAGGGAAAGTTGGAGCCCGCCCAGTGAGTGCAGTGCAGCCCAAGCCACGTCGAGTCTGATCCTCACCTGCCCTGCTCCAGAAGGACAATATCCTTCCAGCCCATCTTGGACAGGTGATAGGCCACAGATGTGCCCATGATGCCACCACCACAGATGACCACCTGCGCCTGGGCAGGCAGGGCGACAGAATGCGCCTCGGCAGCTGACACACCGTTTCTTGCTGAGGACCAGTTCTGCCATCCTCGGCTGGTTCTTTGTCTTCGGACAACCGACAGCAACCAGTGAAACATCACGTCCGTCAGCACCCAGGAGATGTGCTCTCACTCAGCTAAGGAAAGCCAAAGAATTCAAACTAGACAGAGAAACCAAACATGTTTCATTCCATTGTATTCAACACATAGGATTACTGAGAAAAGGATGCAGCAAAGAACCACCATGGTTCATTCAGTGCATAGTGAGCTCCACAGTTTACTAGCTGCGCAGACAGCGGTGGTGGCCAAGGATGATGTCTGAGTTCCTGGGTTAAGCAAACTGGTGCCACAGTGTGCAGGACTAGGAGGAGGAAGGGAGGCAGGGCAGGAGAGTGAGCGGGAGGGAGCCTGTGGGGGTGTGCGCGTGCACATACCTACACGATCACATCCCACTCTGAGATGTGAAGTGCGAGACACCCATAATGCACCCATATGTAAATACCAAGCAGCAGCCAGAGAGGCAAGTGTGAAACTTGGGACAGAGGTTTGGGAGTCAGGAGCATATACAACATTTAAAGCCCGAGCAACTTGAAGAAGAAGAACGCTGAGCCTCCCCAGCATTTACCGACAGGAAAGAAAGAATGGGCTGGAGAGAGAGCCAAATGCTGTGGCGCACTCACAGGTGCCCAGACAAGAAAGGCTGCCGAGGAGACGGAGATGGAGTGGTTAGCAGGCAGAAGGAAACCCAGGCAGGGGGGTCACAGAAGCCAAGAGGGGAAAGTGGCTCAAGAAATGGTTAACTCCAGCAGGGGCTGAGGGTGGAGCAGGCAGCCAGGACCACACTGGAGTTCCACACACAGAGGTCCTTGGTGGCTCCAAGGAGCACACTCTCACAGGAGTGGCAGGAATGAAATACAGACTGCAGCAAACTGGAGAGTGAGCAAGACGAGGGCCTGGGGACAGCTCCGTTACCTTTTGCTCTGACGGGAGCAGAAAAACAGGACAGAAGGGAGAGAAGAATATGGGGCAGTGCAGGGTTATTTCTTTGTTCATAAAGCCAAGAGCTATTGAGAACACCTCCCTGCTGGCGGGAATGACCCAGTCCAAGGGGAAGAGATGGATGAGGAAGGAGAGGCCAATGCCAAGAACAAGGTCCTGGAAAAGAAGAGCAGGATGGGAGCCACGTGTTAGCTAAGGATGGCATGCCTCCTGTTTCCATGGGTGACATGGCGGAGAGGCTGCCCCGTGTTACTTTCCCAAAGCAGAGGATGACGTCATGGCAGGCTTATCACTTATACACGAGTCACAGGCTGTAAATACAAGCACACATTTCTACAAGACCATAAATGCCTGAAGTCAGAGAAGGAAAAGAGGATGGGCTAGGGCCATCAGGGAAGGGGTCACAGAGAAAGTGGGACTTAAGCTGTGCCCTGGAAGGGTAAGATTTGGAGAGACAGGAAGCACACACGATAAAGTCACAGAAAACGTCTGGCCACATGTGCTTGTGGATGACAGTTGGGGTCAGCCAGATGACATGGAGATGCTTGGGGGCCTCGGTCTCTAGGAGGCTGGGGAGCAGGAACTGAAGGATGGTGGAGCCAGACAATGGAAGATGCCAGACACTTGGTCTGACCTGGTCCAGTATACAATAATCGGTCACTGCAGGCTGACTACGACAAAGGCAGGGTTCTAACGAAATTCATCGAATTGCAAAACAGAGCACTGTTCGAGTTTCAAGAAAATGCAGGTAGACCTGCTGCAGGCCATGCAGTCACTGAAATCAGGAAATATGCAAAGATGAGCACCTAAGACGAGAGGGTGGCGGACAAGTGGACATCAGGGTGGCACATGGTGAACCAGTACACCCACCACCACCTCCCCTGCCGGCCGCAGAACCCAGCCGGCTCCACAGGCAGTCCACACCGGCTAAGGTCAAGTATCGATGCCCATCCATCAGCGAGGACTCTCAAAACGGAGCCCAGTGCAGGCCCAGACTGTGTCCCAAGAGAAATCCATCCCACGGGGCCTCATCCTTTTGGCCACCTTGTGGTCCCTCCAACAGATTTAAGACATGAAACAAGGCTCCCCAACTTTCTGCAATTAACAAGTTTTTATTGTAAAATTCCAAACTATAAAATTACAGTCTTGGTGAAAACTCAAAACCAGGAGGAAATTAAGATTTCCTACCACACAAAGATGACCAAGACCAGCATTATGATATTTCCCCAGACTCTTTTCCTTTTGGGAGCAGCAGTGTGCTGCCCTGATAGCCACTGGCTTGCCACCACCTGTCTGAAGTCCTCTTCTTACACCTTAGGGACTGACTGCACAGGCTGCCAGTGGGTTAAGCAAAAATTGACTCTTCCCACGCATTGCACAACCTGCCTCCTTCACTTGGCAAGTGATATACGAGAAGGGTTGCTTGTATCATCTGTTTTCACGTTTCCCCCGCCTACTTAGTCCTGAACCAGAAGTGGTTGGGCTTCTGTCCAGCCACACCAGGGACACTGCTCTCACCAAGAATGCTAATGCTGCTCATTCCCAAGGACACTCTGGGCTCCCTGTCACTGGACCGCTCCGCAGCAGTGAGTCCTGCTGAGCTCTCCTCCACACACACACTTTCCTTGTTTTATTCTGCTGCCCCCTGGTCTCTGGGGGCTTCTCTCCTCTGCCCGTGCCTTCTGTGCTGATGTCCTCAGGGCTCTGAGACCAGCTTCTCTTCCTGGCCCACTGCCCTCAAGGGCTATTTCATTTTCTTCTACGACTGACAGCCTTTCCCACAGCAACTCCGAGCACACCTAGCTGAAGAACAGCTGCCTCTACTTGGATTCCCACAGGGCACCCTGAGCACATCCAAAAGGGACACCCATCTTCCTCAATTTCCAAATCTCCATTTTCTGTGTCCCCCAGGGACATCGCATACTAGAATCCTGGGGGTTACCCTGGGTTCCTGCCTTCTCTCAGCTCCTCTATCCAGCCAATCATGGAGGCCTGACAAGTCCACATTCTACATTTCCTTTAGATGGATCTGCTTCTCTCCATCTCCGCAGTTGAGTACAGGCCGCCTTCCTTCATTACTGAGACCATGGCAGAAGCTCCTGATGGGGCTGCCAGGCTCTAATCTGCACATCATTCTCCTCACACCTGGCAATTCTCCCACAGAACCATAGCGAGTCTTCTAACATGAAAATCCTGTCTCACAGACCTGCTGAAAACACTCAGTGACTCTCTGATGCCTTCAGGAAAGAGAAAACTCCTTAACATGAAGTGCTGTATCCTTCCCTATCTGGCTCATTTCTTATCTCAGGTCTCATTTCTCTCCTTTCCCCTCCCACTCACAAACCAGACCGAACTACCTGTAATTCTGCAAAATGTCAGCACAAACTCTCTTTCACCTCCAGGATCCCTGCATACTGCTCCTTCTAACCGGCAGGGTTCCTGCCACCCCTCCCGGCAACAAAGACAACCCCTTAGCTCTCAGCTTACTGGAGATCTTATTGGACCCCTTCTCCCCTCACACTTGCTAGGTGACTCTCCTCTGTCCTCCACAGCACGCTGCACCTCTTGCGGCACAGAGCTCACCACGTGTGAAACGGTCTGTTTGTCAATCAGGGAAGCCACACAACCACCCAGTGGAGAATACGGGCTTCAGAGGCAGGCAGATGTGGGTCTGAGTATCTCCCCTACCTCTCATTAGCTTTGAGAGTTAAGTCAATCCCTGTGCTTTGGGCTCCTTGTCTAACATGGGCCAGGAACACCTACCTCACCTGGTTGCCACAAAAACTAAATCAGACAATGCAGGAAAAACATGGCAACTGACACCCAAGAAGCACTCCGTGAGTGGTAGCGTTTAGTCCTATTAAAATGGAGTTCTCTGGGAACTGGAACCAATTAGAACACGATCATGGTTTTCCTTGCACTCAGCCTAGGCACCTAGGGAATACAAGTGGAAAAGGACAGAGAACAGAGAACAAAGGAGATGGGTACAATTTAACGACTCTGAGATCTCAGGGCTAGGCCCCCAGATTTGAGGGGCTAGCTAAATAACCTAAAGAAATTTAAAAGCAGAAAAAGATGGTGTTTTTATAGGTTGTTGAAGGGTGCCAGACACTGCTTTATGTACACAACTGATTTACTCCTCACAGTTCTATAAGGTAGATATTGAAATTTCTGTTCTGCACTGGAGGAAATGGAGGCACAGAAAAATGAAGTAACTCCCCCAAGATCCTACAATACCCGTGAGTGGCAGAGCCATGAACCAAGCCCTGCCAGTGTGGCACAGAGTCTGCCCTTAATCATTACTCCATGCAACCTGTAAATTTTCAGTTGACTAATGAATAGGTAGCTATGAGTTCAGAAACACAAGGCCCATCTCTTACCAGGAAGGGAATTGCCAACCATGGCAGAAAACAGTAACAGATGAGTTTCAAGATGGAATCAACTAGGTTAAAGCCCAGGGTGACAAGAACCAGGAAATGCATTTTTGACCTTGTGTTCATCATGACCTTCTACAGAGTCAGTGGGGTGGTGACAGCAAAAGAAAAAAAGGGGGCGGGGTTGGGGGGCTAAAGTGGATGCAACAATGAATGAAAAGAAGACCAGAGTCTATTCAAGTAGGTTTGGCAGCAAAACCGAAGCAAAGGCTTGATAGCAAGGGAGGTAAAGCCGATAGAGAAGGTGAAGGTGTCCAAGTCACACAAATAAAACATAACCTGGTTTAAAATAAATTATGCTATTTTTTAAATAAAACAACTGTAAAATAGTGCGCCCAAAAGAATAATTTCTGCTAAACAACTTCAGTACTAGGGCTGGTTATGCTCAGAAATGCTTACAGTACTAGAGCAAGAGGCCAGCTCTAACCCCCCCTGAGTCGTTACTCTACACGGTCACAGCGTTGTGTACAAACGGGCTGCTTGGATGGAGTAACAACATCGATCACAACGGCCTCAGCATGAGAGACACCTGGGATTTAAAAAAGACGCATTCCCAGGCTCCATGTTGGGGATTCTGATCCTGCTGGTCCAGGGTGCTCTTATTTTTTCAACAAGTGCTACCAGGTGACCCAGAAAGTTTAAGAGATTAACACAAATCCCCAGCACTGGACAAGTGTGCCCTGCGGCCCGGCTGCCGCACTCCCCTCGCAACCCCGTGCCTCATGCTTACATGCATGGTTACAAAGGTCTTGAAGATTCCTCAATCAAATCCGAGCGTCACTCACATCAGTCCCAGATGGCCAAACATTAAGGCAGCTCACTGGCCTGACTTCACTGCCGGAGCCTGCAGCAGTCTTGCTAGTTAGTAAAGCACACGCGCACCGCACCGTGCACGGCGGGAAAACAATTCCACCTGCAGAGAGGGCAGGGCGCGCCAGCCCGAGGAGGGAGCCAGAGGCGAGGACGCCCGGCCGGTCCGGGATTCCGAGCTGAGCACGGGAGACGCCGGGAAGAGGCGGTGCGCAGGCACGGGGAACGGCCGGGAGCGGGTCCCCGAGGCCCCTACCGCCTCGGCCGGACGCAACACAGCCGCAGAGAAGCCGAGGGAGCTGAGGCGCACCCTCTTTCCGCCGGCGAGAGGACCTGGCTGAAGCGACAGGGGACGAGGGACGACCGGGACCACCCCTGGGGGAGACCACAGCGGACAAGGGCCGCGCGGACGGGGAGGCCCTAACGGCCCCGCAGTGTCCCCTTACCTCACGGGCCCAACGGGCTCCGCGCTCAGCAACAGCCCGGCGACAGCGGGCCAGCAGCCACAACAGTTGCCGGGGCCCGGAAGGCGGGGACAGGACAGGGGAAGGGGGCGGGAAGGAGAGAGGAAGAAGTTCCGGGGAAGCCGGAGACCGCGACCTTCCGCGCTTTACGGTCCCCCCGCCCCCACCCCAAAACAGGAGTACGCCGGCGCGTGGCCTCAGTCGCGCACGCGCACCGTGACGTCCCCGCTCCCGACACGTGGGGCCTGTGTGGGTCTTGCGAAGCTCCGCCCCCCGGGGCCACTAGGCCGGGCGTAAAGTGGCTGCGAGCTGGGAGCGTCGCTAGTCAGGGCTCCCTGATAACTCGGGCCTCGAACCCCGTGGACTTCTGCAAGTGCAGCCGAACGTCCACGACAGGCGGCAGGCCCCGCTGCAGTCGGGCAGCCGGGGGTTCCCTGCACCCGCGAGGCGCGTTCCCAGTTCGTCCGGAGTGAGTCCGCCGCTCAAGCCACACTAGTCGACGATGGGAAAAGATCCGACTGACTGTCGCTTGGTTTCTTCGAAGTCGCTCGGGTCTCCCGAGCGAGGCTGTAGCAGAGCGTATCTGATATCCGGTCAGCTAGGGCCTGGCCCGACCTCGGAGGCAGGATTAGAGGACCTGAGTTCCGGGCCACATCTTCGTCTGCACCTTCCTAGCTACCTGGGACAGAGGAAATGAAATTACTTTCCATCACCTTGAGAAACCCCTCCGTCCACCCCTCCTTTGGCACTCATATCGCCCTGTTTTCTTTCCTTTGTAGGACTCATCACCAGCTGAATAAAGTACGTGTGTGTTGACTAGGGGCAAGTCCTGTCCTCTCTCCACTGAACATAAATCTTAGGCTCGGCTGTATACTCAGCACTTAGAACAATGTTGGGCACATCGACCAGTAATATTTCTTCGAATGGATGGTGCAGTAGTGGTACAGGTGCCACGGCATGTTGGGCCACACTCTCCAGTTCCATTCTTTGTATTCAGGCCTCTCACCACAAGCCCCAATGTCGCTTTATTGATGGCCTCTCGTGGCCAGGCACAGTGCTGGCTAATAGGATTCAACAGCGCTGGAGAAAGGATGGGCTTCTGCCCTTAGGGAGTGCCAATCAAGCCCCAGGGACTTCTGTGTCACCATGCCCTGCCCCACAGAGATTAGGGAACAGACTAATAGATTAGAGGTATATTCTACCTTGGGAAGACGTTCTTGATTCCCAGATGTGGCAATCTGGGGAGAAAAACTTCACAAATTTTCTTGGTGAGCATTCTGGCTCATGCCATTTCCAGGCCCATGACCTTAGAAGAAACCCAGCTGTGGTAGGAAATAGTAGGTGAAATGAAGTGTTCTGGAATACTTTAATGACATTCTATTTACATGCAGTAAGTAGTGAGCAAGCTGCAGAGATTTCTCCCTGCTTCCCTCAACTGGCACCATTTTTGGCCTCTACTCTAAAACCCTAAGTCTTAATGCCCCTTTCGTCAAGTGTTGGGTCTTGAATTTTGTAGGCTCTCATTACCATCCATGCGCTGTTTTTCAAAAGGATGGCCTGTTTTTATGTTTCCAGCTTCTCCCTTTCACTAGATGTCAGAGTTGTTCCTTGTATGATACATGATTTCACAGAGCAGAGCATCCCATGGGGAAGTACACATTTCTTCACGGAGCATTTTTCTCATGTTAATGAGAGACACTTGGAACCCCACCCAAGGCAGGGGCTGGAGGTTGAATCAGCCAATGGTCAGTGATTTAGTCAATCTTGACTATGCAATGCCGCCCTCACAAAATCCCTGAGGAGAGCTTACAGCTCTCTCTCCCTTGTTGGGTCCTGCTCCTTAGGCACGGAGCGCTTCTATGCTTGGGGAACCAGAACATCTCCACGTGCCACTGAGCCAGCCCCAAGCTCCACTAGGATAGAAGCTCCTTTATTTGGGACCTTGCCCTATGTATCTCTTCATGTGGCTGTTTACTCGTATCCTTTACGGTGTCTCTTATTAAACTGGTAAAAGTAAGTGTTTTCCTAAGTTCTGTTAGCCACTCTATCAAATTAATTGAACCTAAGGGGGAGGTCGTGGGAACCTCCAATCTGCAGCCGGTAGGTCAGAAGCACAGGTAACTGCCAAGGACTTGTGACCCGCGTCTGTAGTAGGGGCTGGAGGGCAGCCTTGTAGGAGGGAGCGCTTAGCCTGGGGAATCTGGTGCTGTCTCCAAGCAGATAGCATCATAATTTAGTTGACTTCTTAAACACCCTGCTGGTGTTCAAGAATGGCTTGGTGTCATGTATGGGAAGATCCCCTCCCAGTACTTAACACACATTGGAATTGAGTCTGGGAACCCAAATGGAGTTACACTACTATTACTGCTGTGTATAATTTTATTATTGTTATATATATATATATATGTAGGAAAATACATCTCGCCCACCAAGTTCCGGAGCTGGGAGCACCTCTGTTCTCCAGGCAGATCCTGTACCTTCACTCCAGAATGCCACGGGGGGGTGTGCAGGGAGCAGGACATAAGAAGTGACTTCATTTACATCCGAGGGTCCCATCCAGCCGCCAGCCTCCCTTCCCAAGATCCAAAGCGGGTGGGGTGGGAAGCTTCTGCAGCTGGTTTCAGGGAAGGGATTCCTAGCAGCTCAGTTAACGCATTACTGTCTGGTCCGCTCGTGGGATGTATAGCGACGCCATCGCCCTCACTGGCGCTTGAGCTCGCTCTAGGAAACGGAGTCTTTTCTCAAGAACCCTGGTGACTCTAGGTGCACAGAGTGGCCCAACGTTTCTGCCCTCCTTGAGCAAGGGATTAACCTTGTGCCCTGTATTTCTGTCAACCCGGATTTCAATTCAGATTTTCTTTTCACGTTGCTACATTTGTAAATGAATATAAACATTTTACTCTTGCTGAGTCCACTTGTGAAAATGTCCTTCATTTGCAGTAACTCGGCATATGTATCTGCATCACAAAGGATAAACATTGTCCACACAACCACTTCTACCCGCGTTACCAAGGTGTAATGAAGAATCTGGGAACTGAGGTAGAGCAGATACAGGCATTTATGTTAGCCTCCATGCCGGAGAGACAGCCTCCGTTCCTCCATCTGAAGTTAGCACCCCTGTCGCTGGATTCGTAACCCTACCTTAAATTGACTTCAGAGTAAGTAGCTGGCCCTTGCTGTGTCACCACGTACCCACGTGCGGACAACAGGGTGTGTGAGCTCACGCTCTTGGGGAACGGCACCTGAGGGAAGCAGCCGGTGCTCACTACACCAACTTCCATCCACAGATCACTGTGTATTCACGCAGTGAAACGTCTGCTTTGGACTCGGTACTGTGCTCAGTGTCCTGGAGCACTTTCGCAGAACCCATGTAAGACAGAGTAATACTAAGACTAGCTGCTGGGCCGGGCACGGTACCAAGTGCCTGTCTGTGTCATCTCATTGAAACTTCCCCGAAATGTAAAAGAGATGAGAGGATCCCTGGTTCACCTGCGAGGAATGTGAGGCTGAGAGAAGAACATTCTTGGGGTGCAGATCATATAACTGATGACTCGAGTCTAAGTCTGCCACAGGTGAAATAGCGAACTATTGGAGCAAGTGCTAAGTAATGCGATAGAGACCAGCCAGGGTGCCTTAGACTCCTCTGGGGAAATCTAACCCACCACCCTGTGGTGAACTGGAATCAACAAGGCTGAAAGACAGGTCAGTACTTCTAAAGAGCTTGCCAGGAGCATCGCTTGTGTCTAGAAACCACTGGGTGCCAACTATTTAAGATTCTGGAGGAGAAATGGTAGTTGTTGAAAGCTTTGTGGATGAGGGGGCACTTCAGTAGGTTCTTAAAGACTGTGCCTTACACAGGACAAGGTGATCTTATACATCATCCCATTTAATCTTTATGACAATCTTATGAGGTAAGTTTTTGGCACATACCACAGCTTCAGATGTAACGTGACTTCTCCAAGATCACACGTCTAGTGGGAAGACCCAGAAATGGAGCCAAGGTTGTATATCTGAATCCAGCGATCTTTGCCCTTCACCATAGGACAGGTGGCCAGAAGGACATTTGAGGCTCGGGGACCTAACCACTGAAGACATTGATAGAAAAGAGCAAAGAAGGCAACAGTTAGGAGCTCAACTAGCTGTGGTAGGTTAGACAGAGCTTTCAATCCCTTGTTCCCTCTGCCATGTGCCCTGGCAGTGCATGAAAGGGCTGGACTGTATTTCTCTACCCACAGCTGACGTTTGGCTTCAGCCTCCCATATGACTTTATGAAAATGTGAGCAGAAGCAGTCGTGTACGGTTCTGGAGCTAGGCCTTCAGAGGCGTGGTGCATTTTCATTAGTGATCCTGGACGCTTGCTGTTCATCATAAAAGGGTCAGGCACTGAGTAGCCACTGCGTCATGGAGGGTGATAGACAGGTGACGCAAACCTGACTGCCTAGAGCTAAGCCCGCTGGGCCACACCACAGCTGACCATCAGATACATACATGTGTGTGTGTGTGTGTGTGTGTGTGTGTATGTGTACAGATACATGGAGAGAGAAAGAGATTTAAAGAACTGGCTCCCTAGGTGTAGGCAAGTCTGAAATCTGGAAGGCAGACTGGCAGGCTGAAGACCCAGGGAAGTGAAGTGTTCATGGTGCCATCTCAAGTTCAAAGGCAGTCCGGGGGAACTTACTTCTCTGGCGGACCTCAGGCTTTTCTCTGAAGGCCTTCAACTGAAGGGATGAGGCCCACCCACAGTATGGCGGGCAGTCTGCTCTTTTCAAGAGTGTACTGATCTAATGTTAATCACATCTGGGAAATCCCTCTATAACATTATCTAGACTAGTGCTCCAGCAAACCTCTGGGCACAAAGCCCAGCCAAGTCGACACATAAAATTAATCATTATAGCCTCTATTTACGTGCTTATAAAATGGGCTGTGATACTTTTTTTTTTGCAAGACTCAAATAGTGCATCCAAGACTCAAACTTGGATCATTGCATAATGTTTCAGTGCCCATAGCTGCTTTTGTTATCATTCTTGCTAGGTGGAGTGCACGGCCTGGCTCCTTCGGCCTCCAGATGGTGGGAAATGGTGGGAACTGAGCACAACTGAATGGTCCAGGCTGAGAGTTGTGCAGCTCGAGGAGCAGAGGAGCTACACCTGACCTGTTAGCCAGATGCTTGTGACAGGAGCTGGGTGGAGTCCTCAAGTGCCACAGGGGCTGATGTCTTTTAACTGAGTTCATTATGACTTGTTTACTAACTACTTGGGCTTAGTGTAGACTTACTCCAGGATGCATCGTGAGAATTCAATGCAAATATCTGAGTTCGCTGAACCATCTTTCCATGTCCGGCTCCTGCACCTGTGTATATGGAGCAGGTCAACACCAGGCCTGTGGTCGGTGGTCCTGGTTGACTTGGCCTCTGTGCTTTCCAGCTTCCTCGGGGTCCTGCATGGAGCTGGATGTCTGCACTTCCTTCCCTCCTTGGACCAGCTGGTCCCACTCTGCCAGTGTGCTCACCTCCTCCATGGGGTGACCAGTGTGGACCCCCAGCCTCTGCTCCCATAGGCTCTGGATTTGGAACATAACAGCAGCCTCCCAGAGAAGCTCTGTGTCCAGTGCCCCCACTTCATAACCATGAGGGCCCAACTCCCGCCACCTTTGAGGAGCATGGCAGCAAGACCTTTGGGCACAGAGGAGAGCGTGAACACAGGGGCACCTGGCCAGAGTTTCACCCAAGCACAGAGCCCTAACTTGTGACAATTCTCCTGCAGGTTTTCAAACCAAAGTGCAGCAGAATCATGGGAGGGAGAATCCCCAGTGGCTACACACATGGAGGACCACGTCTTTTCTCATTAGATCCGCTTAGCTCAGAGCTCTGACAGCACACTTGCCTGTTCTAGGTTCCTCTCAAAATGCTTTAAGCATGTCTGGTGCCGTACTCTCCTCAGTAAGGGTCAGGCACAGGCTCTCTCTGACTTGGTGCCACATCTCATTCTAGATGTAAAATTCTCTTTGCCTAGCCAGGCCATGCTTTCCTCCTCTAGGCAGGCTTCCAGGATCTCCAGCTGCCCAGCCAGTCAGGATCCAAGGGGAACAAGAGGCAGATGCGGGTGCAGCCTCCAGGCTCCTGCACCCTCCAACCCCGTCAGCGCCAGCTGAGGCCGAGCAAGATGTCAAGCCGCGGGAAGGGAGGGGCCCCTCCAGCTCGCTCAGCAGCCAGGGCTCCTCACAGAGACCCTCCCCGACCTAAGGGAGCCCTCCCGACCTTCCACCCCAACCAGGCAGAGGCCTTGGTGCTGCTGGTTCATGTAGGGCCTGCAGAGTATTTTTGGTGGAGCTTAAGTGCCAGCTTTTTATGACTAATATTTTTTACTATTATTAATATACAATTAAATGAGCAACATTATGGTTACTAGACTCCCCCTATTATCAAGTCCCCACCACATACCTCATTGCAGTCACTGTCCATCAGTGTAGTAGGATGTTATAGAATCACTACTTGTCTTCTCCATGTTATACTGCCTTCCCCGTGCCCCCTACCCCACCCCCACCCCCGCTACATTATGTCTGCTAATCGTAATAGCCTTTTTCCCCCTTACCCCTCCCTTCCCACCCACCCTCCCCAGTTCCTTTCCCTTTGGTAACTGTTAGTCCATTCTTGGGTTCTGTGAGTCTGCTGCTTTGTTCCTTCAGTTTTTTCTTTGTTCTTATGCTCCACAGATGAGAGAAATCATTTGATACTTGTCTTTCTCTGCCTGGCTTATTTCACTGAGCATAATACCCTCTAGCTCCATCCATGTTGTTGCAAATGGTAGGATTTGTTTTCTTTTTATGGCTGAGTAATATTCCATTGTGTATATGTACCACATCTTCTTTATCCATTCATCTACTGATGGACACTTAGGTTGTTTCCATTTCTTGGCTATTGTAAATAGTGCTGCGATAAACATAGGGGTGCATACATCTTTTTCAAACTGGGCTGCTGCATTTTTAGGGTAAATTCCTAGGAGTGGAATTCCTGGGTCAAATGGTATTTCTATTTTGAGTTTTTTGAGGAATCTCCATACTGCTTTCCAGAATGGTTGAACTAATTTACATTCCCACCAGCAGTGTAGGAGGGTTCACCTTTCTGCACATCCTTGCAATCATTCATTGTTGTTTGTCTTTTGGATGGTGGCCATCCTAACTGGTGTGAGGTGATATCTCATTGTGGCTTTAATTTGCATTTCTCTGATGATTAGCGATGTGGAGCATCTTTTCATGTGCCTGTTGGCCATCTGAATTTCTTCTTTGGAGACGTGTCTGTTCAGATCCTCTGCCCATTTTTTAATTGGCTTATTTGCTTTTTGTTTGTTCAGGTGCTTGAGCTCTTTATATAATTTGGATGTCAACCCCTTATCGGATATGTCGTTTATGAATATATTCTCCCATACTGTAGGATGCCTTTTTATTCTACTGATGGTATCCTTTGCTGTACAGAAGCTTTTCAGCTTGATATAGTCCCACTTGTTCATTTTTGCTTTTGTTTCCCTTGCCTGGAGAGATATGTTCATGAAGAAGTTGCTCATGTTTATGTCCAAGAGATGTTTGCCTATATTTTGTCATGACTAATTTTTAAGTTTAAATTTTTATTTTTAGGAAGGTAATACAAATAGTAGTTTTGAGTCCTGTAATACTACAAGGCTTACAGTGAACAGCAGTGCCTGACCCACCACACCCCTGTGGTTCCCAGTCTCTAGGGTAATCAACACTTCCAGCTCCTTGTTCTGGTGATTACCTCTTCAGTTCTAAATTCATGCTTATACTGTCAGTATTTGGATTTCATATATTCGCTGCTGGTTTGGAAGATGTTTTAGCTCTCACAGCACAGACACACTCATTCTCCCCCACTTGTCACCCATCCGTTAAATCTGGTTTTACCTCCCTCCTTGGGTTAAATCAATATTCATTGTTTACATTGTTTTAACTGTGTAATTATTTTCCCAGTGAGCCATGTCATGCACCATGATCACATTTCTGATAACTTTTCTTTATCTGAAAATGTATTCATCTCACCTTCATTCTTGAAGGATATAATCTAGTGGATAGAAAATTTGGTTGAAATTTTTATTTCCTTTCAGTGCTTAAAGATGTCTGTCTTTAAGAACATCTGGCTTTCCTGCTTTCTGATGGGAAGTCCCATGTCATGAAATGTTTTCTTTTTCTGTATTTCCAAAGTTTTCTTTTTGTCTTTTTAAAACATCTTGATTTTAATTGAAGTTTAGTTGACATACAGTATTATATTAATTTCAGGTGTACAATTTTCTCTGTCTTTCAGTTTCAACAGATTGACTATAAAGTCTTTAGGCATTGGTCTCTTCAAATTCATCCTGTTGGAGCTTATGGACTGCTAACTCATAAATTTCATCTTCATTAAAGTCAAGAAATTTTCAGTTGTTTCTTCACATTTCTTTCTGCCACATTCTCTCACTTCGCCTTCAGCCTTCTTACTGCTTCTTCAGGTTCAGTGATTTCTGTTTACCTGTCTTCTTCACTGATTCTTTCATCTGTCATTCCCATTTGCTAGTAAGCAAACTGGATTATTTAAAAATTTTCAGTTATTATCCTTTTAATTCTAAGATTTCCATTTTTTCCTATTTCTCTGCTGAAATGCCCTCCTTTTTTATTCATTTAAAGCATAGCTCCCTTCTTATCACTGAGGATAATCAGAATAGCTGCTTTTTAGTCTTCATCTGGTGGTTCCAGTATTTGGGTCATCCTGGAATTGGCATCTGTTAATTGTCTTTTCCTTTGAGAGTGGGTCATATTTTCATGCCTCTTCATATGCTGAAAGGCTTTGGATTGTATCCTGAACATTGTGAATGTTATGTGGATTCTAAATTCTGTGGCATTCCTCCAAAGAGGATTGGTGTTTTGGTTTTAGCTGGCAGTAAGCCCCATTATGCTCAAATTGCAGATTTTTATGCCTGTGATCTGCCCTGGCTTCTATTTTAATTCAGCTCTTTAATCCTCAGTTACAATGTGCTTTTAGTTGGCACCACATAGGCACATTAGCAGGGTCGGCCAGAGACTTGGGTGAGTTCACACTGGAATTGGGAGTCCCATTCCCGACCATCACCATCCAGAGGCTCCCCCTCACTCTCTAGCAGCCCAGGTTCCTGTCTGGTTTCTAGAAACATGGTGGGTTTTATTGTTGGAGTTTTAGCTGCCAGGCACTTCAGGCTGCTTGCTTCAAGGTCTGACTTAACTCCAAAAACTGCCTGCTTTTGTTCAATCTCCCAAGTTCTCAGGTTGTTTTCTGTATTTTGTCCAAAGTGTGTAATTGTTTTTCATGGAAACATGGGTTTGTTAGGAGCTTTCTCCTCCAGTATGGGAGTTATAGTCCCTCCCTGCCAAATACTTCAGCTTTTATATCATTAACTAGAGTTCAATGTTTATTTAAACTGATTTTCTAAAAAAATTTACTTACAATGAAAAACATACAGGTACAGTTTCCTTTTTCATACAGTGTTTTGGGGGGACATACAGATGTATATGTCTTATCCTTTAAAGCAATGCTTCTTTTAGAGGTTGCCTATTGAAAAAAATGAAAACCTGTACTTTTCTTCCACTCTTTCCTCGTGGGGTTTGGGTTTACTCTGTAATGGCAGCCTACAATCAGGGTGCTCACGTTAGGCCGCTGGGTCTATGCTGACTGATCAGTTAGAACAGCTCTACTCGGCTGTGGGCTTCCTGTTTCACACCTGACATTGGTCACTTCGCAGAATCTTCTTTTCCCTTCAAAGTGTAATTGAATCTGTTTCACTGCTGCTCCTGTGGACACTTTGGGACACTCTGACAGTCATGTTGATAATGTGTAATTGCACCAAATCTGTTTTGCCTCCCCTTTGAAGACGCCTGCCCCACTAGACAACTGGATGCCCCACACTGAGAAGCCCTATGTCAGAGAGGGGGATTCTTGCTTTGTTTCCTATGTTTCTCACCATGCATGGCTATGTGACTGGACCTAGCTTTTCTAGGAAAGCTCACAGACTGCCAGAGTCGCCCCCTTGCCCCAATGCACCTGCTCCCTCATGCACAGTAGGTTCTTGGGCTGGCTCAGCATCCTCTCTGAGTTCCATGGAAGCCTGCCTGTTGGTCAGTTTCTGCTTACTGAATTGTTCTTCAGTTAGAGGACTTGATATATGTCCTGTAAGATGCAGCTAACTATAGCTTAGACAAATTGTAACTGAACAAAAGATGAGGACTGAATAGTCTTCAGGAAGCAGCTGATAACTGAACAAAAGATGAGGACTGAATAGTCTTCAGGAAGCAGCTGATAGGAGAGGTCCTAACTAACAGATTTTTATAACCTTTGGTGAATGACTAGGAGACAGATACTGATGGAGGCTCTTTGAAATTCAAACCATTATTGGAACCCACCTAGAGATTGTTTTTACAGTTTTCCTTTTTCTTTATGGCAGAGCAAGAGCAACAGAGGCCTCCACTGTTAGCTGTCAGCTAGCCTCTGCCCAGCACTCTCTCTGTTGCCCAGAAGGAGCAGCCATGCACTTGTACCTAGAAAGTGCTTCTTTAATGTAGGGCTTCCGGAAGCACTTTGCTTCTGGAACTTAACACTTCCCTTTATAGAAACAGTGTTTCAGCCAGCGGTTCCTATTAGGAAACTTATCTGCTACAAATATGTTTTTAAAGATTAGGGGCCAAAAACTTGTTCATGAATGTTCAAAGCAGCATTATTCACAAGAGCCCAAAAGTGGAAACAAACTCAGATGTCCATCAACTGATGAGTGGATAAAGAAAACATAGTATATACATTCCATGGGATATTAGCCAACAATATAGAAGAATGAAGTGTGGGTATAGCTACAACACAGATGAATCTTGAAACCATTAAGCTAAGTGAAAAAAGCTAGACATTAAGTCCTTTTATAGAAAATGGCCAGAATAGGCAAATCTATAAAGACAGAAAGTAGACTAGTGGTTGCAAGGGGCTGAGGTGGGGACTTGGGGAGAAACAGGGATGACTGCTGATGGGTGCCTGTTTCTTTTGGGGTTGATGAAAATGTTCCCAGATTGATTGTGGGGTTGGTTACATAGCTCTGTGAATATACTAAACACCACTGAATTGTACACCTTAAGCAGGTGAATTGAATGGTACGAGTTAAATCTCAATAAAGCTGTTTGAAAATGTTAGCTGCTAGCCTCTGTCCCCCGGGATGGCAGGCTAGTCATGTTCTGTGGGCACCAGGCATTACCTTTTGTGGGGCAGAGGTCCACACTACGTCTGGAAGGCCTCCAAGCCACAGGACTCTGTGAGCTGGAGGACTTGTTACGGGACAGCTTGTGGTTGGTTCCCTGGCGCTCTGGACGTGAGTCATGTGCTCTGCCCCTCCCCATTGTCCCCTCTCAAGCAGGGCCATTCCTAAGCACAGGAGGCAGTGTTTTGGTTTTTGCTGTTGTTGGTTCTCTAATCCTCTGCTAGAGGGCGAGGTGTTCAGGAAGAAGTCCATGCGGGATAGTCAGGAATCCTGGAGGGCCTGTGCCCAGGGGACTTGAGGTGTGTCCTTGTTCCCTCCCCATTCTTGTTCCCCAAGTGTAAAAAGATGGGGCCCCAGGACGTGGCCCTCCCTTGCCCTGTACCCCTGCAATTTCCTAGAATTTAGTTGTTTCTGGGATACTTGGGTTGAATTTCTATAGGGCCAGAAGGAGCCGCAGTCAGCAAACTGAGCTCTGACCCGCGGCCACTGGTCATGCACAGGATGTCTAGTAGAAATTAACGCAGAGCACTTGGCTTGCAATGGTTTCATTATTTTTGGAGAAGGAGCTGATGAAGATTATAGGGGTGCTGAAACCCTCCCATGCTCCCCGTCCCCATGGGTGCCACCACTTGGCTTCTGCTCACGTGGACCATGAGTTAGTGGGACCTAGGAGGGTGGTCACAAGCTGTCGCCTGCACCTCTGAAGCACCCAGCTGAGTCTTAGTCCCAGCTGCTCCCCATCGGGTGCAAATGTGGAGGGAAAGGAGGCCAGGACCAAGCTGGAAGGCATCAGAGGAGGCACCCTGTCTTCAGAAGTCTAAGGAGCATTTGGGCATTGCCAGCTTCTCACTAGGAAGCCGATTTCTAGAAGCTACTCCCACCCATCATGCTGCCTGGCCACCGAAGTCCTGCTTACCCAGAAACCAGACAGCGAGTGCAGGGAACGGCCGCGGCACTGGAGTCAGGCCGACGCGGGTTCTAACCTTGGTTCTGGCTCTGACTGGCCGCTGGATCCCGGGCAGCTTATTCCACATTTTGAGACTCGTTTTCTTCACCATAAAATGATATAGAAATATTTACCTGGCACACAGTACAGTATTTAATTTTAATTTATTAATTTTATAAAAATGTATTAAAATTTGGATTTAATATAGATAATATAAATATTTTAAGGCTCTAAATACACGGACTGAAAAGTCATCCCCTACCATTGTTCACCTTCTTAGGTAACCTGTTACCTGCTGTATCTTGGGGTAAATGTTATTAGTGTTAATAGCTACTATTTATCAGGGGCTCACCTTGTATCAGGATGGTGACTTTTATCACAGCATTCATGCTTTTTGGTACAGTGTTACCCCTGTTCTAGGGGCAGGCAGCAGGCTCAGAGGGGTGGAACATTTTGCCTGGCAGTACACGACCTGTGAGGAGAGAAAACCAGGACTTAAAAACTCAAGTGATTTCAAGTTTGTAAATCTAGAACCATCAATATTAACTCTTCCCACCCATACGCTTGAGTCTTTCCATCAGGAGCTGGGCAGGCAAGCTCCCTGGGAGAGGAAGGAGGGCATCTTATATCCTACTGACATCAGACAGTGGCAGGTGCCAGGCTAAGTCAGCTAGGTTCTTTACATGGATCATCTCAGTTAAGCCTTCTAATCACCCTCTGAGGTAGGTGCTACCATTCCCATTTTATGGAAGATAAAATTGAGGCTCAGAGAGGTTAAAGAATTGGGTTAACTTCTTACAGCTTAGAAAAGTAGCAGAGACACAATTCAAATCCAGGCAGCCCAGCAGAAGAGCCTGAACTCCTCCCCACTCTACTCTGTCCCGAGGGTGGGAGGCTGGATCTAATGTAACAGAACTGGAGAATGTGGGGATCTGGTGGGGAGAGGGTGCCATAAGGCAGGGGCAGGTGTGAGACCTGAAGGTAAGAAGTGACAGTCAGGAGCAAGGTTCTGGGGCTTGGATTCTAGAAATGAAAGAGGTTTGTTTATGGAGGAAAAACATAAAACCACACGTGGGTGAACAGAACTAGGTCAGTGGTAATAACATCATCACAGCTATTGGACTCGCTGATCCCATAAACCTGCTGCATAAAACCACCCCCAAACATACTGGTTTAAACACACCCACCAACTATTTTGCCCACACATCTGCACTTTGGGCAGAACTTGGTGGGGTCAGCCTGTTTCTGCTCTACATGGCATTAGCGGGGGCAGCTTGGGGGCCGGAACCATCTGAGAGTTTGCTCACTTACGTGTCTGGTGGTTGAGGCTGGTTGTCGGCAGAACACCTGCTAATAGGCCGCTTGCCCCTGCTGGGCTTCCAGGCTGAGGACCAGCAGACAGCATCAGTCATTGGGGAATGCAAATTAAAACCACAGTGAGACACCACTACATACCTAGTAGAATATCTAAAATATGAAAGACTAGCCATACCCAGCCTTGTGAGGATGCACTCAAACAACCACTCTGGAAAATGGCTCGGAACTTTCTTAGGAAGCTAATCACACACTTACCATATGGCCCAGCCATGCAACTCTGAGGTGTCCACCTGAGAAAAATGGAAGTATCCATACAAAGACTTACACATGGGTGTTCATAGCAGCTTTATTTGAACTAGTCAAAACTGAGACACAACCCAAATGTCCATCAACAGGTGAATGGATAATTAGGGTCTAGCTGTACAATGAAACACAATTTAGGAATCGAAATGAGTAAACTGTGGATACATGCAACAACATGGATAGCTTTCAAATTATTATGCTGAGCAAAAGAGAAAAGTGTATGTACAGTAATATTCAATTTATATAAAATTGTAGAAAACGCCATCTAACCCATAGTGACAGAAAGCACACAAGAGGCTGCCTGGAGATGCCAGGGGTGGGGTGGAGGGAGGGGTGACGAAAGAGCATGAGAAAACTTTTAGGGTGGTGGACATGTTCAGTATCTTGATGGTGATGATATATGCCAAGATTTGCCTAATTGTACACTTAAGATATGTATGGTTCGCTGCGTGTCAGTTTTATCTCAATGCAAAAAATATCAAATAATGAGGGGGAAGAGAGAAGGGCATATGGGATGGGACATGCTGTGGTGACTATCCTAGAGAATACAACCCACCTCATTCCTCATGTATGTAACGTGCTAGACCGTGTGTGGGATGAGTGCTTGACAGCACTTAGTGCCATCGAGTCCACCTGGCAGCCCAGCCTTGTTGGGAGGTGGTTAGGAGGAGGCCCACTGTTTATTATTATTATCTCAGTTGTTATCAGAGAGCCAAGAGGTCTTGGTCTCTGGGAGGGAAGGGTGTCTTAGGGTCCGGGTGACCAGGCCCTCAGGGATTTTCTGTCTGAGCTGCAGGAGAAACTGCTGCCCACTGCTTGAGACCCGTCCAGAAGCAGAGGTGCCCTTTAACATAGAGGCAGCGAGGTGCAGGTTTTGTGGTCAGGGCAGGGCTGCTGAGCTGAGCAGGGAGGGGCCAGCAGAGAGGTGGCCCCCCTTCTGCTGGACAGGTAGATGCTTTCCCAGCATCCTTTGGTAATTGAATCCAGCTTTCTCAACAACTTGAGGTCCTCAAAGATCAGCTGACATTGCCCTGTCCTCCCCTGCCTCTGCCTCCAGAGGGGCACAAGTGACCCAGGACTCCCCCAGCCCACTGACCACAGTGATTGGTTTGGGCAAACACATGATCTAGACTAGGTCAACCAACATCAGCCTTGGACATGCTCTCTCAGTAACAGGAAGGAGGCTTCTCCTTTCCCCTGGGGTGGCGAAGCTGGCTGACATGATCCTTGGGTGCCTGGTGGACATCTCTCCACCATATGTGGAAAGCCTGCTGAAATAGGGAGGTAGAGTAGAGAGGAGAGATGTGTTTCTGACATCACAGTTGAAGTCCCTGGATCCAGCCATTCCTGAAGCTGGAATCTCCCCAGGACTTCTGCTTTATGGGCCAACAAACCACCTCCTTTGCTTAAACCAGTTGCAGTTGGGTTCTTGTTCATTGCAAATAAGGTCATCCTCTGTGCTCACCCCAGCATCCAGATGCCCTACCCAAACCCACCCCCACCAGAGCCCAGAGCAGGGGCTTTCCAAGCAACCCGGATATTGGGGTTGGCCCATGATGCACTGAGCATGCGTCTGCCCCCTGCCTTCCACACCTAGAAAGGAAGCAGATACCAAGTCCCTGGTTCTGGGGCCACAAGGAGGGCTCGGTCGGAGAAGTGCTGCACCCTCTGTTCCAGGGATGATATGGAAATGGTAACCCAACCAAGGCTTCTGAGAGGAGCTATGGCATCCCGGCCCTGTGACTCTGGCTGTTGCTCTCTACCTCAAGTGAGGTCTCCCTCTTCCCTTCCCAATACTGAGTCTCTTTCCTTTTTATATAGGGGTGGGGGGCTGCCCAACAGACAAATCCTGGTTTAGGAGCCCATGACGGGCCTCAGGCTGGGGAGAGTATCAGAAGCCATGGGCTGGGAGAGCAGCTGGGTACAGTCCTGAGAGATGGAGGGCAGTGAAAGGGGGGAGGTCTCTGGGGAAAGAATCATTTGCCTGGTGCTTGGGCTGACCTGGAGCAGGGGGTGCTTGGGAGGGCAGTTAAGGGATGGCAGGAAAGGCGCCAGGCAGAGGCCATACTTTGGGGGTGGGGATCACCTGTACAATGCTGTCCAAGAGGCCTAATAGTAGAAATAGGTGGTCTTGATTAAGCAGTCAGTGTGTGCTAGGCTTTAGCTCATTTAATCCTTATGGTAATTCTTCCAGGTAGATTCTATGAGCCCCACTCTACAGGTGAAACTGGGGCTTACACATCTCGATCAGTCACACAGCTAGTTGGTGGGGGAGCTGCCCCGGGAACAGTCAGCTGGCACAGGAGCCACCGCAGGGCTGGGCAGTTGGGTCTGGTGAAAGTGGTGAGTCCTGGAGAACGACGGGCTGGAGCAGGTGAGGGGTCAGCAAGAGCAGCTGGGAGGCCACCCAGGTGGCAGGCAAGGCCAACTGGGGCTCAGGCAGCTGTGGTGGAGAATGGGCTAGAGGATCTGCAGGACAGCAGACTGAGAAGACTCGTCTGGAGGCTGGTGAAGTCCCCTAGATGCAGAATTAGGCCTGTTCCTCTCTATAATTTTGCGGAAATGAGACGAGAGAAACTGGAGTCCTCAGCAGCTATCCTGGATGTGCTTGTTGACAGGAGAGGGTGAGGGAGTGAGGTGCCTGGACTAAGACTGAGGCACTGGGGGGCTGCCGGGGCTGGTGGGGCAGACAAGGCTCTGAGACAGGAGTTTTCAGATAAGTACTGCAGGAAGGTCAGGAAGGTCAGTAGAGATGAGGGTGAGAAGATGCCATTAGGCACTGGGGATTGGGGTTCATGTGTGGTGGGAGATGGGCTTGTTCCTTTCAAAATGTAAGACTTTTCATTTCTGCCTCCTTATAATAGTAAAGCTTTTAAAAAAATTAAATAGTAGAAATACTAAAAGTTGTAAGACCTCCCATAATCCTAAACCCACACACTGCTATTATTAATGGTGTCAAATATTTCCTTCAGATTTGGGAATAAAAAAACCAGATAAATACAAATGTATGAGAATTCCAATTCTTCTACATCTTTGCCAAAACAAAATGTTACCTTTTTCACTTTAGCCATTCAGATGTGTGCGCACAGCTTATCTCATTGTAGTCTTCAATTCTGTTTCCCTCAGGACTAATGAGATCGAGCACCTTTTCCTAGATTTATTGACCTTTAGGATATCCTGTTTTGTGAAGGCCCTGTACGTCTTCTGCCCATTTTTCTATTGGGTTGACTTTTTCTTAATTGGTAAGAGGTCTTTAAAAAGTCTAAGTAGAGCTCCTTTGTTGGTTATGTGTGTCGTGAATATCTTCCACTACATAGACCTTTTCCATTATTAATGGTGTGTTTTGATAAACAGAAGCTCCTGATTTTAATGTTTTTCCATTATCTTTTTTTTAGTGTTATATTTAAGGAATCTTTGCCAAAGATTCTGAGATTTATGCTCATAAAGATATTCTCCTATGTTTCCTTCTAAAAGCTTTATTGTTTTACTTTCCAAATTTAGATATATAATCCAGTGGGACTGATTTTTGGTTGTGGTCGGCTAACAGTAGAGGTTAAAATTCATCTCCTTTTTTGGATATCATGACCCAGTGCCATTTACTGAAAGGACTGTCCTTCCTTCATAGCCTCGTTATATCTCTTTATCATAAAGCTGCATACATGTTTTGGATTCTGTTTTCTGTTCTATGGGTCCACCGTTTATCCTTGCACAAATACTGCACCATTTTCATTACCTCTGTCTTTTAATGTTTAGGTTCCTAGCAGTGTAAGTTCCCCAGCTTTGTTTTCTTCAAGATTGCCCTGGACATTCTAGGTCCTTTACATTTCCTTAACAATTTTAGAATCACCTTATCGTTTCCCACAAAATACCCTGCTGGGGGTTGATTGGGACTGGTCTGACACTACATCAGTCTGGGGAGAACTGAGATCATTAAAATACTGAAATGTTCCAATGCATTCACATACTATATCCCTGCACTTGCCTACATCTTCTGTTTCTTTTAATAATGTTATATAGATTTCAGCATAGAGGACTTGCATATATTTTGTTATATTTTGATGCTGTCATAAATGACACTTTTATAAATTTGTCTTTTGGTAGCCAATAATGTAGAAATACAATTTTTTTCTTTTTTTTAATAATTTATTTTGGTATCATTAATCTACAATTAACGTGCAAAATTATGGTTATTAAACGACCCACTTCATCAGGTACCCCCCCAACCCCATTACAGTCACTGTCCCTCAGTGTAGTGAGACGCTATAGAATCACTTGTTTTCTCTGAGTTGTACAGCCCTCCCCGTGCCTCACCAACATTACTTCTGCTAATCGTAATGCCCCTTTTTCCCTCTTATCCCTCCCTTCCCACCCATTTTCCCCAGTCCCTTTCCCTTTGGTAACTATTAGTCCTTTCTGGGGTTTTGTGCGTCTGCTGCTGTTTTGTTCCTTCAGGTTTTTTTCTTTGTTCTTATACTCAACATATGAGTGAAATCATTTGATACTTGTCTTTTTCGGTTGGCTTATTTCACTGAGCACAATACCCTCTAGCTCCATCCATGTTGTTGCAAATGGTAGGATTTGTTTTCTTCTTATGGCTGGATAATATTCCATTGCGTAGATGTACCACCTCTTTTTTATCCACTCATCTACTGATGGACACTTAGGTTGCTTCCATTTCTTGGCTATTGTAAATAGTGCTGCGATAAACATAGGGGTGCATCTGTCTTTTTCAAACTGGGCTGCTGCAGTCTTAGGGTAAATTCCTAGGAGTGGAATTCCTGGGTCAAATGGTATTTCTATTTTGAGTTTTTTGAGGAACCTCCATACTGCTTTCCACAATGGTTGAACTAATTTGCATTCCCACCAGCAGTGTAGGAGGGATTCCCCTTTCTCCACATCCTCGCCAACATTTGTTGTTGTTTATGTTTTGGATGTTGGCCATCCTAACTGGTGTGAGGTGATATCTCATTGTGGTTTTAATCTGCATTTCTCTGATGATTAGCGATGTGGAGCATCTTTTCATGTGCCTTTTGGCCATCTGAATTTCTTCTTTGGAGAAGTGTCTATTCATGTCCTCTGCCCATTTCTTAATTGGATTATTTGCTTTATGTTTGTTGAGGTGCGTGAGTTCTTTATATATTTTGGATGTCAACCCCTTATCAGATATGTCATTTATTAATATATTCTCCCATACTGTAGGATGTCTTTTTGTTCTACTGATGGTGTCCTTTGCTGTACAGAAGCTTTTCAGCTTGATATAGTCCCACTTGTTCATTTTTGCTTTTGTTTCCCTTGCCCGGGAGATATGTTCATGAAGAAGTCGCTCATGTTTATGTCCAAGAGATTTTTGCCTATGTTTTTTTCTAAGAGTTTTATGGTTTCATGACTTACATTCAGGTCTTTGATCCACCTTGAGTTTACCTTTGTGTATGGGGCTAGACTGTAGTCCAGTTTCATTCTCTTACATGTAGCTGTCCATTTTTCCAACACCAGCTGCTGAAGAGGCTGTCATCTCCCCATTGTATATACAAGGCTCCTTTATCAAATATTAATTGACTGTATATGTTTGGGTTAATGTTTGGATTTTCTATTCTGTTCCACTGGTCTGTGGGTCTGTTTTTGTGCCAATACCAAATAGTCTTGATTACTGTGGCTTTGTAGTAGAGCTTGAAGTCAGGGAGCGTAATTCCCTGTTTTTTCCTCCTTCTCAGGATTGCTTTGGCTATTCGCGGCCTTTTGTGGTTCCATATGAATTTTAGAATTATTTGTTCCAGTTCATTGAAGAAAGCTGTTGGTAGTTTGATAGGGATTGGGTTGAATATGTAGATTGCTTTCGGTAGTACGGCCATTTTGACAATATGTATTCTTCCTAGCCAAGAGAATGGGATGGATTTCCATTTGTTAGTGTCCTCTTTAATTTCTCTTAGGAATGTCTTGTAGTTTTCAGAGTACAGGTCTTTCACTTCCTTCATTAGGTTTATTCCTAGGTATTTTATTCTTTTTGATGCAATTGTGAATGGAATTGTTTTTCTGATTTCTCTTTCTGTTAGTTCATCATTAGTGTATAGGAAAGCAACAGATTTCTGTGTGTTAATTTTGTATCCTGCAACTTTGCTGAATTCAGATATTAGTTCTAGTAGTTTTGGAGTGGAGCCTTTAGGGTTTTTTATGTACAATATCATGTCATCTGCAAATAGTGACAATTTGACCTCTTCTTTACCAATCTGGATGCCTTGTATGTCTTTGCTTTGTCTGCCATGGCTAGGACCTCCAGTACTATGTTGAATAACAGTGGAGAGAGTGGGCATCCCTGTCTTGTTCCTGATCTTAGATGAAAAGCTTTCAGCTTCTCACTGTTAAGTAAGATGTTGGCTGTGGGTTTGTCATATATGGCCTTTATGATGTTGAGGTACTTGCTGCCTATCCCCATTTTGTTGAGAGTTTTAATCATGAATGGATGCTGAATTTTGTCAAATGCTTTTTCAGCATCTATGGAGATTATCATGCGGTTTTTGTTCTTTTTGTTGATGTGGTGGATGATGTTGATGGATTTTTATATGTTGTACCATCTTTGTATCCCTGGGATGAATCCCACTTGATCATGGTGTATGATCCTCTTGATGTATTTTTGAATTCGGTTTGCTAATATTTTGTTGAGTATTTTTGCATCTACGTTCATCAGGGATATTGGTCTGTAGTTTTCTTTTTTGGTGAGGTCTTTGCCTGGTTTTGGTATTAGAGTGATGCTGGCTTCATAGAATGAGTTTTGAATATTCCCTCCTCTTCTATTTTTTGGAAAACTTTAAGGAGAATGTGTGTTATTTCTTCTCTATATGTCTGGTAGAATTCAGAGGTGAATCCATCTGGTCTGGGGGTTTTGTTCTTGGGTAGTTTTTTGATTACCACTTCAATTTCGTTGCTGGTGATTGGTCTGTTTAGTTTTTCTGTTTCTTGTTTGGTCAGTATTGCAAGGTTGTATTTTTCTAAGAAGTTGTCCATTTCTTCTAGGTTTTCCAGCTTGTTAGCATATAGATTCTCATAATATTCTCTTATGATTCTTTGTATTTCTGTGGGGTCCATCGTTATTTTTCCTTTCTCATTTCTGATTCTGTTTATGTGTGTAGATTGTTTTTTTCTTACTAAGTCTGGCTTGGGGTTTATCTGTTTTGTCTATTTTTTCAAAGAACCAGCTCTTGGTTTCATTGATTTTTTTCTATTTTTTTATTCTTCTCAATTTTATTTATATCTTCTCTGAGCTTTATTATGTGGCTCCTTCTGGTGACTTTAGGCCTCATTTGTTCTTCTTTTTCCAATTTCAGTAATTCTGTCTTTAGACTATTCATTTGGGAATGTTCTTCCTTGTTTAAATAGGCCTGGATTGCAATATACTTTCCTCTTAGAACTGCCTTTGCTGCGTCCCACAGAAGTTGTGGCTTTGTGTTGTTGTTGTCATTAGTCTCCATATATGCTTTGATTTCTGTTTTGATTTGGTCGTTAACCCATTGATTAATTAGGAGAGTGTTGTTAAGTCTCCATGTATTTGTGAGCCTTTTTGATTTCTTTCTAAAATTTATTTCTAGTTTTATACCTTTGTGATCTGAGAAGTTGGTTGGTAGAATTTCAATATTTTTGAAATTACTGAGGTTCTTTTTGTGGCCTAGTATGTGGTCTATTCTGGAAAATGTTCCATGTGCACTTGAGAAGAATGTGTATCCTGTTGCTTTTGGGTGTAGAGTTCTGTAGATGTCTGTTAGGTCCATCTGTTCTAGTGTGTTGTTCAGTGCCTCTGTGTCTTTACTTATTTTCTGTTTGGTTGATCTGTCCTCTGGAGTGAGTGGTGTGTTGAAGTCTCCTAAAATGAATGCATTGCTTTCTATTTCCTCCTTTAATTCTGTTAGCATTTGTTTCACATATGCCGGTGTTCCTGTGTTGGGTGCATATATATTTATAATGGTTATATCCTCTTGTTGGATTGACCCCTTTATCATTATGTAAAGTCCTTCTTTGTCTCTTGCTACTTCCGTTTTGAAGTCTATTTTGTCTGATACAAGTACTGCAACACCTGCTTTTTTCTCCTTGTTGTTTGCATGAAGTATCTGTTTCCATCCCTTCACCTTTAGTCTGTGTATATCTTTGGGTTTGAGGTGAGTCTCTTGTAAGCAGCATATCGATGGGTCTTGCTTTTTTATCAATTCTATTACTCTGTGTCTTTTGATTGGTGCATTCAGTCCATTTACATTTAGGGTGATTATCGATAGATATGTACTTTTAGCCATTGCTGGCTTAGATTCGTGGTTACCAAAGGTTCAAGGGTTGCTTCTTTACTATCTAACAATGTAACTTAACTTTCTTGTTAAGTTATTGTAAACATAGTCTGATGTTTCTTTATTTCTCTCCCTTCTTATTCTTCCTCCTCCATTCTTTATATAGTAGGTGTTTTATTCTTTGCCTTTAGTTAGTATTTGTATGGTCTGCTTTCTTTGCTATGATTTTATTTTCTCTGGTGACATCTTTTTAGTCTTAGGAGTGCTTCCCTCTAGAGCAGTCCGTTTAAGATATCCTGTAGAGGTGGTTTATGGGAGGCAAACTCTCTCAGCTTTCGCTTGTGTGGAAATTGTTTAATCCCTCCGTCATATTTAAATGATAATCGTGCTGGATACAGTATTCTTGGTTTGAGGCCCTTCTGTTTCATTACGTTAAATATATCATGCCATTCTCTTCTGGCCTGTAAGGTTTCTGTTGAGAAATCTGATGATAGTCTGATGGGTTTTCCTTTGTAGGTGATCTTTTTTCTCTCTCTACCTGCCTTTAATACTCTGTCTTTATCTTTGATCTTTGCCTTTTTAATTATTATTTGTCTTGGTGTTGTCTTCCTTGGGTCCCTTGTGGTGGGAGATCTCTGGGCTTCCGTGGACTGCGAGACTATTTCCTTCCCAGCATGGGGAAGTTTTCAGCAATTATTTCTTCAAAGACACTTTCTATCGCTTTTTCTCTCTCTTCTTCCTCTGGTACTCCTATAATGTGAATATTGTTCCATTTGGATTGGTCACACAGTTCTCTTAATATTCTTTCATTCCTAGAGATCCTTTTATCTCTCTCTGCCTCAGCTTCTCTGTATTCCTGTTCTCTGATTTCTATTGCATTAACAGTCTCTTGCATCTCGTCCAGTTTGCTGCTAAGCCTGTCGATCGCTTGTCTCATTTCTGCAGTCTTTCTTCACTTCCCTCACTTCCTCCCTCAGCTCTTGCATATTTCTCTGTAGATCCATCAGTATGGTTATGAGTGTTATTCTGAATTCTTTTTCAGGAAGGTTGTGCATTTCCATCCCTTCAGGTTCCCTCTCTGGTGTTGTCTGGGTCTGGGTAAGTTTTGTTTGTAACATATTCCTCTGTCTTTTCATAGTGATAGAAGTGGTCGCTGGTAGGTGCCACATGTCAGCTGGGCTCTTTAAGACTTAAA
Organism: Smutsia gigantea; assembly: GCA_032199065.1. Taxonomy (NCBI): domain Eukaryota; kingdom Metazoa; phylum Chordata; class Mammalia; order Pholidota; family Manidae; genus Smutsia; species Smutsia gigantea. The sequence goes on along the minus strand of JAVSCE010005811.1, from coordinate 130,271 downwards.
AAAAAAATGAAAGAAAAGAGAAAAAAAAAGAAAGAAAGAAAGAAAAGAAAAGCGAAGGAATACGCCCACCGGGAGTAGATTCTGTGGGGATGCTGTAGGCGGCGGTGTTGCTCCACTATTCCTCAGCCATGGCCACGCCCCTCTGCAGGGCCCTTTGTAGCTCAGGCTGGGGCAGGAACGAATTGAAGGCTGTTGATCTCTGTGGGAAGTCTCAATACGGCATCTTTTTCCAGTCGCCAGCCAAGGGGTCCGAAATTCTCCAGGACTCCCAGCCTGCTGGGCTGAGTGTGCTGGGATGATCCTGCTCCTCCGTTGGGCTCCTGCCTCTTTAAGATCTCTAAAAAAAGCACGTGCTTTTCTTTTTTCCCAGGAGTGGGCTGTGAGGACCTGGGTGCTTCCTCAGCTCAGATCTGCACCCTCTGTCTCTCCCATCTCTGACACACCGCACAATGTGTGTCAGTGCTCCCGGCGCTGATCACCAGGGCTGATTATTTCGTGGGCCTGTACTTCCACTCCCTCCCAGCTCTGAATCCTCTCCTCCCGCTGGTGCGCTGGGGTGGGGGAGTGCTCAGGTCTTGCTGGATTGCGGCTCCGTATCTTACCCGCCTTGCGGGGTGTCAAGTCCTCTCAGGTGTAGCTGCAGGCTAGGTGCCATCCTGTATCTTCTGGTCTCTTGTTTAGGAATAGTTGTATTTGTTGTATTTTCATAAATATATATGGTTTTGGGAGATTTCCACCACCCTGCTCCCGCCACCATCTTCCCGGAATTCTTCCAATTTATTTTTCTATATTCACATTGTATGCAGTGACTTTGCAAAATTCATTTATTAATTCTAATAGCTTATGTATTTTAAAATTTAGTATGTATACCATCAGGTGGTCTACAAATCATGTAAGTTTTCTTTCTTTTCTAGTCCTTATGTTTTTAAAAATAAATATTTTCAAATATAAATGCCATAAAATTCACCAATTTTTTTATAGTTTATTAAATTTAGCAAGCCATGCAACCATTGTCATAATCTAGTTTTAGAACATTTTTCTCACCTGAATTAAGATCCCTCATGTCTCGTGTCCTCATGTCCTCATCGTGGCTTCTGCAGCATCCCACATATTTTTTGGTATGTTTGTGTTCTTACTTTCGTTCTGGTCAAAATACTAATCTACTTCCTGATTTATTCTTTGACCCATGGGTTATTTAGAAGTATGTTACTTCCCAAGTATCTTTGTTACTGATTTCTAATTCAATTCTATTGTCAGAGAACATATTTGTGTGACTTGAATGCTTTTAAATGTCTTGAGACTTGTTTTATGGCTCAGAGTATGATAAGTTGATAAATGTTCTATGGGTATTTGAAAAGCAAGTGTATTCAGCAGTTGTTGGGTGTTCTATAAATACCACTTAGTACAGATTGGTTAATAGTAAAATTCATCTTTTTCCTCAGTAATTTTCTACTTGTTCTATCAAATATTGAAAGATGAGTGTCAAATTCTCTGTTATTGTGTTTTTCATTGCAGTTCTATTACTTTTGCTTATTTTATTTTGAAACTGTTGTGTGCATAAATATTTATTTAGGATTGTTATATTCTCTTGAAGAACTGAACTCTTTCATGTTACAAAATAAACCCTTTTACTGTCAGTAATATCCTTTGTTCAGAAATCTACTGTATCTGATACTGCCTGCCACTTCACTTAAAAAAAAATTCATGGCTGCTCGGTGTAGTATTTCCATCTCTTTCTCTTAAACTACTCTTGTCTTTAAATAGGTTTCCTGTGGGTGGAATAGTTGCGTCTTGATTTTTTTTAAGTCCAATCTTTTAATTGAGGTGTGTAGACAACTTACATTTAATATGATTAATATGGACTATTTATATTTATGTCTTTTCCTCATGGATTGACTCCCTTTTCATTAAGTGTACATTTTTATCTTTAGTAATGTTTCTTGCCTTTAAGACTACTTGGTCTGATATTAGTATAGCCAAAGCCAGCTTTACTGATGTTTTTACTTTCAATCTTTTGATGTCCTAATATTTAAGGTGTATCTTTTGTTGGCAGAATATAGTAGTTAGATTTTAATCCATTCTTAGTCTTTTAATTGTAGAATTTAGTCCACTTATATTTAGTGTAATTAGTAACATATTTGGGTTTATAGCTATTATGTTGTTTCTTGTTCCCTTTTCTCTTGCCTTCCTTTGAATTGTTTTTAAGAATATTCCCTTCTCCAGTAACTTGTTCATTATACATTCTATTATTCTTTTAGTGGATATTCCTACAGATTAAAATATGCATTTCTAACTCAATAGTCTAATACAATGTTACTTTGATCACTTCTCCAATAAAGTTAGTTAGAACTTTAGATCAATTTAACTTCACTTGCTTTCTCCCAATTTTTGTGTTGTTCTTGTAAGACATTTTAAGTCAGTATGTATTTTAAAGACATTTCTATTGCTCTGTATAAACAATATGTATTTGTATTTAACCACATATTTACCCTTTCTAGTGCTCTACATTCCTTAATTTCCATCTAGGGTCATTTTTCTTTTGTGCAATGGTTTTCTGTTGGAGTTCCTTTTGTGCAAGTTCGAAGGTGAAGGATTCTCTCAGCTTTTTCCAGTATCTTTATTTTAAAGACTACATTGATTAGGTGAAAACATTCCATATTGGATTTATTTCACCTTTAAAAATGTTTTCATTGTCTCCTGGCTTCCATCATTTCTGATGCAAAGTCAAACATCAGTGTCAGTATACACAGTACAATCATCAAAATCAGCAAATTAACAATGATTTAATCTATAAATCTTATTCAAATTTCACCAGTTCTACCATCAGTATTCTTTAATGCCAAATTAGCAAAATTTTTCTCACCCAGGATTCAATCCAGAATCACACACTGCATTCAGTTATCATGTCTCTGTAGTGTCCTTTAATCTGGAACAGCTCCTTAATTTTATTTCTCATGATAGAGTACAGGCCATTTATTTTGTAGAATGTTCCTCAGCTTGGGTTTGTCTGATGTTTCCTCATGGTTAGATTCAGGCTATGCATTTTTGACAGGAATACCACAGAAAGGATCTTGTGTCCTCAATGTATTATATTAGGAGGCTGTAATATCTGTTTATCCCATTCTTGTTGACATTAACTTTGATCACGTGGTGAAGATGTACCTGCCAGATTTCTCCACTATTTTTTTTTCCTTTCTGTCATTAACAATTTGGGGGGAGGTACTAAATATATGAACACCCTGTTTTCAAAACCCACACACACATACAATCCCCAAAACATCTGCGCATGAGATTTAACATTTATTGATGCTTCTTGCCTGCACAATTATTACGGTGGTTGTCAAATGGTGATTTTCTAATTCCATAATTCCTTGTATAATGATTAGTTGGAAGTCTATACAATACTGTTTTGATAGAATTCCAACTACTTCTCATTTGCCTCGATTCCTAAGGCATAGCCTCTAGGATTTTCAACTGAAATCCTGGTGTATTCACCAGGGTCTTTCTTTTTGAGAGATCTTGAACTCTAACTTTTATCTTCTCAGCACTGCACTTCTGCAAAATTCTGCTCTGCTTTACAGAGGTTTGGGCTTCGCTTTTTAGGTTTCCATCTTGTAAAATTTCAGACTTCAGTAAATGGCATGAAACCTGAACATACGTTTGAGATCCCTCACACCTTCTATTTTGTCACTCCAGCCCACGAGACTATTAAAAAACTAATTTCTCTTGTTCCCCCTGCAGCCTTCTGCCTGGGGAAAACCTGCATCCTTAGCCAGAGTTGGCTGCAGATTGAAGTTCACCTCTCCAGGTTCTCCCCATTCCACAATCTTAACTCCTCTGGTCACTGTTGTTTCTGAAACTGTCTTAAACCAGAACAATAACCCATTTCTCTGGCTTTTCTAGTCATTCTCACTGGACACATTATTTGGCTATAAACTACTCCATCCTACCCAGAAGTGGGAATTCTGTATCATATGGGTACCTCTCCTCTAGTTACAGTAGTTTCTCTTCTAATTATAAAAATCCTTGTAGGTATATCAATATATATGAGTTCAATTATTTTTATAGGATAATTTATAGAAAGATTGTTAGATCACAGAATGTTGATTTACAGTTTGGTAGGTATTGTCAAATGGCCCCTGTTAAGACTACATACTAGGCAGAGCTAAAGTGCCTAATAAATGACCATAGAGTCATTTTGAGTGGGTCAGTATTCTCTACCTCCTCCGATGCCTCCGAGGTCTTCCAGCCCTCTGATGTTTGAGCCTCAGCCTTCTGTACTGAGTAGACAAGGCAATCTACAGATCTGGTGTGTGGTGCGGGACAGTCCTGCCAGGCCCATGTCTTGCCTTGGTACTAGGTTGATGGGGAGTGGCCCCCACCTTCCTCTGAGTCAGCGAAAGGTGCTCCAACCTATGGTTTGGGTGTGAATTTCCACTTCCTGGCAGAGATGGACCTGGCCCAGAATGATGCACATCCTACTGTGGGCAATGCCAGCCCTGCCGACAAGAGCACCTACTACTTTGCCATATGGTCTTCAGGCTGAAAGTCTTCAGAGGCCATCTATCTGCTCTATCAGGGTGACTCCCAGGGTATAGTGTCCTGGGCCTCTAGTGTGTAGGACTGCAATGGCAGAGATGAAAATGGGCTTGGGAAGATAGGTGTAGATGCTGGAGTTCCCTTGGAAGAAGCCTTGATTGGTAGGAATGAGAAGTAGAAGAGAAGAAAGGCTCAGAAGAGTGAGTGGCCTGCTGGCAGTTGATGGGGAAATTGTCCAGGAGCATTTGAGAATGGACACAGACACCTTAGACCCAGACTTTTAGGCTCAGGAGGGGAAGCCTAATCAAGAACATTAAATCCATTACCATCCCTAACTCTACTGTAGGAAGGATACTGGAGGCCCAAAGAGGGGGAAAGTGCATATGGTAAAGACAAGCCCAGAGCTCATATTCTACTGAACAGTTAGAAGGCTCTGTGAGAGGCAAGAGAAGCCCATGGAGGAAGGGAAGCCAGTCTCCAGAGGCCCTGGGAAGATAGGGGATGCAGTAGGACTGGGACTGAAGAGGCTGGTGGTGCTGGGTGACATCTTCCCTCCCATCATTCCCTACAGCTGAGATGCAATCCCCAGCTCTCTGGCCACTCCAGCTGAGGCTATTTATCTGGACCTCTGGCCTTCACTTCCATTCATTTTTTGTGGCCCTAGACTACCATCCTGACCCTCTGAGGGTCTCTTGGGTCCTGAGAGGCCAACACCAGGAGGAGGAGACTTCACTGGAGGAGCTGGGGATCGCACAGGCTGCAGCTGCCTCAGGTGGCAGGGATGTCTGTGACCTGCAAAGGCCTGCACCAGAGTGGGGCCTCAGAGGTTGTACTGCCACTACTGAGGACCCATGGGTCGAACTCCAGTTTTCCTCATGCTGCCACCCAGAACCTAGACATCCAGACCACCCCCTGGATACCTGGAAGCTCAAGACAGAAGTGCTCTGTGTGGCAGAGCACCCCTGGCTCTGCCCCTGCCTCTAGGTGAAGCCTGAACAATGATGCTGTGAGACTAGCTACCTGTGAGGTCCAGATACCCACTCTGTCACTCCTGGCTGTGATCTCTGGTGCTGAATGCCTATTTGTTTCCTTTGCAGGATACAGCAGAGGGAAGCTATTTCAAGGCATCTGTTCTGTTCCAAGGTGCAGAAGGCTGATATTGGAGAACTGGAATGAGACTCATGAGAACAGTGGAGACATTTCCTTGTATGGGCCCCAAGACATTGACTTGGGACCTGGGACTCCCTAGGTGGCAAAGCATGACCTTTCACTGTCAAACACATTCAACAAATATTAATGGTGTACTAAATATTTGCCAGAACAGAGATGCTGGAACATAGTCTGAACATTAGTGAATCTAGAAGGCTAGGTCAGAGAACCAATGTTTAGAATGCAAGGAAAACTGTGCTGAGGGTTGTGGGATAGGATCACAGAGGACACTTAGGAGGTTGGAGAGGAGAGGAGCTCCCCCACTGGAGGACCTGAGAAGCTCCTGTGGACAATGCAGAGTCAGAGATAAACCCTGAAATTACATCTGGGGAAGTGTGTAGACCCACTCAAGAACACCTGGGTCTAGTCCTGGCTCTGCCCCCAACTCTCTGTGACCCCTTGGGTGAGTCTTCTACCCTCTCTTGGCCTGAGATCCACCCATGTACCTATCATATCCAGTCTAAGTCATCTGTCCTTACAGAGATAGGTCTAACTTTCTCATCTGTAAATGGGGAATTCAACCACTAGGAGGATAAAGTGAGTCAAAGAAAGCTCTTCAGAAGGAGGCAGTGGCAGGGAGAAGACCAGAAAAATGCAGAGTCAGAGGGCTGGGTGGGCCCAGATTTCACCATGTACCTGTTTCACCTACAGTGGAGCTAAAACAGACCCTCACGGCTATTACCTACTGCTGCCTGGACTGCTGGGCATAGCTCTGGTCCATGGCCTGATCCTGGCTGCTCTCTGGAGGAATCATGCTGTGGGGCCCACCCAACGGAGCTCCTCACCCAAGAGGGTCAAGGAGCAGCTCCTGGTTCCAGGACACAGATGGATGGAAGCCACACTCTTTGCTGGGGCCCTGGAAGTGAATGGCCGAACCCCAGAAGTCCTCCAAGGACCACCCCCACCCCAGCCTCTCCCTCCTTACCCCAGCGAGCTTCCATCTGCTCCCTTACATTACCCCTTGGCTCCCCCTTCTGTCTCTCAGACTATCCAAGTTTCTCCATAAATACAAGGAATGTGAGAAGACACTGCTGTGCTGTGGATTATGTTGGGCAAGGCAGGTCTGTCCAGAGTCTGCAGACTCTTAAGGACAGATCAGCAGCCCCTTCCTGAAACCTGTTGCAGGCTGGGGTTTTAGTTTGGCCATACAGGACCCAAAGCCAGTCTGGCTAGTCAGAGGAAAAAAGAAGTGGCAGAAGCAGACAGTCTCGTTTTGCTGCTACCTAGATGTCTGTGAAAGCAAGGTCCCACCCTTCTCGGCATCTCACCTCTTTATCCAAGTGGGTTGGATGGTCTAAGTTCTCCCCCTTTTTGGCTAAAACCCTTCTGTTCTTAGCCCCTTTTGAGAAGAAATGCCAGGTGCCTCTGAGGATTGAAGTTGACTAAATATCTCTTACCAGAAAAATCACACACAAAATGTGGGGGTGGGACAGGTCATTCTGAGGCTGCTGAGGCTGCACCTGGACAGCATGTTCCCGTCAGTGCAGGAGCATCACTGGAGGGCTGAGTGCCACTGGGCTGGTGGGGCCACAACCCCCTGGTGGGAATACCGGTGACGGGGCCACTTCCCCCTAGTGGGAATACTGGTGACAAGGGACGAATCCTGTGCCTCACCTTCCATGCTTACACACAGCCAGGCAGCCTCTCCAGGGCACTCAAGAGTCCTTGGGCACCTGGCTCCTCACGTGCCAGGCTGCCCAGAGTGCCCAAGATAGAGGAATAATTGCATTTGGGACTCAGAAGACCCCCAAATCCTCTTTCTCCTTTCTTCGTCTACTTTTCACCTTGCCCTGGCCTCCACTCTACACCCAGGCCCACCAGCTGCCACAAATGAGTTTGAGGAGTTCTGAAAAGAGACCCTGGGTCCCAAGTTACCCCTTCCTTTCTCACTGAACATCTCATCACTCAAATCCTAGTATGGACATTACTACTTGAAGAAATCCTTGCTACCATGCAAATTCCTTAAGCTATTATTCTTTAACATCCACATGCAAATCAACTTTGCTAGAGTGGAGGAGGTAGCAGGAAGGGCTCAGCAAAGGTGTCACAGAAGTCACTGAACCCAGGACCCGGCAGCTGGAATGGGGAGGCAGGACTAAAAGGGAACAGGGCAGAGAATGGAACAGACATGTGGTGAAGTCCTAGGCCTTCATAGAGAGGTGGTCATTGGAGACCAGGTGCCTTCCATGTGTTGTACCTGTAAGGACAGGTTCTGGGTATGTGCTCTGCCGGGGAAGGAGACTCATAAATTGGCTTAAACATCTCCTTAGATTAATAATTCTGGACACAGTAGCCTGGACACATCAGAAAACCCCAGCACTGACTTTCAGAAAGCTCTCTCCTCCAAAAGTCCTATGGCTCTACTTTGCTTGACCTAATTAGCCAAGAACACCACAAACCAAACAGTAAGTTTTGTGAGCCTCAGCGCAAGTTCACAGTCAGTGCTCACAGCTCTGTGGACTTCTACTAGCAAAGCAGGTGGTTGTTGAGTCCTCCCAGTCATCAGAGAAGATTTAACAAGTAAAAACCTGCAAACTCTTTATTAAATTCTCCCACTTCATCTGTACAGAAAAAAATGCACATTATGTTCAGAATCTCAGTAACATCTCAAAATTACACAGCATGAACATGTAAAAACAAGGAACTGCCAATATTTTATACATAGAAAGGAAAACCATTTACAAAAGAGGGTTGTTAATTTTACCTTCTTTCTTAAAAAAAAAAAGTTAAAGGCCTAAGACCTCTTAGCATTTGCTGTACAGTCTGTTTTCCTGCTTGGACCGACCTGGGACACTGTGCTGGGAGAAGCCTCTCAGGAAGCCTCCTGCCGCTGACTTTCTGTGGCTCCTCTATCCAGCATAGTGCAGTCTGATGCGGCACCTGTTCAGACCACCCTAGCACGTCTGGGAGAGGGCCTGCTGGGCTTTGGGGTCCAGGTGTCAATTCTATGCTGAAGGGAAGGCAAAAACAGAATCGAGAGGCACTATCTGAATTTTCTCCTTGCCCAGGGACATTTCTCTACCATAAATATCCCAACATGTGTGTCCTGGAGGATCTTGGGAAGGGGAAGGAGAGGAAATCACGGTCAGGATCCTGTTACCAGCCTAAGCAGACAGTACCTACCACCTCTGTGCTCCAGAGGACAAACAGTCTCTGGGTCTCTGCAGTGATTTCACTAGATGGTCTGGGGGAGCCTGTTATTCTGGAGTCAGTCTGAGTTTTCTGGCAGCTTATCTACTGTCTGGGGTCTGGGCATGAAGTGGGTTTTGGCTTCTAGAGAGGAGGACTAAGAGGAGTGTAGGCAGAGACATGACCAACCAAAGACACACACGAAGGGAGAGAGAGATACACAGGCCAGAACATCAGCTCTGGCTTCACGCCCCTTGGGAATAAAAGATCAGTGGGGAAGAAAGAGGTAAATTAGGGCAGAAGTGTCCATAAAGGCCCAGAAGAAACACAGGGCACTGGAATGCTGAGTATTATAAAACTACTTAGAGGATGTCCAAAACAGTAAGAAATAAAAGGGATCTTTGGAAGTTTTTCAAAATTTCAAACCTGATCTTTGAGATTTCCCAGATCTCTAAATTTGAATCGGAAATACAAGCAAACATATCAAAATGCACATAATTTAAAAAGCCATACACTTCTTTTTTCTCTATGGCCAAATCTAGGCTGAATTTATCAAACTGGGTTGGCTGCCTCCCAAGGATCCTGTTCCAGCTTCCTTCTCCGTATCTACTTGCTTAGACTAGGTTACACGTGGAGAATGTTTACTTTCTGATGGAGCAGGGGAAGAAATGGTAAATGAAAACTTCTTCTCAAAGGAACTTGAGACCAGCTCAGAAAGGAGGCCCCAGAAAGCAATCTACCCTTCCCTGGATGACTCACTAGTGTGGGGATCTTTGGAATAGAGATAGTACACAGCCTGGAGGTGGGAAGGATGGGCGATATTTCCAAAAGTCACCCACACATATGAGGGAAGGTAGAGTGAGGTCAGCACCTAACTCCCTTTCCACCTTGTCTGACAGAATGTAAATAGATGCTACAGGCCTCTTCACCCCTGGATTCTTCTATTACATGACTTCAGGAAATGGGAAGAAATGAATCCTGTTACGTAATTTTCTGTCACTTCTAGGAAAGCAGAATCTCCCTCCCTCCCCAAGGCAGGGCTGCTTGCTATCCCCAGAACAGTTCAGTGAAGGATGTGAGACAGACAAAAGCATGCAATGAATTCAAGTCAACACCTGCTCACGAAACACTTGAATTCCCCTGGCTTCTAAGGACGGAGTTGCTCAGAACAAGCTGACTGTACCCACAAAACTGGGACTGATAGTGGCAGCCAGAGGGTCTCTAGGAGTGCAGAGGAGGCAGCTTTCCTGCTGGACTGAACCCAAGCCTTTGCTATGCCCCCATGAGGCACACCTTGCTAGCAGCCTTCACCTGGGACAGCAGCATTGGTGGAGAAAGGCCGGGATGTGCCAGGGTATAAAGGTCTCATGTCCAGAGCTCCCTTCTGTGGCACAAGGTCCAGCAGGGGGCAGGCAGTCATTCTTGACATTCTGCCCTGATTCCTGCAGTGCAGGGCCTCTAGCCCGAGACTGGCCTCCTGGTGCCTCTGGAGTGTTGTGGAGCACATTGAGTCCCCAAGACACTGGAGTGAGCTGACAAGTCAGGTGAATCGCTTAGCTACTGTAATTTCAGCAACTGCCTGGAGCTTTGGCCTTGGCAAACATCCTACCTGCTGCTTGTTCATGAATGAAACATCAGAAGAGATAAAGGTCTACGTCCATCATTTCCTTCACCGGGGCCACGGTTTCCTCTTCTCAATTAGTTCTTGACTAGTTGATTTACCCACAACTGACCTATAAGGCCAGTAACCAGAGATGCCCCAGAATCTGTTCTGTTACACCAACTGGGGTAGAGAATGAACACAGGTGGGCTGCAGGTTCAGGTGGCACTAGGCCCATGAACATAGAAAACTGCTCAGGACACTACTTAGGACTCTCAAGACCTGGTCGTGTGAACCTATTCCAAATAGGATGGTGAAATGCTTCTAGAACAAGCAACTGAAGATACAGGCAGAATTACCCCCTTCTGTCCTGATCATTTCTAAAGGTGATAAATGTTTGAAGAATCAGACTCCTTTTCAGACTTTTGCTGCAGACAACTAACAAGATTCTCTCTCAATTCAGAAAGAACAGAAATATGGAGACACATTAAACTACTCTTATCAAATGGTGAATGTTTATCCTATTCCATAAACCACACCAGATAGGACAGCGAGGGCCTGCATTTAGATGGCATCCCTGGTTCTCCATCTCAAGCTGCCAGCACCCAGGTGGAAGCCACTGGATATGGACTCTCTAGACCAGCTCAATTCAGGCCAATAGTGGTGGCGGGGGATTTGCTGCTTGGGATCCAGGATTTTCAATTTTATGAGAAGAGTCCCAGGACAGGACTAAGAATCAGGAAGCCCCTAAGAGTAGGACCGAGGGGACCAAGCAGCTTAGGAGCTCCCCTTGTTGACTAGTACCCTAGGCAGGGGATGTACAGCTGGCTCTGGAACCCACTGCCTCCAGGGTGGATTGCAAAAAGAAAAAACAAGAAAAAGAAGAAAACCACAGTATTCAAATATCTGTCAGTCAGGTTAGACAAGGAGTAATTTCAATCAACTGATCCACAAACTGACCCACCTTGTACTGAACACATTTCAGGGAAGACAGGCGTGGAGGTCCCACAGCATACATGGACAATGGCAAAGGGGGGGCAGGGCAAGGGGGGGCGCATGGTCTATGTGGACAGTTTTAGGCACGTGAGTTATAATACTTTGTGGACGTCTAAAAGGTTAATAAAATATATATTATATAAATATATCTCCTACTGTACACGCCGCCCTCTTGTGCAGCCACTGTGACTCCATGCCCCAACCAGATCAAGGTGTGCCAGGTTGACCCATGATGCCCACACTCCTCCCTCTTTATATTCCAAACCCGTCATCTCCACTGGAGGGACGAGGGAGGACAGCCAGGAATATTGCTTCCATAAAGCTCAGGTACTGGAAAGACTGATGATTCATCAAAGTACAACATTTAGCCAATGCCTACTACAGTGGGTACACACAGCAATTTGGACAGAAAGAAAAAAATAATGGAGAAAAGCCTCCATCTTTTAATATGATAACCTTCCACACCCTTTCCAACTAAAGGCATAAAGGGGCTTGTCTGGGAAGGTGGCCTTGAGCCTGCAGAAAGGTCAGGATGGACTGCCAGTCATACCCTGAGGCCACTCAATGTTTACATGCCATTGTCTCACTGACCTGCATTGATGCCTGAAAAATAAAGTCAAGTGAGTCGATCCCCTGCGCCTCCTTCCTGCCCTGAGCTCCCTCTCCCCAGTCACTGCCTCCACAGAACTGGAGTCACTGCTACCCCAGCAGGGCCAATCGACTCCTGCATTGGCCTGGAGGAGGAAGATGACAGGATCCTGCTGCCTTAGAACTTAGGGGCCAACCTCCCAGTGCAGATCAGTTGACTGATCAGCTTCACACACTTCTGATTTCCTTCCCAACCCATTTGTCCCTGGCCTAGGGAAGCTCATGCTTTACTTCACTGAGGTGAGGAGATCATCAGAATTCCCAGGCCCTTGGGGTCTTGACAGCAGGGGCTCCCTTACAGTGGGCAATGGAAGGCATCACTGTTTCAGCAGAAGAAAACAAGACCCAAGGCAGGCTGATTAATGGTTTCTCACTACTCAGTGATGTTCATGGCCCTGATGTGGCCCAAAGGTGCTTTTGAGAAATGAGCAAGACATCCCAGTTTATACCACACTCAGTGGGTGGTATGTTTCCCCTTTTAAGTCCTGCCTTCATTGTACATAGTCACACAGAAAAGATAACCCCATTGCCCAAATCAAGCCTGGAGGAGATGTGTTACTATATACATTTTTTTCTTTCTTTAAAAACTTTTTTCTTTTTAAAAAAAAAACATTTTTGAGTTGCAGGTCAGGTAAGTTGGTTCTGGAAGTACTGGTAGTTCCACTGGTAGGAGAGAGACTTGTCTACAGGCAGGTAACCCCAAGCGGCCAGCTGCTGACGCTGCCCAAGTGGTCGAGGAGGACATATGGACATGGAAAAGTCTGAGGCGGGACAGTGCGGTGGGTACCTGCGGCTGCTCTAACACGGGTGTTGTGTCACCTCTCAGAAGAACGAGGTGATCGGGTACACTATACAGGAGGGCTGTACAGATGGGGCACCAGACAGGTAGTTCCTTTGGTGGTCAAGGTGGCTCTACCTGTCCTTGAGCTCTCGTGTCACTCGTTTGGTGATACGTCCACACATCAGGCCAATCAGGAACAATATACAGATGCTCCCACTGATCACAGAGAGAATGTAGTTCTTTGATGGGGATGTCATCACTTGCATGGCGAGGTCAGAGAAGCCATCCGCTGGGGCCACCTGGAATGACACAGAGCAGCATCACCCTCGGAGAGAACTCGGCTGGGGGCAGTGCTAGCTCTAACCTGCCCCCCTCAACTCCTAGATTTATGCCATTTCTTTTCTGGAGAGAGGGCAAAGGACAGAACAATCAAACACAGAGCTACAACTCCTTTCTCTGATCACAATACATATATACCTACTGCATAAGATTAGAAAATCTAGACAAATACAAAGAGGTGGAGTCTCGCACAATCCACAGTGATCACCACTGGTAACGAACAGCAGCCTCACACTGAGGGCCTGACCACGTGCTGGGCCCTGGCAAAGGGCTCGACAGCATTTTCATTTAGTCCTCACACCAATCCCTGCAAGTAGATTTTACTGATCTCATATTAAAGATGAAGACCCAGAGGCCTGAGAGGTAGGAGGTGGTTAAGTGTCTTGCACATGGTCACACAATCCTACATATTCTGATTTCTTTCTTGATCATGTTTGCAGCCTTTTTAAAAACAAAGAGAAGAGCTGTGATCATTCTGGATGCTAACTATATATTTTTTGCTTTTTTCATTCCTCACTGTACCATAAGCATCCTCCCATGTCAAAAACAAGGTGCACACATGACTTACACTAACTTAAGCACTCCTCTAATTATAGACATTTAAAGGCTAATCAGCTTTCATCCAAGTTTTCCTCACTGCTTTCTGAAATGGACCTCTATGTGAGCCTGCTGGCAGAATTAAGGACCAAAAGGCTCCCCAGGTGCACATGAACCTATTCTTTTGAGGCTCACCCTGGCCTGCCTCAAGGACCTGGCCCACAGAGGTCTGGGCTGCCACTATGCTCATCCCGGATTCAAAGAACAGAGCAGAGGGGCTTCAGATCAATGTGACTGGAACACCAAATTTGCCAATACAAAATAAACAGTGGAGTCACTTTGAATGATGCTTAACAGCTCAAAACTAAAAACCAGTGAGGAAAGAAGAGACTGATTTAGTGTCTCTCTGCTGGCTCATTTAACCAAGGATTTAAAGCAGACTGTATTCTGTTGGGAGGAGGGGTGGGGGGCATGCTTGTTATATTTGACAGCTGTGATCACTTCCCCTCATTTCCCTCATGACTGTGGTCTTTCCTCCTTGCCTGTCACCCTTGACCTTGAAGCATATGGGTAATAGGAGGAATTAGCCAAGAAGAAGGAGAGCTCTTGGGGTCACTCTCTTGATCTAAGTATAGTGTAATGTCTATCCCCTTCAAGGTGGGGTGATACAAAGAGTGTGGATCTAGAAATCTGAGTTTTTCACTGAAGGTCCTCAAGCAACTCGAGCTTTGAAATCAGTTTCCTCCACAGTCAAGTGAGGGATATTCATTCCACTTACCTCACAGTTTCAAAGTTCAAGTGAGATAATATATCCATGAAAGTGTTTTGTGAACTACAAAGCAATGTGTACATGAAAGGAATTGTCATTATTCTTCTCCCTGAGGCTGAATGTTTATGGAAACAGTCCCGCCAGCCCGAGCTGGCCAGGGCCCCATTCGCATTTACTAGTGTCCCACTGTCCTCCCCCTATTATTCTCCCCGTTCCAGGCTTGCTGAGGGCTAGTCTCATATATATATTCTCTCAAAGACTATGAAATTAGGAAAAAAAAGCTTTATGACAGAAGTGGCTGGATCCCTTTCCTTTCCCATGGGCATGATGTCTTCTCTCTGCATGATTGGCTTAAGTCACATCTTTTGGGTGACTCACTTTTCAGTGGGAGACTAGGGGCAACTGAGACCCAAAGTTAAGCCAAGGAGGCTTAATGGTACACTGACAGATTTTTCAAATACACTTATTGCCAGTCTCACAATAAGGACAGATGACCAGTGAAGTATCTCGGAGAGACTGGGGGATGAACGGGATGGCCTCTTGAGGAGCTTCTCCTGGTCATTACCTTTGCTGCGTAACTCCACATTTCAATCCGGTCATTGAGGCGTTTTTTGCACTCAGGCTGTAACCTCACCCGCTTATCCTCCAGGGCCTCCATGAGGCAGGACATTTCTGCAGAAGGAAAAGAACAAGAGTCTGAAACTGTGCAGAACAGAAATTTCTGAAAGGATGGGGAGAAGGGTACCTAACCACCAGAGAATTCAGACCTGTAGGCTACTGAAAGTTAAACCCATTCTGGGAAACCTGACCCAAGATCCAACATGGACAGGAATGATATTTAATTTCCAAGGTTGGCTGTCCAGAATCTCTCTTAAAACCTCTCTCATTTTTTCCAGGCACATCTAGCTCAGAAACAGCTTCACACTTGCCCAGGTTCCACCTCACACAGATCCTGTCCACTGATCCCAGTGTGGTCACTGGGAAAGCTGATGAAGCTGCTCTAGTTTGGACAGGGGGGAAAGAGGCCATGGTGATGGCTTAACTTTTATTTCTGTGATAAATAACTCAACTTTCCCTTTTCACCAAATTTTTACCTCTGGTCCTGGCTAGGTCAAACCTGCAAGATTATTCCTAAGTTCATTTTGCCACGAAGGCCTCATCCCAGCATCAGCCAGGCCGCAGACAATGTTGTCTGTGGTTGAGCTGTAGCCACAGAAGAGAGTAGCTACAACTGATGTTTCAGAGGGGGTTTCTGCTCCTGCCAAGATGGTCAGAGAGGGTCAGCCTGAACACAGTGACTTACGACGCCCTCGGCCGGGGGTAATGGCTGCGCAGTGGTGTTTAATGTCCAGGGCACAAGCTGTGTGAAGAACTGGGTCCACAAAGATGTCTGCTTTGCTTTCCTTCAGCATGTTTAACACTTCCTAAACGAGGGAAGACCACCGTAGAGAGAACTTTTATAGAGGAAATACACCAGATCTGTTGTCTGTAATACTTTACACACAAACAAAAAAGCCAAGGAGGGAGGGTTGAGGGTTAGCAGCAGAGCCTCCGAGATAGGTGGCAATGTTGTGGTGATGCAAAGAGTGCAGATTTTTGGCATTCAATTTAATTCAATAAATATACTTGGGTATCTAATGTATGCAAGCTGTGTGCTCAGTAAAGCAGAGGACAGTAACATCAGGTTTGGGGTTTGGTGTTCTGGTATGCTGCACTGTTAAATACTAAATGTTAGTATTTATATCAGCATAATACAGTTATTTTGTTACTTTAAGAAGTCTGAAAATGTGAAATCTGAGAATCAGCATAATAGGCTACATTAAAATTCCTAATCAAAGAAAGGTGAATGTTTGCAAAATGTTTCACTTTACCTCAATTATTCTCAAGAGGAAAAAAGAATTGACAGAGCATAACTTCTACGGCAAGAATAATTCTTACTTGAGTTTAAAGATCTTGTGAACAAGGACTATAAACATGATAGAACTGAAATAAACTCTGCAGACTTTCCATTTATTTATACATGATGAATTATAGGATGTAAAGACAGACCAGAAATACTTTCTGAAATAAAAATTAGTTCACTTTCGAAAAAAAAACTGTAATCCCTGTAAAACAATAATAAAAGCAAGAAGCAAAAAACTCAAGTATTATTCAAAAAGTCCTACTCTAAGTTAGATGGTATCATTTTAATGACAAAGCAGGCCAAGGAAAATATCTGGATTTAGCTTTTAGTCAACTCCTACCATCATTCCTAAGACTATGTGGGATCAGAACCATTTTTAGCAGATGAAAATATTTGCATACAATATTCACAATGACTCGGCAACAATGTCACTAAAACACTTTAAAAGAGATAAGTTTTTTAAAAAAGATCAAATATATTATTTCACTTTCAATTTTTGCAAAATAATATATGCTTAGCATCATGTTTTGATAAATTTGTTTTTATGTGATGTTCCTGAAATTATTTTTATGAATGCAGTATACTTATTGATATACTGGAATTGGCATTTTGCTTAAACAAGGGTCTAGTCATGGGGTGGAGACATATTCACAAATCATTAGTACACACAAAAGAATATTTAAGTTATAGGCGGTTAATGGTCAAGAACCAAACTAAAGTTTGGTAAGAGGGAAGGAAGATTTAGATGTTATTACTAAGATGTACAGATGACAGCTTTAAAAGGAAAAAGAGAAGAGGAGTGAAAAGCAAGAGGGGAGGAAACGAGACTGATGGTGGTTACCTTTTTACACACTTCTGTTTTGATTTTGAGCAGGTTAACTTTGAGGCACTCCTCTACTTGACCTGTCTGCTCCTGGGCTGCTGCTTCTTCAGCACAGAGATTGGAGATCTATTCAGGAGACAAACAGGAATAAGGCCACCCCTGCTCTCACCAGAAGCCATGGTCTCTGAAACCGTAGGTTTGGTGACGCCCCCACATGTGCCCAGGGCTCTCAACAGATTTCTCGTTGATTTTACTCCCCTCCCTCCTGTGTGGGATGCTAGGTTTTATTCTGCTTTACAAGGACTGGCGCACAGAGTTGAAAACCCATCAATGCAACATTTCTTCATGCTGTAAACCTTGAGATTTGAGTCAAACTGTCCTAAGACTGGTCACAAAGAGGCTACTTCCGGATTCCATGAGAGGAAGGTTATTTAGCCAAATAAAATACTAAAAGCAAATGTCTGATATTTTACAAAGGTTCAGGATCAACCCAGACTTAAAATACAGACACACACACAGTCCATATGAAAGATGAAACACAGTTCACATGAAAGATGAAAAATTTAACCTTCCTTATGAGTAAGCTCATTTAAAATAGTTTTTATCTATGATCCCCTAAAATTGACACATGTTGAACAAGGTTCTCCACATAGCCACTTCTAGCTAGAAAGTCAAATAATTTCCAAGAACAGGCACTTCTTCAGAGCTATTTTAGGAGCACTTTTATCTTTCTGGCAAGTCTTAGGGGGTGTTCTAAGTTGATTATCAGCATAAGGAGAAAGGAAAAACAAACAATATGTAGATGGATATAATAATTGAACAATAGAGATATAAGGACCCACCATTATATAGTGACAGGACTAGTGCCAAGCCTAATTCAGTGTAATAGAGAACCAGGAACTCAGACAATGCAGAGCTTAGAAGATGAGCCTTCAACAAATCTGGATTCAGAGCTGAATGGAGAGAGACTCTCCAATAAAAATTTCTTTGACCAGCTCTGTTCACAACCATTTTCATACCCAAATCCTACCTCATCTGAGCAGTGTAGCTGGAGCTGAGGATCTAGTCGGTAATCCAGAGCAGACTCCTGAATAATAATCCGGATCTGGTCTTCACAGTCTGAAGAGAGGCGCTGCATGTGACAAGGGGAGAATCATGAGCCTATCAGACCCCTTTTTATTTTGCCTCTGGTTTGGAGAAGGAATGAAAAACATCTTGTAAAAGTAGGAGCATGCTAGAGACTTCTAAGGAGAAAACTGCCAGGAGTAGTTAGAGATGGCGGCAGAAATACACCCTGCGGAAAACCCAGGCAGGTTTACCTGGTCAGCGTATCTCAGCTTGAGGCAAGAGATGACTTGACCTTCTAGCTCTGAATCATCCTTGGCCTTAGTCAGGATACCATGACAGAATTTAGGAATGTCAGCTTTACAGGCCTTCCTTAGCACAGGGTTTAAGCGGTAATCTGAAGCAGAAAGTCATAAGGACAGGATAAAATATTCTACCCAGATTCACAAAGTTTTAGAGATCCACCTTTCAAAAGGTGGCATATTATTGTCAATGACCAATAAGAAACCACTGTTGTTTATTCAATAAATGTTTTTGAGTTCTCATTATATGATTTTTAATTAGCGATATACTTGGTGAAAGAGATGTGGAGACCCCCAGAATTCTTCTACCTACACAGAGGTAGAAGCTCTGTAGAGTCCTGTGGTACCAATACTCTAAGTAGTCTTCACAAAAATCAAGCAGAAATCAGCAACCTTCCCCTTAACAGATTTTCTGAAAAGACTGAGAATACCCAACTTATCTCACCTATTACATTACGAAGTCTTTCAACTCAGAGTTGAAATTTCTCTAAGAGAGATTGCCCCTATAGTCTCCTGTTACATGCATGAAGTTTTATTAAATCTCTAGATTTTTCAAGGAACTCTAGCCCTGATCCCTTTGCTAGGTCTTCAAGAGCAGTTTTCTGGGTTTTTTTTTTTCAATCTCTTCTTCCCCATAACTTTCATCTTGTTCCTGTGGGTAATCTCAAAGAGGAAGTCAGTCATTGCTTCTAACACCCAGGCTCTACCCTTAAAATTCAAACAAAGCACCTGAAGTTTAACTTGGTAAGTGTATTTTCACTCAATTCCATTTAAGCTGCGCTCTATGGGACCAAGAAAGCCAAGCCAAGATGTTACCTGTGTTCTGAGTGATCTGGCGCTTGGTTATCATCTGTTTGCATTTGGGATCCATCAATTCACTGTTTTTATTCTGCTTTAAGCACTGCAACATGGTTTTTGAATCTGCTTCTGGACAGAACCTCTGCAAATAAAGTTTTATAAAAGCAGTTACCCAAATATGGCAATTAACACCATCTGTAGCATTCTTACATCTACTGGGGAGCTTATGACAGAGCAGCCTGAAGGTGTCACTTGGTACAAGAGAAATGGCTAAGTCTGAATAAGCACCCAGCTCCAGTTCCCCCTTCCTCATCTTATCTCTACTATTTCTTTCTATTACCTCACTGTTTCTTACTCTGCATAGGATTGATTCCCTATTTAAATGGCATTGTTACACTAAACAGCATCTCATGAGCTTAAATATTGTTTAAGATGGCCATGTAGCCCTCAGGCCATATCTGTCAAATCCCAGTGGAAACTTAGGAGTTACTGTGGGGAAGTTGGGGTTCCTATGGCCAGGATCCTCACTGAACTTAAACCACCTGATGATGTCACTGGCCTGTTGCTAGGCTACTGCTTCCACATCTTTAGGCAATAAGCTATTATTGTGCTATATAGAGAGCTCGGCCTGTGCTCTGGGCGGAGACAGAGATGCTAGTGCTCAACCTACAGCCAGGAGAACAAGCCGGGTAATAAACCCTTTCACCCCAAAGAACATTCTGCTGTCAATTTCTTTGGTTGCATTGAATCCATAGCGAACTTGCCTGGGGCTGAAAGCCACAGGCAAGACAATTGGCGAAAGTCGGCAGGACTCACTGTTGACCAAGGAAAAAGACAAGCTGCCCTTGTGGGAGGGGTGCTTCAGCGGGCTTCCCCTGTGAATGGGGAGACAGTGGATTGTCCCCCAATGGGTATGTGGTCTGAGGTGGCTTGCCTTCTAGAAGACTGGGCCCCACCCCAGGACTGGAGGCAAGTGAAGGTGACACCTGAGACTGTAGGGGAGGCCCTTGGTAAAATAAGTAGATCCTTTGAGAAGCAGAGTGCCCGTGAAGCAGCGGGGCCTGTGGGTTGGCTGCTTCTCACAGTATTAAAAAAGTCTACAGAGGAGACCCAAGAAATGGTAGCACGAGAACATGAGCTGCAAACTTCTGTGGATTCCCTGAGGAGGGAAATGGCATTGATGCAAGAGGCAGCACGAGAATGCAAGCTGCAAACGTCTGTGGATTCCCTGAGGAGAGAAATGGCATTGATGCGAGAGGAGGTGGCACGAGCACATGACCTGCACACTTTTGTGGATTCCCTGAAGAAAGAGATGGCATTGATACAAGAGCACTGGCAGAAAGGTGTCATAGGAGATGAGATGGCAGTGCTGCCAGGTGTTCTGAAGGAGGAAGATGCCTGGAGCATCTCTTTGCTGCCTGTAATTGACAGTGATCAGGGCACCCATTTTACTGGACATACACTGCAAGAATGGGTATGACAGCTGGGAATTAAGTGGAAGTTTCATGTGCCATACAATCCTACCGCAGCAGGCATGATAGAGAGGCACAATGGCTTGTTAAAATCCGGACTAAAGTCAGATACCAATAGTCTGCGGGGATGGTCAGTCCGCTTATGGACCGTTCTATCATTCTATGACATTTGAATGAGAGACCCCGAAAGGGAGCCCTGAGCCCTGTAGACATGTTAACACATATGGCAGCCTCCCCTATACAACTGCAAGTGCAAACCAAGGAAGAATCACTGAAGCCGAGGTTCGGCCACTAGAAATAACATCTTGCTGCCAGCACCAACTGCACTGAATCCCGGAGACTCCGTTGAGTGGACATGGCCTTGGACCTTTTGACACATGGACCAACAATGGCTGGCTCTCCTGGCACCTTGGGGACAAGGCCTGGAAGCTGGCCTCCTTTGTATTCCTCGAATAACAGCAGAGTGGCCACCAAAGCTCACAGTAGTATATCCTGAATGGCCAGAAGGTAGGAGCATCTTACCAGGGAGTTTTGTTTTATCATTATGGCCAGTGCATGCACCTCCAGTAGCACTATATATAGACCCTTCGGTAACCCCCACAGGGAGAGGAGTAAAAGTATGGTATACTAGACCTGGAAGGGACCCCCTTCCTGCTACAGTCTTATCACAGGACCACTCTCTTGCATGCATCCTACCTGATGGACAAGATTTGCCTATGCTGGTGGCATTAAAACATGTGTCTTATCGCCCCTAAAGTCTTTGTTATTAAGAACCTCCTCTGGCTTGAGGATTATTATAATTTTTGTTATTAGGAACCTCCTTTGGCTTGAGGATTATTATAATTTTTGTTACCTGTATCTTAATTTTTTTTTATCTTTAAGTTGTTAGCCTCTGTTGCTGTGTGGAATCTGGTTACTGTGCTCCAGGTTTCTCGCACAGGGACCACTGCGGAAGATGGAAAGCGTGTAGACTGTAAGGCGAGAATCCTGGAGGAGTGGAGTGTGGGGAAGTTGGGGTTCCTATGGCCAGGATCCTCACTGAACTTAAACCACCTGATGATGTCACTGGCCTGTTGCTAGGCCACTGCTTCCACACCTTTAGGCAATAAGCTATTACTGTGCTATATAGAGAGCTCGGCCCTGTGCTCTGGGCGGAGACAGAGACGCTAGTGCTTGACCTACTGCCAGGAAAACAAACCGGGTAATAAACCCTTTCACCCCAAAGAATGTTCTGCTGTCAATTTTTTTGGTTGCATTGAATCCATAGCGAACTTGCCTGGGGCTAAAACCCACTGGCAAGACAGTTACCCACCAACCAATGTGAACAGGGATGCTGGGAATGAACCTGTCCAGTTCATGTTTTAACTCTTAAGGGCTATAAGCCTACCAAACCTTGTGGGGCTGGATCCATTTTGGACTACTACTAAACTCCACCTCTATCTGTTAATTATAGTCTACCAATATCTTAATATGGGAATGTGAATCACTGATTTTTATAAAAGTCATCAAAATCTTACAAAGCCCCCTCAAATCAAGACCCTGAATTTTCACTTTTACACAGGATTCAATTCTACCAGGCCCAGCAAAAGAGACTTCTAATTTGCAAAATTCTCTTTAGAATTTATTTAATAGGGTGAAAAAAAGCATTTTATTTTAAGAGAAAGCTGAAATAGGGGTTAGAACCTTATGTTTAACCTCTTTGTATATGTGGATAGATCCAGGAGCTGACATCTAGGTTCTCAGTCTGCCTGCAGAGAAAGTTCACTGAAGAAGTAAGTGAAGCAAAAGAACTTGTAGAACAGAAAAGCCTTCTGTGTGTTAGGAGGATGATGAGGACATTCAGCATCCTGCCGTTTTTCAGTGTGCCTACCACTAACTGCCCACAAAACCAATCACATGCTCATCTACTTGTGCCTCTGGCTGAAGTGAAGCCATTTGTCTCAGCTCAGCAGTTTTCAAAGTTGAGCATGCATGAGAATCACCCAGAAGGCTTGTTAAAGCAGACTACCCTACTCTGCTTAGTTACTCCCATTCAGCAGATACGGGGTGAGGCCCAAGAATCTGTAATTCCCAGATGATGCTGGTCTAGGGACCACACTGAGAACCACTGTCTTAACTGTATGAAACTGGTTGAAATGAAAAAATTAAAATTTAAATAAGTTCATTTTGCTAGTTTTATTTTACTCTGTGTGTAGCCCTTGGTTTTGTATTCCTTACCTTTATCATCTGCTTGCAAACTCTCATGAGCGTATAGTCTAGTTCTGGGTCCATCATCTCTGTCTCCTGCAGCTTAAAAACTTTCTGGTGGCAGCGGGTACTTAGCTGCTTCTTGTTTTCTTTCAGACATTCAATAATCTAGGGCATAAGAAGTACAATCCAGTTAAGGGGTCTATCAGGAATTGATAATCCATGTATTATGAGTGATTCTTAGTGCAGCCCCCATTTTTCCATCCAGCTGCCTTCCATTTCTAATTCCTAGGTAACAGGCGTCAGGATTTCCTCACCAAGGAGAATCATATTTACAGATATATAACCTCAGGGCTAATAGTAAACCAAACTGTATAAAAATAATAGATGGACAGCAGGCTGTCCTGGAGTCTAAATGGAAGGAAATCCACTCACACTTCCTGGTTTCTTCTGCCTTCTAGAGCTGTTCCTTGTCAAATCCCTTTTGGGGCATAATTTGCCTGTCTTTCCCTGGAGCAATAACCCTGGCTAGGCAGTAGGCACAGGCCAGGAGGTTCAGTCCAACACACGATTTATCACATAAGAATAGATCAGCAGACACAAGGTATGAATCAGACTAAATCCTTATCCCTGAAGAATATATAGTTTCACAGGGCAAACATTATATAAATAACTATAATAAAAACGATGAGTGGGTTAACATAAAAGCATTAGGTGCCACAGAATGGATTTTAACATAATAAGTATATCCTAAAACATCCCATTTCCTATACCAAACTTTTAGATATTATAAAAAATGATAAAGAAGGGAAGCAGAGAGGAAGCTGCAGTCGCTAGCTATGGCTGTAGCATAAAGTCACGAGATGTTTGTGAAATCTTTAAGGCACAACCAAGAATCACCATATAACTAAGGGCAAGGTAATGGAGCAATTAAAGATATTTAACATCCTCAGAACAATACAGAAGAAAACAAAAATCAGGAACAGGTAGTTATGAAAGCCAATTATAGCTCTTGGAAATGAAATATAAAACCTAATTAACTGGCACTCTCTAAAAAGCAGAATGGACAGATTAAGCCTGGAAATCATTAAGCCTGGAAATGGAACTGAGGAATTAACTCAATGTAGCACAAAGAGACAAAGAAATGGAAAGTATGAAAGAAAAAGTTAAGAGACATGGAAGACAGATTCAGATGTTCCAACTGTCTAACAGGAGTTCCAGAAGCAAGGAAAACAAAGGCAGTATTTGAAAACACAGTTGAGAACTTCCCAAATCTAAAGAAGACATGAATTTGGGACTGAAAAAGCCAAATAGGATAAAGAAATTTTAATAACATACTTAATTATATCACAGTGAGGTTACAGATCATAATATAAAGAGAAAACTCAGAGACAAATTACACAGCAATGAGAACCAGATTGACCCAGACTGACCAGCAAGAGCAGATACAAGACAGAGGCCATTTCTTCAAAGGTTAAAGCACCATAGCAATGACCTTAATTAGAAGAGGTAGCTAAGTCACTGGGAAAACATCAAAAAATAAAAATTAAAAAATCACTTGTTTGTATTTCACTCCTGATGATTCTGAGTAGAGCCCTATTCTGTGTATTTGGAAAAAAAAAGTTCCCTATTTGATTTTTCTGTGACCTCTAGTTAAGAACCTCTATACAATGGAAACATAACTTTGGAAATGTAGGACTACTGAGAAAGCTAGAGAGAGGAGGAGGCATTTGAGGATCATTAGGAGCTTTTAGGCAAAGAAGGTGGGGAAGGACAAAGTAATGTGAAAGAGGGAAGAGAATAAACGAGACAAAAAGGAATGCTGGTGAGGAACTTTGGGTAAAGTCTGGCGTAGCTTAAGAAGGGACGATTAGGCTGGAAAAGATGTGATGAGGCCTATTCCACCAGCGAAGAATTAATCATTAATATGTTACTACTTTCATAATTTAAAAATTAAAACAAAAAGTTACCTGAGCATTGCCATACTGCACAGTGGAACAGTAGTTTTTAATGTCACTCTTGCAGGCTTCATACAGATCTGGTTCCAGACGGATGTCCTCTGTCTACATGAGAGATGATAAGCAGAGAAAAGTGGGCTTATTCTAAATAAAGGTATCAAGTTCTACATACGTATTTACTGACTGGATCTTGTCTAGTGACCACAACTTCTACATAGCAAAGCGGCGGCAGTATGGCCACTGCAGTAAAAGGAGAGCTACAATTAAGTTTTAGTTTTGCCAGTAACTGGCTACATGGCTTTCGACTTTGTAAAACAAAATGCTACCGTCTATCCTGACCCCTTCATAGGACTCCTGTGAGATGAAGTATGATATAATGATGTGGAAACCACTTTAGAAAGTTAAAACCATTTTATAAGAAGTGTACAGTCCTATTTTTATTATTATTTTACTGCAAGAGTAAGGTTCAAAGCAAGGGGCCCAAAATCTTAATTATAATAGGACATTTAGGTCGGCTCTACTTAAATATAATTATCATGAATCACTAACACTCTATGTGGTAATGCAACTTTTGTGATATTAATGGTGTTTGGTATTCATTACTAGTTTTTGCTTAGACTGAGGTAAAATAAGTATGATTCATAATACAAAACATACAAATATTTTTAGCTGTTTTCTTAAAATAATTTGGGCTTAACCTCAAAAGTAAAGCAGTAAGTTTCCTCTTACAGTGCACACTGCTCGACTTTCCAATATCCACTTTACCTGGTGATTGTGAGCTCATCACCACATAGTATTTCCCGGGATACTTCTGCTGGTCAAGAAGTGGGCACAGATCTTAAACTGACACAACCAAACTGAACAGAAGGATTTTTTCTTCATGCTGGGGGGAGGTTTATTTTTGTTTTCCTGCTAGAGCTGAATATTAGAGCAAGGGGCTGAGCTGTCATAGGCAGCCATCATGGGAACTGGCCTTGTAATGAGGTTGGTGCCAAGGACACTGGGCAAGAGGCCTTGATCCTTGAAGATATATATATATATATTTTTGTAGAAAATTCTCCTAACCTCTCCCTCTCCTTATTTATTTATTTTTAAGGTATCACTGATATATGATCTAATGAAGGTTTCACATGAGCAAAATTGTGGTTACAACATTCACCCATATTATCAAGTTGTCCCCCCCACATACCCCATTACCGTCACTGTCCATCAGTGCGGTAAGATGCTATGGAGTCACTACTTGTCTTCTCTGTGCTATATGGCCTCCCTGAAGATACTATTGTTGCAATGATGTTATCACAAGCTTACAGCTTGTCTTACAGCTAGATTTCCAGTTATGTGTGATAAAAACACATTGGTCAAGAAAAAAAAAAAATGAATCAAGAAGCTGGCAATATGGTAACATTTTAGCACAAGGCTCCAAGTCTTAACAATCACAATAGTGGCTAAAATCTTCCAATTTGCCCTTGCCCTGACCCAACACTATGAAACCTATCTCTGTGGTTTCTGGGACCAGGGCTGTACTTCAAGGCATTACCATCTCTAGTTCTTCCACACGCAGCTGCTTGCGGCACTTCAGGGATACCCTGTGCTCCTTGGCTTCCTGTAGGGTGTCATTGCGCACAGTGGTGCTCAGGCAGATCACCACGTCCACCCTGCCAGGGAAAGGAGAAGGTCTGAGACTGGCTGCAGCCACCCAGTGGGCTGGGGCAGGGGCCGCACCACCTCCCCAGGATCCACGACCCCCTTTTGTATCTTTCAATGCCTTACTGGAAGTTTCCACTTGTTTCCAGAGTGCTAAAAGCAGCAATTTGACTATGTATGCCATACAAATCAGGCCACAACACAAAAGCTGACTATATTCCTGACTGGCAGAGAGAAGAGAGGGGACATGCATGCAAGGACAGTTCACCACTTGTTTTGTTAAAAATGTGACCAGAGAGGAGTGCTGCTCTTAACTATGGACTGAGTCTTCAAATGTACCGAGAAACTCTTTGCTGAAAGGTACAGAAACGTGAGCAAAATGGGAAATTGGCTGACATGGGAGCGGGAAATGGGTTCTAGAACCATGCCTTTGCAAAGAGCAATACAGAATTTGGATGGTCATGCTGTAAAAGTTCATCACCGTCCTCATTAAGACATTATTCTTAAATGAATCAAGTTTTTCATTTATCTCTAACTCAGTAAAGGCCTCTGCTGCTTTCCTGAAGAGATGACAAAATGGGATGCTGCTGGAAGTCAGTTAAGACGATCTAGCCAGACAAAAGATGAGCTAGTCACACCACCAAAGCAGTGTGCAGGAGGCCTCCAGGGCCAATTCTGACAGAATGCATGAGGTCACCTGACATCTTGGGTAGCAGAACAAATCAATTAAAAGCTACATACTTCTTTTTTATGTTGGGGCAAAGTTTCAACACGTCCTCCTTGCAGGCCATTTTAAACTTGTAAGAGAACCGAAAATCCTTCATTTGCACCTGAAAAAGATGATGAGAAAGAAAAAGTTCTGTGGCACATTCTAATCAATAGCAGTGAGTGACCCTGTGCTCACATAGTGTGCAGAAGCCTGCTAGGCTCTGTGCAACTTGCCCTCTGTCTCTCTCAGACTTCATGACCCGCCAACCTCTGCACTGCTCCCTCTGCTACGGACACTCCAGCTTCTCTGCCATTCCAATCACACACATGCTGCTCCTTCTGCCAAAAGGGCTCTTAGCACTCTCCATGGTTTGCTTTCTCACTTACTTGGCATTTCTATTCAAATATACCTTCTAAAGTTCCCTTTCTCTTTCACCTTCCAGCCCTTTCACTGCTTGATTTTTCTTCATAGGCCTTGAGACTTTATTTGTAAATGTGTTTTTGCATCTTTCTCTTACTAGAACATAGGATTCACAAGGGCAGGGTTTGTCTATTCCACCACTGTCTCCCAGTGAATGTACTCTAGAAGCCCTCAGTACATCTGTTAAAGGCAGGCAGGTAGGCTATATGACCTGAGGAGAGGTCAATTTTAAACAGATGACTGAATTCCATCCTCTTGGGAAGGAAGTACTTATGGTTTAATCTTCTTATTCAGATGCCAAAACTGGGTAGTATGATTTAAAAGAAAAAAAGGTTTAGTCTACCGTTTTGATACACATTTGGGCTGCTGCACTGAATAAGGACACAACAGATTATATACTGATACTGTTAAAGGCTAAAATACCTTTTGAAAGCAAGCAGTGTGAATGGAACAGAAGTGCCTGTTTCCCTGTCTCTATCTTCACTGGACTACATGCTCCCTAAGGGTATAGACTCTGTCTTACTTACCAATGCATTTCCAGAGCCTAACACAGTGCCTGACCATAATAGAGTAATACATTTTTGGGGAACAAATCTAAACAGGATATATATTTGGAAAAAATGACTTTTCACAGAAGAGGTGCTCTCATGTTCTGAAAGAGGAAGGAATTCAATAACCATTCAACCAGCCCAGACAGAAGGGATTTGCCTGGAGTTACTGACCAGCTGGAAGTGGGTGACTCCAATGGCGCACTTCTCATTCATATCTTTCTGGTGTTTGTTCTGTATCAGACACTCCATCAGGTCCCCAGAGTCTATCTGGTTATCCGCCACATCCTGGGGAAGGTAGTGCACATGGATACTTTGTTTGCAACAAGTACTGAACAAATCCTGCACCCTAACCCATGCAAAATGAAAACAAGACTGATTCTAGAGCCTTCACAAAAAAGACACATCATAAATTATGTCAAAATGAGCCTGAGAAATTCAGGGGAATAAAATTTACAGAGCAAGTTGCCTGCATGAAGCCCCAGCAAGAACATGTATTCCTTTCCTTATATGGCCAGCAGCTGGTTCTCAGGATAACGTCTATATAGCCTCTTGACCATCATCTGTCCATCTGTATGGTTCCTGGATGTGTTTCACTCCCACAATTTAGGTGGTTCAATAAAGCAATAAAGTAACAGAATTCACTCAGTTTACAAGGAGACAGTTGGAAGGGGCAGCCACAGTTACTGCTAACAAACTCTGGGCTGATGTATCAGAAGCAAGTCAGCCACACTAATGCTAATAGGGGCTTCCCGCTTCCCTCTTTTAAAGGGCATCTTGTCAACTGCTGCTAACACATACCAGAGGTCACCTACAAAGGATAATCAAATAAGGTTTCCCAGGATGGTGGCACCCCTCTCGATTTTA
Source organism: Smutsia gigantea (assembly GCA_032199065.1). NCBI lineage: Eukaryota > Metazoa > Chordata > Mammalia > Pholidota > Manidae > Smutsia > Smutsia gigantea. The sequence continues at coordinate 101,028 of JAVSCE010005811.1, read as the reverse complement.
TTTACATTTTCAACTTGAACTTGCCAATGTGGCAATCACTCAGGAGTAATGTATGCTGAAGAAGAGATAAGTCAAATATATTCAGAGACCACAGTCTCAATAAATTTGGTTGTAACTCTTGTTTCTCCAGACATCACTTACGTGGCAAAAATTCTGAATTATGGGCTCACAGGCTCTCATCAGCAAGGCTTCTATTTGAATATCCTGTCAAAGATTAAATACATTAATAATTCTGCTTTAGAAAGAATCAGGGGTGGGGAGAGGAGCAGTGTTTTTCTTAATCAGTAACATCCAAAGAGCAAATAATCTAATACATAAATTTAGAAACTATTCCAGTCCTTAAGTTAGACAGCCCCCGCATAGATAGAGCTCCTCCATTATGTTGAAGACAAGTTTTCTACAGGCAGAATCTGCTTGTGTCTAAGAAAATGAGAGGGCAGAATTAAGAATGGTGGGAAGAAAAATCACTTCTTAATAATACCAGAGAATATAAAGCCTTTGGAGTTTTTACAAAAAGCTAAGCAGTTCAAAATGAAAAAAGAGGTAACTAACATTTACCTTTAGTTTACTAACTCCTAAACCAGATAGATTGCTGTCCTCAAACTTGAAGACAAACCACTGTCTTTGGGGAACCTAACACTAAGTGCTTTTAAGCAGACAGTAACCGTAAACAGCACTAACTGCTGAAAACAACAAAATCCTTTAGAGTTACACAGCCCAGAATGTCCTTGTGAGCCCGTGAGAATGGGAGGAAATGACAGAAAAATGAAAGGAGACAATAAACTTTTGAAAGATAGAAAGCAAAAAAAAAAAAAAAAAAAAAAAAAAGACTGGTTAAGAAATATAATTTTATGTATTGTCAATTTTGACAATTCAAATAGTTCTAAAAGGTAGCAACTCCCAGTTTCCCTGATTTTTGACCCCATAAAACAACTTAACATTTTTGGCTGCTCCCTCTTCAGTGTTAATTTCTAGATTTCTAAATAATATGACTATGTTTATGAGGTTTCTTCATTTCTTTTTTTATATTTAAGTGGGTTTCAGGGTGGACCAGGAATAAACATATATATTCAACCTTCCAAGCTTAACTGAAAGTCCGAGACTTTTATTTTACTAAACACACAGACATTACCAAATGACCTAATAATAGAATGAGTTGAAGAAAACAGGAATTCTTGGACTAACCTTAAATGTGATTAAGACATTTAAAGTATAGCTGCTGTCTTCTTAAAGATGGGCAGGAAGACTGGTCTAAACCCTGTGATAATTCTATCTTATGAAGAAAACCAAAGGGCTATTCAGAGTGCTTTACTGGAGAAATGAGGAAAGGGGTTCAGGAAGCCACACAAGGTATTTCTTTATAAAGCAAAATGGAGAGAATCTGATGAGGTTTCTTATGTTTTATAGAGACTCTGTACTTTCAGGAGTCTAGAAACAGTACCAGAAAAAAGGAAAGGCTGCTGACAGGGTGACTCTCCTTTTGAGCTGCGAACTGCTTACCTCGGATTCTAACTCGGTGAGGTTGCCGACTATATCCCTGCACTCTACAGCCAAGTCATCAAGATGATCCTGGAGACACTCAAGTTCCTGCAAATAAAAAGGCAATCCCTTGGCATATGTCAATTATATAATCAATCAAGGGAAGTTGAGATACCAGTGTCTACTTCCTTTTCAGTGGGCTTCCTTTTCTTTTCAAAACTACTTCACTGAATAGAATACTAAAGTTTTATTTGATTTCCTAAACTGGGATTGCCGAAAAGATAATTACTTGATGTAACAGGGTAGTTAAGAGGGTCAGGGGGTATAATAGCCACATAACTCCTACAGAAGGCCAAATCGGTAAGTCCAACAAGAATCAATGTTCAGGGGTCCTCAGTGTCTAAAAATCTTATCAGGCCTTTATTCCATCCCTTTAACACCCTGCCATTCTATTTTCATCTATGTTTTGATATTCTCTGCATCCTATTTTAAATCTGCATTTTGATAACGATCACTGGAAAACAAATTCACAGTGAAAGACAGAATATTTTAAGATTCTTTATGGACAAAGTAGGTTGGGATCCACGGTCTGAAACACAGCATAGAGCTGACAGTTCCTGCAAATCAAATCTGGGATTCTAACCCCAGCCTACATAGAAGGATTGTGTCAGGGAAATTGGAAAATAGATGAACAGGGTAGGGTCTGGGTATCTAAAAGTCATCTTGTCTGGGCTTTGGAAACTGAGATAAAGCAACCTTGCAATATCAGTCCATTATTATCCTTTAGAGGTTTAGAGGCTTTAAGCATAACAGGAGCTCACCTCCCCAAAACATATCAACAGCTATTTCTCAGCAAAGGGCTCTGCTAAAGGATCAAGTTTAACTCACTGGCTATTCTGCAAGAAACTCTGTTTTGGAATTAGAATGGAAGGGAGAAAAAGGGTTTTAGAAATTATATAACAGCCAAAAAGGGGGAAAAATGCTAAAGGAAAATGCCTAAAACTTTTGAGAGTAAGATAAATGGCTAAGGGAAAAATCCCATTTGTGAATCCTTTCCTAAATCTAGCTTCATGGTGATGGGCTGCAATGTAGGGCTTTCTCAATGTTACTTTACAGGGGGTATGAAAGGAGAATGTTTCCTGGGATGCCATATGACCATATCCCTTGTTTCATTGAACAGGGGCAGCAGAAAGCTAAACTTTAGACATTTTCTAACAATTAACATGACACAACTGTAGCAAGCCCAGGAAGTAGACTGCTGAAAATACATTCCCAGTCCTAAAAGATCTGAGTAGGGAGCCATGTTGCTTCTTAAAACTGCCCAATTCCTGTACATATGACTTTTTAATAGTTAATCCCAGAGGGTGTTCCACAGTGGTACAAATGGAACCTGGAAACCTGAGTTCACACCTTGTTCTAGTATGAATGCAGATTCAAACAAGCAGCTGTTCCTCACTGCTTGGTTCCCATGCCTTAAGACAGATGACAAACTACCTCCCCACTTAATTTGCTAGAATGTAGTAATGTACTTTTTTTTTTAAACTAGGCACAAACTTTAGGAAACATTTATAGCATGCACTTAATTCTTGGGGGCTGTTTCTTCTCTACACTTTCCTGTATGGAGAGGTTATAATACAATGGAACGAATGTCTAGCTAGGATTACACCTGAGTTTTAGGTAAAACACTTTACTTCTCTAAGCCATTACTGTAGTTTTTTCAATTACTGGATGGAAAAAACAATTCCATTCCTACCTATCTTGTAGGACTATGATAGGGCATGCATGCTATCCATGAATACCAGCATTTACATATACGTTTGTATATATACCCTGCATTCCCTCAAAAGGATTAATGTGACATACAAAAGTGAGAAAAAGCAAAAAAAAAAAAGGCAAGATAAAATGAATTTAAAATGAGTAAAAAACAGGAAAGAAAAATATGATAGAAAGGGATGGATTAATTACATTGTAATATCACTGTATAGTGAGAGATGGTAACTACACTTATTGTGGGGAGCATTTCCTAATGTGTATGATTGTTGAATTACTATGTAGTATACCTGAAGTAAATATAACAGTGTATTATCAACCATACTTCAATTAAAAGAAAGAAGAAGTAGGGTGGAGCCAGCAATAAGCTTGGGACACAAAATGTCCACTATGAAATCTTACATACTTGCTAGAGGCAGGCCACACCTTTTTCTACAGGCTTTTAATGAGGTAACACAAAGAGGGAGAATAATCAATTAAAAAATGCAGTAACCATAATATAAAACAAACTGCTTAGGAAAAAGTACAAGTATTCCTGATATAGAGAACAAAGAGCAAATTTTCCTGAGAATTTCTTAGAAAGAGAATATTGAATAATATAATAAATTATGTCGGTGAAGTCAACAGAGATGGATTTTATATTTGTATTCTATGTAAACTGTTAAACATTATTATTATCATTACTGTAATATAAATAGGTAGCTATAGCAGTTACCTGTCCGGTCTCTGTTTTTTCACTGCACCATTTTCCCAGATCAATTAGGCACTTATCCTGGAGAGCAGGATCCAGCTTAACATCCATGGCTCGTTGGTGCAGGATTCTTTGGACTTCAGCTCGGCACTCGCGTGAGAGCTGCATGAGAAAGAACAAGGAAAATAGTTTAAAGGTAGCAAAACAAAACCAAAAAGATACTAGATAAAGCAAATTTGAGGCCAGGAAATTAACAAATAATATTATTATTATTCATACCAAACTTTATACCTTGAATTTCTCTTCCAGAATAAGGATTAAATGTTCTAGGAGGCTTCTAAAAACCTGTTTCTTTAGGAATCAGATTGTAACTTAAGCATTTTTCTAATATACTATGTGAAACAATATCCTTTTCTTGAGTATCCTGATAAAAAGTGAAGCAGATTCATTAAGATATAAGGTTAGAGTATTTTGTTTAGCAAAATTAATTTGCTACTACTCTACGAACATACAGTAGAATGCTGGATATCCAAGAATACACAACTGGATCAGAATTAAGTTTAAATTTATCTAAACTCAGAACAACCAGGTAACAGTAGAAGCAATGGTCATGACATGTCAGAACCAGACTCTTCTAGATAAGGTAGAGAGAATCAGCAGAGGGTGAAACCAGTGAAAAGTAACATTTCTGGAAGGTTGTGAAAAAGCGGTCACTGACAGGTACAGTCTCTCTTCCTAAAACAGCCAACACGCTGCGGGAGGGGGAAGGGGAGTAACTGCTCAGTGGGCATGGGTTTTCCTTTTGGAGACATGGAAATGTTCTGAGTTAGAGGTGGTAGTTGTGTGACTTTGGGTATGTGATAAATGCTACTGAATTTTTCTCTTTAAAATGGTTAATTTTATGTTATGTGAATTTCACCTCAATTTTTAAAAGAAGTATATATTTTAAAAAGACAGCATGCTAGAGTCCACTGTTTTCATTTACAATACAACAGTCACTATAGTGACTACCAAGATGCCAGGATTCAGGAGCTCCTGTGATTAATTAGCCTCATTATATAGGAGAAAAAAGGAATTAATCATGGGGATAAAAGTAGAGCATAGAGAATATAGTCAATAATGCTGTAAAATCTTTGTATGATGACCTATGGTAACTACCCTTATCGTGATGAGACCTTATATAATTGTTGAATCATTATGTTGTACACCTGAAACCAAAAAAATATTACATGCTAACTACACTTCAATAAAAAAAAGAAAATAACAACAAATTTCCTTATTTTCTTACATAGCAGTATACAAAACTGGGTTACAACTGCAATGGCTGAAGTATGACATTTCTATTTGAGTCTCCTTATTGTGAAACAGTCAGACTTTTGCATAAAGCTCAGAAGGGATATTTGTAAACACTGATGTGAAGTAGTATCATCTCTATTTTCTGTAACAAATGTAGAACTGAAATTTAAGAGTACCTCAGAAGGCTGAAAAAGGCCCTCTTGGAGAGCATGCAGTCTATCAGGATAACACTGGAAGGCAACAAATGTTGCCTGAGAGCCAAGCACACACAAATACAACTAACAAGGTAGCAATCAGGGCAGACAAATAGGAAGAGACTGGGGTATGAAGGTTTCTACTCCAACTAGTGTACTATTAGAGAGGCCTCATTAATACAGGTATTATGTGTTCTGCTGCCAAGGGCAGAAGTCTAAAAACCATTTGTATCCTGGCTAAGAGCTTCTAATGGATTTTTAAAGCTAAATAAAGTGAGGGCAGCATAACTTAATTGTCTATTTGTGATTTAGATTTCAGTAATTTAAAGAAAAAACTGGAAATGTTCCCTGGCTCATTTTGTTAAAAACTTATATTAAATAGAAAGAAGCTGGTGGAGCAACTGTATGGACACTCACTGAATGAAGTTTCTAGTAGTACAGCAACCCCTCCTCACCAGATATACTAATGGAGTTTTCCTAGGATGACAGAAATCAGAACAATATATAGCAAACTAATTAGAAAACAAATGATAAGAAAAAACAAAGTCAATATTGAGTGCATACCCTCCTGCCCTGTTCCTCAGTGCGGTAGGCATGTCTGTATAAGCAAGAGAACACAGCTCCAGGAGGCATAAGTTCACTGGTTTCATTCCAACCATGGGTGTGGCAAAGACGAGATGCATCTCCCTGGCATTTGCGGTATAAGACAGGGTCCAGTCTACAGTTAAAAGTTAAAAAGATGTTCCTGAATTTTGTTCTTCAAGAACACACATACAATGGTCAGTCTATAAAAGTTTACTGACCTTAATACATAAGATTTAAGTTCTACCTCAAAGATGTTATCTTGGTCATGTAAGACCCACAACATTACAATTACAGACTCAGCACTAACATGCCCTTGCTGAAATGAGAAAGCAAGGGTTGAAGCTATCATTATGCAATTCACATTTTTTACTCAATACTTTCTTCTAAGTATGAGTGAAATTCAATCCTATCTAACATACTAGATTCAGTAAGATCAGGAAATGGCAAGATAAACAGAATCTCTTACTCAACTTCCTTTTTAGTAAAACTGTTTCTCTTTTTCCCATGCAAGCAAGGTAAGGCAGTTATATTTTTAGTTTACCTGAATACGTTTATCAATTTTAAAAATGTTGACATTTAACTTTGACTCTGGAGACAGCAGATAAGGCAATGAGCCTGCTGCTTCTCCAGATCAGACCAATGAATGCTTAATTCTATCCACATTATAATGTCAACTTTGGGGAAGGGCTATTTAATGGGAGAAGAAAGAATGATACTTAATGAGCAGCTTTTGAGACTGAAACATTGTTTGATTATGGGTGAAGGAATCACAGAAGAGAAAAAAACATGGTTTTCAGGTAGTAAACAGTAAACTTTTTATTGTTTTGGTTTAGATGGCCTGAGTAAAAAATTCCCACCCATCTTTCTGTAGTCTTTTCCAGGGCCAATTTTAGGAACAGAAATAAAAACACATTGACTCTTCAAGTAATCTCTTTCTAGTAAAGTATGTGGGTAAAATATATTAATCACCAGGGAAATATTAATGATCAAAGTGGCTTCAACAACTATGAATCAGGAAGCAGCTGTACCTGGGAAGCAGAAGGAGCAGCCTGATGCGCTATTGGCTGCTTTGGAGGTGGAAAGGGAAAAGACATAGAGATGGAGACTACAGCCAATAAACTATAGTGATTCTGACTGTAATACAGATCCTTCTCTTACTTCATGCTCCCAATTCCCCCACCCACCCAACCTTATTTTTTGGCTAATAGGATGAGAATTAGAAAATGAACTTATCTCTTACTGCTAAGAGCCTCTTAAGATAGAATAAATTCAATAACTTTGAATAAAGAAATAAAAGCAAATTCCCATACCCAGGGCAAATCAATAAAAATAAAAATGCATTATTTTCTTCGTAGAGACATATCTGAAGATGCTTCTGCTGCCCCACAGGGGCCCAAGTTCTTTTTGGATAGATGTTTGTGGTATCAGAAATATTTGATCCTGACTTCCAAAGCCATAGTGAATGGGGACAATTAAGAGACAGACCTGCAACGGTTGCCTCTGTTTTCAGATACTGTTCTAAAAGAAAGGTTTTTCAGGGGATTGGAGCGTGTCAGCTCTCCCAGAACTTAACAAAAACAAATTCCTACTAATTATTTCAAAAAATACAGGAGATATTGATTACACAGGAAAACAGGCTGTGGCTTACACTTACTCTGGCTTCAAAACACTTACTTCCAATCTCGGGAAATGAAATACTGCAGCTCTAAAAGACGGTGTTCACAATCTTCCACCATTTTCTCTGTGTATAAATGTTCCATCAGGCACGAGAGGATCCTGGGCATAAACAGGGGTGAAATTGTAACAAGAGAAAGAAGAGTTCTGACAACAGGTTCAGAACTCTCACAACAGTATTTCTTTGGTTTGCAGAAAAAGCCACTTATAGCCCTTTTCCTAGGGCAATCACGGATTTACATTTTTGAGAATAATTCAAATTAACTCAACGTGACAGTGATTATGCCTTTAATCAACTTCAGAGCCACTTAGCACTTAGGACTAGGACTCAGCTTGCATAAGATCTGTGTGCAGCTGCTTTAATTTTAACTTTATTATGAAAAACTTCCAACACACACAAAAGTAGAGAATTGTAGTATCCACATTCCCTTCCCATAGCTCTACCAACCTATGGCCAAGTTTGTTTTAACTCTACAACCCCTTGCTGCTATTTTGAAGCAAACCCAGGTACTCTATCATTTTGTTCTCAAATACTGAAGCATGCTTCTCTATGATAATATAATACCATTATCCACCAAAAGAAATTAATTTAAAAAATTCTTATTATCATGTAATATCCTGTCAATTTTCAAAATTTTTTCAATTACTTCATGTCTTTTTATATGTTGAAGTCAGGACCCAGAAAAAGTGCATACTTGCATTTAACTGATCATACCTTCTATTTCAGTCTGTAGCAGTTCCCTCCTTCCTCCCTCTTCCCTGACCCCTTTATGGCTGATGCACTTTTTTTTTATATTGGTAAATAATTCTGAAATAGTCTTAAGTGAGTTTGGCTATCTCCTCTCCTCCAACCACACAAAAAGCTTTAAGGAATTATACCCTTTTTTAAATCTCCTACCACAACAAGAACAGCAGGAGTGTATGCGTAGCAGAAATGATGATAAACATGGACTGTTCATTTTATTGTCAGGTACTTCCAGCTGCAGGCTATAAAGATCTGTACAGAGTGGGAAACCTGTTCTTACCTGCAACATGGTTTTAAGAGTTGTTTGCACATCATTCATAATAAAACTAATTCATAAAATTCAAGCACTTTATTATAACATTTTACAGCTTTCTTAGATCTTGGATATAACTTCAGAGTTCTTTTTGTCTAAGGTTACTCCCTCCAACCACCACATTTTGTTTTCTATTTCAATTATAATTACTTCCTAATGATTATCAAGTAGCTAATATATACAATGAGTCAATATACAAATAGGATGAAAAGTTCAGAGCCAAAGCATGTGTCACTTTATCCTAAGTGTTTCCCGTTCTCATTTTTATTTTATCATTAAATGGAATTATTAATGACATAATATATAGCCCATATATGCTCAGTCATAGTCAACAAACATCATCACAATGCTGGGTCAAAGTGTTCTATTCTACATGATGGATGAGGCAGAACCCAAGTCTCAATTGTAATACTAGTTTTAACAAAAGTTGGTATGTGTTCCTGTTTAACAAAATCAGTTAAGATGAAAAGTCATCCAAAAGTCAAGTGAGGAAATGTCTCTTGTGCTACAATGCCAAATAAAATACAGTAGGGATAAATAACACAAATAAAGTAACCTACATTGGGTCTCCCGATCGTATGTGTTTGCAGGCTGTCTGTATTACAGATTCACAAGCTTCATTCAAAGCTCTATCAATGCGGTAATCTGCACCAGGGTCAGTCTCCTGAATCAGTGTTTGAAGCTGGATTTAAAAAAAAGGTAAGAAGGAAGAGTCACTTACACATCAGGGGATAGAAATATCACCTCTTCAAACGATCAGTTACTCAGTCTGGCATATCACAATGTACTCTTAACAAGGTACTATAATTGTCACTGGCCAGGCTCAAGAGATCTTGCCAAATACTTCCCAGCTGGTTTCTCTATGTTGATTGCAAGTTTCTCTTGTTTAAGCCATTGTGGGGACTCCTTGCCAAACTGAATCATCCCTAGAGATTTGCAAAACAAAAGGTCTTTATAATATAAAGGGTGCTTCTTTCCTCATATCTGCCTATCTGTTAATCAGATTACTAAATCTGATGCTCAGGGCCAGAATTGAGTGGAGAAGAATAAATGGAAGACATTTCCAGTTAAAGACCTAATGTGGTCATAAGAATCTCAAATTTGAATTTTGCAGCAAATACAGTGGCATTAAAATAAGCAGACTCTATGTTATTAAAACAGATAAGAAATTTAACTTGCAAGAAATATCAATTACAAAAAACAAGAATACAATACTGTAATTCCTACTTTCCTCAACTATCTTTTATAAAACCAAGTAGTAAACCAGAGCTTGCTCATTTTAAGTATATAGAAAAGTACCTGTCATTATGCAGTTGAAAATGGGAATATATTCTTCAACATTCACTTTTGCTTAGTGTACTCTTTGTCATGGAATAAAATAAAAGCAGATTTTTTCTTGTCTTTGAGGAGAAAGCAGTTGTGGCACAGAGAAAAAGGCTCTAAATTAAGAATCAGAAGACCCTTTAAGGCCTATAAATAGTTCTGGCTCTCCCAGATATTAGCTTTGAGAACATGAGCAAGTTGATTAACTGCTAAGTCCCAGTTTAATTGCAGAGGATTATTAAGAGTAATATACAGGAGACAGTAATATAAACAGCACAGCATCTTACATGTGTAAAAGATCATTATTACTATTGGTAGGTAACAGAGGGTGTTTTGGGGTGGGAATTTTAAATGACAGAAAGCAAATTTGAAAACTATAATCTTCTGGGTTTGGGCTCCTTTTATTCTAAGATAAAAAACTGGAGCCCTTCTTATGTCATGGATTTAGCTTCTAGGAGCCTTCTCTGATCCTTATATATTTGACCTATGATTTCACAAAGGTTCACATGAAAGCACTGACCCCATCACAGGTCAAAAGGAAACAAAGAAAACCCCAGTTCTGTCTATCCTAAAAGAAGTCAATAATGAAGATGAGAGAAATATGATGAATATTTCCAAAATTCTGGGGTAGAAAGTTATTTATACCAATTCTTGGTGGCAATTTGGAGAATATACAAAATGCTGTGGTTAGTTGGTAGGGAGATTACTGTCAAATGACTACCAATTTTAGTAATGACATTTGCTGACAAAGGCCAAAATATTTACACCTTTTTCTGAGGGAAGTTATAAGCATCATGGGACTTTGTAAGTGTCTATAAGAACTGTATTAGTTAAGTATCCATGACTGACAGGGAAACTCTGGGATTCACAATGAGTGACCAGACCACAGCTCCTAAAAGGAAACAATGAATGCCCTATTCACTAACAGGCTAATGGCTCAAGGGATCACTGACACTCAAATCCAGTAACAACACTGTGGGATATAAACACTAAGAACGTAAACTGCTATATGATTATACATCTATTTCAGCAATCTATGATTGCTTAGGAAAAACCTGGGGAAATGATTGATTCTGGGAATTAGTCAAGAGAACAGAGTCATCTTTGCCTGGGAGAGACTGGGCCCAAACTCATCAGCCATAACTTAAGAGAATTTAGTAAGTTCATGATTACGGTGCATTTGGAAGAGTATTTAGTTATTAAGATAATAATGATCCTTATGTTTCACAGCTTATTATTTGTTGAGAGATCACTAAATCAAAGCATCATGAAGCAGACAACAGGGAAAATCAGCAGTTAACCACAGACAGTACGGCTGTACTTACTGTATCAAGAATAAAACTCTGAAAAACAAAGAAACCTACTCAAAATAAATTATTTCAAACATTCCTTCATTTGATTGAGGATGGATAATGTACTAAAAGACTAAGGAAAAGTTACTCGCTTTGAATTGTTTATTCCTTTAATTTTTGTGAGCAAAGACTAAAAACTATTGGTCCATAAAAACCAAAATCAAGTGTTTGTTTCCCATTTGGCTAAACTTTATGTGGGCAAAACCACTTATTTCCCTTTGTGAGGCTAACATCTAGGTTTGGAAAGCACTTTTCTTCTGGCCCCAAAGGATGAGGTGGGCAGGACTTATTTCTCTCTTAAGTTGAGTCACTGGCTCTTTAAAATAAGCTAAATTTCAAAAAACCCTGGAGGTAAACTAGATGTCTCCAAATATAGTCAAACCATTTTATTTTCCCTTTTCTGTGTATCTTAGTACAAGTGTAGTCTCGGTAAAAGGTTTATTCCTACTGCCTCTTCCCTTTCACATGACACATCAAGGATGAAATGCAAATACAGGATATCTTAATTCATTTTGATCTGGGGCCCAGGCACATACATTGTCACAGAGATTTACAATCACCAGCAAGGACTGTTCCTGAGAAACTACACTGTGCCAATTCACCCACAGGAGATTCTAGAAGCCATCCTTCTGGGTAGGCTTGGCATTTTGGAGAAGAGGTTACATTTGCCTGTTGTTTCCACAATGGGAGGTATAATTTGTCTACTCTGACTCAGAGTAATAGAAGCTAAGATCAAATATTATACTATCAACATTCTGTGGAAATTCTGTTTAAGACTAGAAAATTCTGATTTTACATAATTAGCAGGAAAAGTAAAATTCAAGTAATATTCAATTTTTAGTAAAAACAACAAAAAGACTAATTGAATTGTAGTTTTCTGAAGTTTCACTGAGGAGAGAACCTTAACTTTCTGATTAGGTATCTTTTATGCATCCTAAAGGGAAGTATAGGAAAGTACAGGGTATACTGTACAGGGTATCACTGTTGCATCTGGTATTGAACATTGTTCAAAGACTCTTATAATAAACATGTACAACTGCAATGAAACAGATGTATCTGTAATATTTTGTTAGCTTTATATTATGTACCTGATCTACAGCTATCCAACTGTTTACAAATCTTGGATCAATGACTTTGTCTTCCCAAAGTAGGCTAATTTTTTCCAACAGTCTTTATAAAACTGACTGTCAAGTTTGGGGATAGAGAAAAAGACACTTCCATGCAAAGCTGTGCTAATCTAAGAAGAAAAGATTTTGAAAATGACATGCTTTCTTGATCCTTGACCAGAATTTATGCCATGCTGCACATCAGTAATAAAATGAGACTCTTGGAAAATTATAATTCATTTCAGTTATCTTTCAGCCTCAACTCAATCAATCCTATTGATACAGGCAATTCTCTTTTGGAGGAGCACCTTTTCTGATTTATCAGAACCTGATTTGCCTTGTTCTGAGTTTAGTAAATACAATCTAGCAAGTTACCTTTTTTAAAAACTCCAGCAAATGATGCATTTTACCTATTTAAGCATGTAATTCTTTTTTTTATGAACTCAAACATCTGTTTTGCAGCAAATTCCACATTCTTAAAAAGATATGTCTGAATAAACCTAACCAAGGAAGTGAAAGATCTGTACTCTGAAAACTATAAGACACTTATGAGAGAAATTAAAGAAGATACCAATAAATGGAAACACATCTCATGCTCATGGATAGGAAGAATTGACATTGTTAAAATGGCCATCCTGCCTAAAGCAATCTACAGATTCAATGCAATTCGTATCAAAATACCAACAGCATTCTTCAATGAACTACAGTATATCGTTCTAAAACTCATATGGAACCACAAAAGAGCCTGAATAGCCAAAGCAATCCTGAGAAGGAAGAATAAAGCTGGGGGGATTACACTCCCCAACTTCAAGCTCTACTACAAAGCCACAGTAATCAAGACAATTTGGTATTGGCACAAGAACAGACCCATAGACCAATGGAACAGACTAGGGAACCCAGATATTAACCCAACCATATATGGTCAATTAATATACGATAAAGGAGCTACGGACATACAATGGGGAAATGACAGCCTCTTCAACAGCTGGTGTTGGCAAAACTGGACAGCTACATGCAAGAGAATGAAACTATATTATTGTTTTGTTTAACCCCATACACAAAAGTAAAGTCAAAATGGATCAAAGACCTGAATGTAAGTCATGAAACCATAAAACTTTTAGAAAAAAACATAGGCAAAAATCCCCTGAATATAAGCATAAGCGACTTCTTCCTGAACGCATCTCCTCAAGCAAGGGAAACAAAAGCAAAAACTCATGGGACTACATCAAACTAAAAAATTTCTGTATGGCAAAGAACACCATCAACAGAACAAAAAGGCATTCTACAGTATGGGAGAATATATTTATAAATGACATATCTGACAAGGGGTTAACATTCAAAATATATAAAGAACTTACACGCCTCAACACCCAAAAAGCAAATAACCAGATTAAAAAATGGGTGGAGGATATGAAGAGACAGTTCTCCAAAGAAGAAATTCAGATGGCCAACAGACACATGAAAAGATGCTCCACATCGCTAATCATCAGAGAAATGCAAATTAAAACCACAATGAGATATCACCTCACACCAGTTACGATGGCCAGCATCGAAAAGACTAAGAACAACAAATGCTGGCGAGGATGTGGAGAAAGGGGAAAACTCCTACACTGCTGGTGCGAATGTAAGCTAGTTCAACCATTGTGAAAAGCAGTATGGAGGTTCCTCAAAAAACTAAAAATAGAAATACCATTTGACCCGGGAATCCCACTCCTTGGAATTTACCCAAAGAATACAAATTCTCAGATTCAAAAAGACATATGAACCCCTCTGTTTATCACAACACTATTTACAATAGCCAAGAAATGGAAGCAACTTAAGTGTCCATCAGTAGATGAATGGATAAAGAAGATGTGGTACGTATACACAATGGAACACTATTCAGCCATAAGGAAGGAATAAATCCTCCCATTTGCAACAACATGATGGAGCTGGAGGATATATGCTCAGTGAAATAAGCCAGGCGGAGAAAGACAAGTGCCAAATGATTTCCCTCATTTGTGGAGTATAACAATGAAGCAAAACTGAAGGAACAAAACAGCAGCAGACTCACAGACTCCAAGAAGGGACTAGTGGTTACCAAAGGGGAGGGGTGTGGGAGGGCGGGTGGGGAGGGAGGGAGAAGGGGACTGAGGGGCATTATGTTTAGTACACATGGTGTCGGGGTCACGGAGAAGACAGTGTAGCACAGAGGCAAATAGCAAATCTGTGGCATCTTACTATGCTGATAGACAGTGACTGCCATGGGGTATGGGTGGGGACTCAATAATATGGGTGAATGTAGTAACCACATTGTTCTCATGGGACAGTGTCAGGAAGAGGCTCCTAGGCTGATAAAATGTGACAAAGTGGCAATAGAAAATTTTTCCTCACCGCTTGCTGGCAGTTCATTCCAAGGTTCCCCTTCTCCCCACGAACTACTTTCATCAGACAATGCAGGGTTCGCCCTTTTCGATGCAATCCAGAACAGTGGTGTTCAATCTCCCCCCGACAGCTCAGGATGATCTCAGGGCTCAAAGAAAAGTCTTCCATCAGCATGCGTCGGTAATCTAACATCTCCCCCTGGCACTCACTGCTCACTTGTCGGCCTAAGTTAGGATTTAAATCATAACATTATGTAGGGTGAGCATTATGATCAGATATCACCGCATATTAAAAGCACACGTTTTCCCCCAAAGATGAGGAAAAAGACAAATATTTTCTGTTTTCTCTCTATTTCTATTCACCATTGTACTGCTGACTTTAGCCTATACATTAAGAAGAGAAAGAGGAGGAAGAGGAGGAGGAGGAAGGGTGGAAAGAAGAGGTTGGTAGAGTTGGAGGGAATAAAAGGAATTCAAATCTGAGAAAAAATAAAACTGTATTTGCAGATGACATATCCTATATGTAAAGAATCTTAAGAAATATGTCTCCCCAACACAAACTTACTAGAATGAATAAATGAATTTAAGTTCACAAATTCAAGATTAATACTTAAAAGTAAAAAAAAAAAGTACACGTTTTACCTTTGAATATACCAGTCATATTATTATCTACCGAAAAGCTTAGAATTTAGCAAAAGCTTTATTAGCATAAAATGAGTTTAAGATTCCAGAGAGCAGGGTTTACCTTATTTGTTCTGCATTATACAGATTTTATACTGATCTAATTAATGCAAATGCTTTACCAATGAAGTCTTATTAATAAGATACCTATTGGGGTAAAAATGAAAGCCAAGAATAATCCCTATTGTCCTAAACAGTTAAAACTTATGGGCAAAGGACTTGAAATATTCACTACAGCTCCCCTCATCCTTGAGCTGCAAATGCCAAGTTGGAAAACTTCAGTAATTAAAAAAAAAAAAGCTCTACTGAGGTATAACTGACATGTAATAAACTACTTTTAAAGCATACAGTTGGATCAGTTTGATATATGTCAACACTGGTGAAACCATTACACAATCAAGATATTGAACATACACATCAACTCCAAAGGTTTCTCATGCTCCTTTAGAATCTCTCCTTTTCTCTCTACCCCATTCAGCCCATCCCGTCTGCTTTCTGTGGCTATACATTAGTTTACTAGTTTGCATTTCTTAGAAGTTTATATTAATGAAATCACTGGGTACAGACTCTTGTCTAACTTCTTAGACTCAGCATAATTATTCTGAGATTCATCCAGGTATCAACAGTTCATTCCTTTTTATGGCTAAGTAGTAGTATTCCATTATGTGCCTATACTACAATTTGTCTATTGCTTCAACTATTGACGGACATTTGGGTTGTTTCCAGTTTTGGGCTATTACAAATTAAGCTGTTATGAACATTCATGTAAGTTTATACAGACATACGCTTTCATACCTCTTGGGTAAATATGTAGGGGTTACACAGCTGGGTCATATGGTAGATATATGTTTAACTTTTTAAGAAACTGGCAAACTATTTTCCCAAGTGGTTGTACCATTTTAAATTCCCAGCAGCAGCTCTTCTACATAACTTGTCTGCACTTAATATGGTCAATCTTTTTATATTAGCCATCAGTAAAACTTTTTTGAATTGTCTATTCATATTCTTTGTCCATTTATTTACTGAGCCTTTTTGTGTTTCTGTTAATTTGCAGTTTAAAGACATTAATTCCATTCTTTAAATACCAAAATTAGATTATATGATGCATACATACTGTTTCATAATATGCTATTATGGGTCAATAATCTTCACCTTTCCATTTGAGGAAAATTTTATCTAACACCCAGATCACAATCGAAATTCTCCAGTTGCCTCCCAAATGTCCTTTGTTTGGTATTCAAGACCATGCACTGTCTCTGGTTGCTTGCTATTAAGTTTAGGAGTCTTTCATTATCCAGATATTACAAAAAAAATTTTCACAAAAAACTTACAAATTTTATTTAATGATTGATTTTTTTCCACTTAACTTTTTAATCACTAACCAACTATCACAATATCATTTATTTAGTAAGACCTAGGAATTTTACTTTTATAGCCTATAGCCAGTATTAATAAAGACAATCCTGACCTTCTATTTATCTTTCTTGGTTCCTTTGTCAAGGACTGATTTTTGGACTAAACAGACCATGAGTTTGACTTCATGGGGGTAATCACTTCTTCTTTTACTGTTTTATTTCTTAATATTATCACTGCTTTAATGATAACAGGACATATCATATCCTACATACTATACCGAATAACCTCATTTGATCCTCACAACTCCTCAATACAGGTGATATTATTTTTGTTTTATAGTTAAGAAAAGCAGGTTTGGAGAAATCAAGCAATGTAAACAATGGTCACCCAACCAGTTAATTGGGTAATAGAGCCATAACCACTCTAAGCCATATTTCTCTGACCCAAACTCACGTGCCATATCATTTATGCTACCCTGACTCTGCTAAAAATGCTTCACAATATACATTTTTAAGAAGTAAAATATCTGGACTTGAGAAATATACCGTACTTTTTTCCAAAACAGGCTGGGATGTAAAGAAAAACAAAATTGGGGATTGTTGAACTAAAAGAAGGCTTAGGGATATCATGCCTTCAGTTCCTGGAGTTATGCTTACAAAGAAAGGCTCCTGAGTCACAAGGTACAAGTATATTCAAAAGGGCAAGTTCATGAGGAAACCAACATTTTATAGGTAGCAGAGCATGTGAATCCAACAAGGAATGAAAAGAATAAAAAGAAATTAATTTTTACCTCTATGCACAGCTGACTCCAGACACATCAAAAGGTAGGAGAGCCTGGCTTCCCGGGACCGAGGAAGGTTTTCCACATTGCACCTATATTTCTTTAAGTCACTCTTACAGGATTTGGCCAATGAGTAACTGACTTTATAATCCTGGGCAATCAGCTTTTGCCGGGTTGTTAGTGCTTCTCGACACTGAGTAAAGAGTGCAGCAACAGAGTTATAAGACGACTCAGGTGGTTCAGCTGTTCATAAGTACCTCTAAGACAAGCAGAGAGGCTCATGGCCAACTACATGTCAACTGCTACAGTTATTATCAGAATACCTACTCTTAAGTTTGGTTAAAATTGAACACAAGCAAGCTAAACTAGTATGCAAGAGGTAGAGGTAAATGGGTAGGGAACCCTGGAATTCAGCAGAGAACTGCTGCTTGTTGCTGTAATGGCAGCTGTCCTTAACACATACTCTGTAGATTCCAAAACATTAATCTGATAAAGTATTCTTTTCTTCTTCAACAAGAGAATCAAAGTGGCAACTGAAATAACACTCTAGAAATTCCATTCTATATTTTTCAATATAATTATTTAACAGTAAATGATAAAGGAACTGAAACATTTCTTCAGCTGCAAGGAAAGTTGACAGGATAGCAAAAACAAAAATAAACTCTTAAAAGTCAATATAAGCACCTAGCATTCAGCCAGAGACAGACGACTAACAGTAATGAGAATGTTTAATGAGAGAGCTACTGAAAAATTAAATAGCTAATTACCAATGAAGCATGCTGCCTTGGTTAGCCTAAACTTCCTGAGTATTCAGGCCTGGCTTCAATATAATTCTTATAGAAAATCTTCCAGTGTTCCTCCCCAGATTGACTCCTGATTGGCTTCCTAACATCTAGATACTACAAGTTATACTTCATTTTCTTGGCTTAAGTGAAATGTACTGGTTCACTACTAAAAGCCAAGTATCTCATCTCTGAAAAGGGTAAGCTTTATCAGTCATTTATATTTTGGTATGAGTTTATAAGAATATTGTTTGAGAGATTTTAAGAAAGCTTTTTAAGAAATGGGTAAAATATAGGTTTGCTTCAAAGTAATACTTACCTTTTCACTCATGGATTCTTCAAATTTATGGTTAAAGAGGCACTTATACACTCTGCCTTCACCAGCTTGTGTCTGTAGAATAGAATATGAGCTGATGTTGATGAGCTAATAAACAGTTATGCTGGGCATTATCCATAATCTTATACAGAACTTTCTGTTAAAATACTATAATGGTGAACACTTTTGAACAAATGGCTCAGCCATTTATAACATTTGCTAGCCTTTGAAATAGTGATTGCGTGAAGACAAAAAAAAATTTTCCCATGTTTGGCTACTGTCATTTGTTCCCAGATACACCGTTAATGAGGGAGCCAAGAGAAGTGTCAATAAGTCTTCCTTCTTACAACTTTATACTAGTGTCAATAGAACTCTTAGATAATCAGAGTCTCTGACGGGTAAAGCTGTTAATTCAAAACAGGCAGAGTGGGAGTGCACACCAGTCACTCTCAGTCCTTTGAGATTACTCTATTTAAAGTGTTAGAAAGTTGTTTGTAAGGTCTGTAGTAATCAAGGATTTGGTTTTAAAGTTAGCCACCTGTTGTTTTCTTCATTTTAGCCCAAACCACATAAATACATAATACGGCAAAGTTTTAGCCATGGAATAAGTGTGAATGGGATCCCCTAGTAAAACAGGATTCCTATAGATAAAATAGGCTTCCAAGAACTGAAATTGAGAAGTGAGATAAAGTAGAAAAAATAATGTGTGGAGATTGTCAGAAGCTAACTGTTAACTAGATGTTAAATCATCAAGGCTTAACATCTGACATCATTTTCTGTTATTCTGAGACCAATTCCGCCTTCCATTTCACTGGCTTTTCTACATGTGAAAGTGTTGGTTCATTTTATTTTAGAACAGGGTATTTAAAAATATTTAAAAAGAAAAGAACAGCCTCTGAGCAGACTCACATTTTCACAAAAACGCTCCCGATCATCTCGGCAAGCAAAATATAAATGCCGGTCTAAATGGAAGTCATCTGAGGACAGCTCAGCCACCCGGAGAATGGCTTTCTTGCAGAGTTCAGAGACTTGAATCTTGGGATCTCTTTCTTCTGCTTCCTTCACCAGACCTTTCTCCAAGCATGATACCACTTCACCTTGTGAATGTGCATCCTAAAATAACAATGATACTAATATTTTAAAACTCTCACCACAATGAATTTCAAATAAACACCATTTGGTTAAAACAAAAAAACTCAATTCAACGTACAGTTGGCGTATTGATGTTCTACTGAGGAACCAGGTGGGAACCAACCACACAATAACAGAAAAATGTCCGCAATAATCTTCAGTTAGAACATAATACTTGCATGCTACAATGATACTACAAATATTTGTATTCTACAAATAGAGATCCTGGGAAATTTAAGGATTATTTAGCTGGCAGCTGAGTTTTTAGTTTTAAATGTTAGAAAAAATTTAAGAAATTACATCAGCCCAATGCTCTGCTCATAGCTCATGTCAATACTGAAATAACACTGCAGAAAGCTGTACACATGCCTCTAAGGGCTAGGTATTCCCCAAATAATAGTACTTTTTAAGTCAAGTTAAAACAACAACAAACTACAAAACCCACTGAGAAAAGATGTTATAAAAACTCTCTCTCTTACCTACTCTATACTGTCTACAAAGACCCCAATATGTACAGTCTGTAGTGTAATACTCACTTTGATATTTTGGACTTATTTTAATGAAACGTAATGAGATTCCCACTGTTTACACAAATTGCTTTTGAGAGCTTTCCTAAAACCACCCAATTATCTTTCATTGTATGTTGCATCCCCACAGCAACCACAAGCATTTATTCATTCAAACTTTGAGAAATTTCCCCTCAGTATTTTCTGTTCGAGTCCTCATCTTCTACATCTCAGAAGATGTTTCAATAACTTGAGAGGTGTGACAACTGGTATAGCAAACCAAAGCAGCAGAAAATACAGTGCTATCATTTTACACACACACACACACACACACACACACACACACACACACAATCTTGTTATAATAAAACACCATGTCAATGAAATCATCTGCATGTAATAAAGATTCCTAAAACCAGGTAGGAAAACATCTATTTTAAACAACATTTTTAGTTCAACAAAAAAAGGTAGTTTTTACTATTTTGTTGTAATAGGAGCTGTTACCTAGCACATTAATTTCCAAGTATTTACATGAAAATCTTCGTGTTCTCTCCTAATACACATGTAAAGAGGGGTAAGAGCTGTGGTAGCTATTATGTAGATGGTAGAGGTCTAGAGAAGTTTATCAGCTCATTTAAGCTGTAGAATATAAGATGCCTAGCTAATGGTCCATCATTTATTTTTCTAGACTTTGGGGTTCTATGAAACTCCTTAAGTTTGTGTTGGGGTCCTGTATGTATTTTCTTGGTATATTTTTATTTTTGTATACTAAGGAGAGTTCACAAGTTTCATTAGATTATCAAAAGCTTTGCTGGCCCAAAAAAGATTACTAAGCACATTACACTAGCAGATTCTCATGTCTTCCTATTCTCTGTCCATAATTTAAAGTTTCTCACTAGCTGTAGGATTCTATCCAATGCTTAGAAAACCTGAGATAATCAAAACTTGGAGGGACAACTGACAAAAAGATAAGGACAGAGAAAATGGACACAAACCCCAGAAATAATGTATGAGTAACACTCAAGTTTGTCTGACTATAGCCTACTTAGGTAAGGCTTTCCTAAAGGAAAAACAACCCTATGATAACAAAGACTTAGAAAGAAATATTATCAGTCATTTACTATATACAGTATACAACAGATTATTATAAATGTAATTTTATGTTATAAAAGCAACATCCTACGCCAAATGTTAGTAGCCCATAACAACTTAGATGGCTGCTAGCAATTAGGTCTTAATTATTTTTCCAACTGCAATATAATGAGTCCTAAGAAATATTTATTTGGTCATTCATATGACCAAACATGTATTTCCCAGGTATATCTTGTCTTCATCTACAGTTCTTGAAAACACCATAGTAGAATCTTAAAGGTGAAATAGGTGTCTTGTCACATTAATGAGAGACTTTTGGACTCCCACCCAAGGGCAGGGGCTGGAGGCTGAACCAGCCAATGGACAATAATTTAGTCAATCATGACTATGCAATGAAGCCCTCACAAAAACTCCTAGGAAGACCTAATCACTCTCTGCTCTCTTGATCCTGCTTCTCAGTAGGAGAGAGCTGTACTTGGGGAACCAGAATGCCTGCACATGCCACAGAGCCAGGCCCCAAGCTCGATGAGGACTCTTCATCTGGCTGTTAACTTGTAATCTTTATGGTATACTTTATTAAACTGGTAAACCTAAGTGTTTTCCTGAGTCCTGTGAGTTGCTCTAGCAAATTAATCGAACCTAAGGCGGACGTCGTGGGAACCTCCAATCTGCAGCTGGTAGGTCAGAAGCACAGGTAACTGCCTGGGGCTTGCGACCTGTGTCTGGAGTCGGGGTGGTGGGCAGTCTTGTAGGACAGAGCCCTTAATCTGGGGAATCTGGTGCTGTCTCTAGGCAGACAGCATCAGAAGTGAGTTGAGTTTTTAGAGACCCTGCTGGTGTTCCAGAATTGCTTGGTGTGTGTGTGCGAACCACCCCCCTGCCCACCACCCCCGCCAACAGACACACACACATTGGAATCAGGTCCAGGAAACTGAAAGGAGTTAAACTCACCCATGGCACCAATCAAGAGGCTGGATAACAGCATGATAGTCAACATTTGATTGAGATTTAGACTTTAGCCCTGGCATCAGAGGGTAAAGAAATAACTTCCATGTAATGAGTTTGCTTCCCTGTATACATAGGGCTTATACCTATTTCAGATGTGCCACTAGTAAGACTTAACTATTTAGGGCTATTCTAATTTAACTGTTCCATTTGCTTCTTATTGGATTTAAGGCAACATCATCATGGTTTGGGACTCCCTAAGAAATCTGAGATTTAATTTTAATTATAGCAATTTAATACTACATATTGGTATTGGGCCATGACATCACCTCCGTTAGATATTTTCTTTCACTGTAACATTACACGATTTTTTTAAATAAAAATATTTCAGGAATTATCAGTTCCCCACAGCCTCTAAGCTTTTCATTTCAGTCCATTTGAGTTATATAACTGAAATATATATAAATATTTGCCAGAGAAGACTATATGCCTAACTACTGACTAGGAATGAAACCAAAGGAGGTAAACTACATATTGGCACATTACCTATAAGAAAATTATTTAGTTAAAAAAAAGTTATTAATACCTGACCTTGACATATGAATAACAAATGATCCTGTAAATGGACTTACAATGAATTTTTAAAATTCTACTGTGGAGAGACAAGTGTCTGTCTTAAAACTACTGCTAGTGTGTGATCAGTTTTTAGCAGTTTGATAGGTAATATCCCCCCTCCATTTACCTTGTTCTTTTTTTTTTAAAGAACAGAGTAGGATAACACTTATCTCAAAAAGGGAGACAAAAACTTCCTCTCTGCTATAATTTCAATGCTTTTGGTGTCTTCTATGACTTACCTCAAAGAGAGAGAATGTCTGAATTATTCAAAGTAGTTGGTTATAAGAAGGGATAGTAAAATCATTTTACTACCAAGTGAAAAGTATAATAGCAGTAATGTGGCACATGTCCATAATTAAGTTCCTGTACTGAATGACACATTTTACTTTCCCTTCAGGTAATGCAAATAATTTATACACTTTTACTTTTTAGAGCTCTACCCTTTCATTTTAACAATATTTATTTAGAGAATTCTAAAGGTTTTATTTTATAGCTTTTCTTCTAAAATTTATTTATATTAACAGTTTGAAAACAATTGTTACAGTTTTGCAATTATGACATTCTATGTTTATACAGAGGCAGGGTACAAACAGATTAACCATGACCACTCTCCTCTGGCCTTTGGAAGGGGTCAGTTCAGAGTCAGTCACAAAAGAGTTTGCAAGCTTCAGTGGCAAATTTGAAATTCATCAGCCTGGTCAGAAGCTGGTTCACTAATTTTCAGGACAGTTTTCGTATCTAAAATAACTGGCTTCAGAGTAGTAAACTATAGTTAAAAAAGGCCAAGCAGAGATAAGGTCATGCGTCCCTCATTTGTAACTTGCCTAGAGCACCAGAGTGGATTATAGAGGAAGGAACATGCTTTTTCAGAAGTGCAGGCATGAGTCCATCTTACTGTCCCAAAAATAGAAGAAAGCCTTTGATGCTAGCTAGCATGGGTGCCTGGTATTAAGAGAAATTCACCTAACTGGTAGGTATAGCAAAAGACAAAAATGCAAAAATGTGTATTCTGATGGTCCACAGAAACATTTTTTGTTATTTTAACAAAGCTGAAAAACAATCTAATCTCTCTTTGTGTGCTAGCACTATTTTCTGCAGTTGTTTCAGTCATTGTAAACTTGGTAACTCATACATGTAGATGAAAGGAGGTTTTACATTGACAGCTCAAGACTGCTAGTGGGAAGCTACCCAGCAATTATCTTGGTGTTCAACAAGGAAGAAATACCATAAAGAGAGGTGAATTGCAATGATCTATTCTCCAGTGTCGACCCATAATCACAAATACGAAAAAGTGTCATCACTGATTCCTCAAAAGTGTATCTGGAATACTTACATGGAGATTTTAAGAAGAATGAGGTTTGGAACTGGATATAATTTCCAATACCCTAAATAAAGTCAGAGGAGCTTCCTGAACTATGAGGGTAACCTTATGTGATTTTGTGCCATTTCTGTGTCTGTTGGGAAGGAAAAATTCTGCTTTCTTAAAACTACCTGAAAGTTGTATACCAAGTTCACAGTGCCCTCAAGATTGACACAGAGAGGCCCTGTGAAAGGAAAAGCCCTGTGCTGGTACGAAGGAAAGGATATTTTGGTGGCGGTCAGACAATAACCAGGAAGTTTGTGCACAGTTCCGGCACTCCAACCCCACGCCTGCTCTGCCAGTGAGAGAAGCCAGCAAACCATGATGCAATGGACAAGCAGAGGCAAAAAGACAAATGGTTTTTATTTTCCAGCATATTAATGAGTGGTAGCAATTAATACCTAATGCCATACATATGTCCCAGACTACCTCTCCCACTGGCATCTGCTACATCTCAGGAATTTCTTTCATTTTTGCTGAGCAAAGAAATTCAGAGTTAACCTGGCCAAACCTCCACTGTGACCTTCCAGACAATAGACTAACAAGAACAAAAATAAGATCAGATATAATTAAGCAAGAAGAAAATAACTAGGTTGTTACTTTCTTTCCTCTTTACTAAAACTAGTTCTTCTGAGATGAAGATAACAGTATATCACAGTTAGAGTGCCTTTCTTCCGACAAGTTAGAATATCTTCATTTATCTTAAAACTTTTCTAATATTTAAAATATATTCTTTTGTACTGGTGTGCTTACTAAGTAACCGGGCAACAGTGAGGTATATGCAAAGAAAACTCTTGTCCCTCCTAATCCAACTACTTTGCCCAGCCTACAAAATGCTTTGCCAGAGAAACACTGTATGTTACCAGCAACTCATTAAGTACTTTGAAGACAACACTACTTGTACTGGATTTTAACTCTTCTTCTCCATACAGTTCTGAAACACTTTGCTACAAACAGATGAAATGAACTCAAAAGTCAACAAGATTTAGATCTTGGGGCTGTTTGGACTTCAACTTTAAGGCCAATTCCAGCCCTAAATTTTTCCCATGCCAGTTACACAGAGCTTTTCATTCATTAAGTTCATAGGACCCCTCTGGTGAAGCCAGTGTAGCACATACCTTTTCTCCAAGCCGAATGCTGCCACATTTCAGAATGTTGATGTCATTTTTACAGTCATCCATGAAGCCACAGATTAGACGGTAATCACTGAAAATGATAGCCGTCATCTTGGTGATATATTGGTGACACTGGTACTCAGTGATGTTTCCTCGGTGATCCACCAGGCAGGAAACCAAGTAACCTTTTCCAACTGGTTCATCAGCACATTCTTTAATCTGCTCAAAACAAAGTGGCTATTTTACACAAGCATTCTATTCTCATATCAAACAACCTTTACAAGAGTATGTCTGATATTTTCATGTTGATTTCTCATCCCTATACTTAAGAGAAAAAGAAGAAAACACCTAGAAATACATTTCTTTTAAAGAAAATAGCATGTCATGCCTACTGATTAATGCGTTTTGCAAGAAAACATAAATACAGACAAATATTTAGGTAGAACGCATGCCTAAAGGGAGTAAAATGAACCTTTTTTTTAAACTTCAGCTTTATTGAGATATAATTTCACAGAGTTTTTAATATTTACAGCTTTAGAATGGTTCTGCTGAGATATCCATATATCCATGCAAATAATGCAATGGACAGTGAGAAGATTTATCAGGGAAATAGGTCTGGAAAACAGCTGCAGAACTGAAGACTAGTTGCACATCCTAATCTAAGCTACACAGCAAACTATTACTGCTAGGTAAACTTAATGGCCAATGGGAGGGAAGAGGAGAGGCATAATATTACTTCCTGACGTAACATCAATGTGTTCTAAATTAACTATGGATTTGGACATGTGTTTTTGAACTTAGTAGAATCCCAGCTTCACCACTGTGGTCTGGATAAGAAACATGTTTAAAACGACGTTCAGAACAGTCTGGCAAGAAGTTTGGGAATGGGAAGGCCACTGCAAATCTAATAGACATATGATCTAGTGGATTAAGCACAGAGTGATTCCACATGGTTAGTGTTCCTACAAAGTGAATCCAAAACCACAAGTGCTAATGAAGCAAACTTGAAAAAAAAATAGCTAGGACTCAGGAATAAAAAAATGAAATCTACTTATAGATTTATAAACCTGAATTATAAAGCAGAGAAGATTGTTTGAAAAAAATCCTATTACAGTCAGAGAAATTAAAAACAAACAAAAATGGCAGTTTCAACAAGAAGGACCCAAATGTAAATGTTTATTTTTAATCTAAGTGAAAAGGGAAATTAATTTTTTAAACCAATAGAGACCCTTCTCCATTAAACGTCACCTATCATAAATATGTACACAGGGCAAAACAAATATAATCTCTTCCAAAAGGTGCCGAGTGAAGAATCTACCACACACTAATTTTTCTATAGGCCACTGGGTCTCATCATGTCTAATTTCAGTATCAAATCCAGCCCAAGTAAAAGACTCAGTTCAAGACAGAAAACTGTCTACTTTTCAAGAAGCAAACCTGGGAATTTTAAGTAAATTGTCTCACACTGGCTTCAAGAGGCAGCAGAGATCTTCAACCGTCAAGATGAATGCAATTCAGCTTAACCTTGAGCTCTTTTTTTGTGATGCCTAAAAAGGGAACTATGAATGTATTTCCAGGGAAAAAAAAATTTTTTTTTTTGAGCAAAACAGAGAAGTTTTGGCAGTGAAAGGAAGAACAGCTGCTTGAAAATCTCAGCATCTATAGCTGAACCATTGGAAAACCCTATATAATAAAACAAGACTAGTGCAGACACCTGGGTTTTTTTAAACTAAATGAAGTAGAGTATTCTTACAGGTTCTAATACTGAGCAATCAACAGTTTAAAAATCTGAAGAAAATACAAGAGTTCATTCTGAACTGGAGCCCTAATGAGAAATTAAATGGATATTTAGTTTTTTTCAGTTAAGAATTTACTGAAACATAGAGATATTGTTCCTATTTGTATTTCAGTTCACCACAATAGGGTGTAGTGTTTGAATTATTAGTTCATACTTTTTTAAACCCTTTTACTGGATAGAAGGTTAATATGACGGAAGGAAAATTTCTAAGATTAATGGAAGAAAAACAGCATTAAATCATTATAATGATTTACAAGGAATCTATTTTAGTCATTCTTGACTAATATTTGTCATATTTCTCAGATATATTTGGCCTTCATCCACAGTTCCTGAAAATGCTTCAGAGCCATAAAGTCAAATTGGTATGTTATGTTAATGGAGAGACCTGACCCCCACCCAAGGGCAGGGACTGGTAGCCAGGGGGACCAACCATGTGATTACTGGGAACTCTGAATCCCCAACCCACGGGAGAGGAGAGGACAAAGGAGCTGGAGGTTGAATCAGCCAATGGCCAATGGCTTAACTGATCATGACTATGCAATGAAACCCTCACAGAAACTCAAGAAAAGGGTACTTTGCTCCATTTTGCATCCTGCTTTCTCTGAGAGCTTCCATGCTTAGGGAATCAGAATGCTTCCATGTGCCACTAAGCCAGGCCCCAAAGTCACCAGGATAGAAGATCCTTTATTTGGAACCTTGCCCTGTGTTCTCTTTTCATCTGGCTAGTAAGGTATATACCTTAAATATCCTTCACTAAACTGGTAAATGTGTTTCCCTGAGTTCTGTGAGCTGCTCTGGCAAACTGGAACTTAATGGGGAGGTTGTTGGAACCACCAATCTATACAGCCAGTCAATCAGAAGCACGGGTAACAAGCAGCCTAGGGCCTGCAACTGGCATCTAGAGTCTGGGGTGGAGGGCAGTCTTGTAGGACAGAGTCCTTAACCAGGTGAATCTGGTGCTGTCTCATGGTACATGGTATCAGAACTGAGTTGAATTCTCTGACACCCTGCTGGTGTTTGAGACTGCTTGGTGTTATGCATAGGAAAAGCTCCTCCTCCATAGGAAAACACACAGTGGAATTGGGTCCGGAAACCCAGAGTTGGTGTCAGAGTACTGGGATTTTCTAGAAAATAATGGAGAGTAAATAAATAGTTCTTTTGCAGTTTTCAGGTATTCTTGTGGTGTTTTTCCTCCCTGGATGTAGGATTCCAAAATTAAAAAGAAGATAGGAGGGAGATGTAGAATAAAATGTCATGTTGATATCTATGTTCTTCCTGATACTTAATTTTCCTGACTCCAGTATAACCTTTCTCTAGGGAGGGAGAAGTGCCCACATTACTTGAATCTTTCATAAAACCACAACGCCCCAACAGTTCCAAGAAGGCCATCATTACATAAACATTATAAGAGAGCCAGCTTTATAAGTATATAAATATAAATGAACATATACATGAAAGCCAGAAGGAATGAAATTATTCTGATGAACCTGCATATACTATGAGGTAGATTTCCACATGGCAATAAATTGGTATGTATAGCCAGTCATATAACTAGCTAAGGGAATTTGAATACTAAAGCTAGAAGCTGAAGATTAATGTTTCAAAAATATGCTATTCTATTCTGGAGGTAAATATAAAGAAAGGTCACTGCTTAAGAGAATAAAACATACCTGGATTCACTATTAGAAGGTTTGAGGAAGAAAACAGGCTCTAAAACAGAGAACATTAAGTGAGGAACACAGCTGAGGGCTTAACTGGTTGGAGTAGGGTCCTCCTGAAGAGCTTAGGAGAAAGTGGTCCTGACTTAAATCATTAGTAGGGTAGTCTGACTGCAGATCTACATGTTACAAGATCTATGATTATTAACTTTGAGGTGGAAAAATAGCAATTTTTTTCTTTGTGATCCTTATACTTTAGTATGCAGAAATCTCTGGTTTTCTGGAATTGCTGTTACTAATTCCAAAAAATAAAATACAGTAAAATAAAAATTTCAATACTACAACTTTTACTAATATTACTTGTTGTCTATGCTGAGCAAAGAGAAATAATTGAAAATATTCTCCAATTAGCATCTCTACAAATACTATATATTTTCATTAATTATTTTTATGTTTATACTCAATATCCACTTAAAATAATATATACAATCTCCTTACAATCATTTTAAATGTTAACTCCTATTGTTTGAAGCATATGCTTTCGTTGTTCAGTTGATTCAGCTGCAAAGTCAAAACACTTAGGAGTGTTTTTAAGTCTCCTGTGAAGCCACTCTGATATGCCTCACACATAAGCAGACTGTAAATGTGTGAGAGCAACTCTGATGACAGAATCGGCTGTAGTCTCTGGGAACCAGCAAAGCACAATTTCCAACCTGTATGAATCAATAGCACCCTGCTGTAACATAGGTGAATGTTAACAAAAAGAACTCTAACTACATGCCCCTTGGCCTATCTCTCAACCAATACAGATGTGAATTCTAAGAAAAGTAAAGTAACTCAATCAGACACGGTCTGATTAATGGTCTAGTCAACAGATGTAATTTTCTCTTCTAAGCCATTAAATACCCACAAAATTCTTTCACAACCTACCTCTGATATGGTAGACTTGCAAACCTCTCTGGCCACAGATTCGAATTTGGGATCTGTAGTTAGGTTCAGTTTATAATTCCACAACAACTAGGTACAAGAGAAACAAACAAACAAATAAAAAACTCCTGTTAGAATAGTGTGAAATTTATCATCAATGGTTATTATAAACAACAGTGATAAAGGTCCACTGTAAAGTCAGGTAAAGAAAGCATGTTCACGCTTCAGTTAATGAACAGAAAAGTAGAAAAATGTCATTGAATTTATAGATAAAATGAGAAAAATGTGCAAACAAAATAAAACATTACCATTCAGACATACTTTTTTTTAACTTGACAATTTTTTTTAAATCAAGAAAAAAATTAAAATTCTTGATAAAGTTTTCAAAGAAAACAAACACACTGTATAAGCTAAATTCTGCTTAAACCAAAGTCTAACCTAGAAGCTTAGATTTGTGAGGTTTAGTCACAAATTTCACAATCAACAGTGCTTTCACAGATCAGTTTTATGAAGAGTCTAATTTCCAGGCATATGTATCTTCAATCCTTTTGAAATTCTTGACTTGACACATATACCATAAGGTCTACTTCACATAACTCTTTCAACATTCTTAAACAGAAATATCTAAAGAAATTATTATTCTCAGGTGAGGGCTGAATATTACTTTATCTTTGTAGCTTCAGTTAAAAAATTTCAATACATGATCCAACTTCAGAAAAGTAGCAAAAATGAGCCCTTACACTCTGCTCAGATGCAAAGACAAAGCAGGAGCTTTGTATGACATAGAACACAAGGAGATTTTTGGGGGTGGAAGCATGGTTTACAAGCCTTTCTCTACTATACTCTAAGACTAAAGAATACAATCAATCATTAACTCATTCACTCAAACATCTGCTTAGCACTTTTTTTTATGATGTACTATGCACAGTCTAATCTCAAGATCTTCATTGGCTATTAGAGGAAATGGAAGCTAAGGTCTGGGTATATACTATGTTAGGAACTGAGAGAGAAAACAGGAGGAGAAAGACAAAGACTGTCCAGTGGTTTCTATGGTCAATGGCAGGTAGTGTGATTACATATTTGGTTAATAGCATCACAAGATGCCAAAGCAATAAAGGGGAGGAGTATCCGGGCTACAACAGGGGATTTGGTCAGGGAAGGTTTACAAGAGAAAGTGCTATCTAAGATGAAACCTGAAAAGTTTAGCAGCAGTTAGCTATAGTAAAGGGGTAGAGAGAAGACTAAGTAAATGAAACAGTGTACATGGAAGCTCTCCCAGATGGGAAGTAGGGTGTGTGAGAGGAACTCAAAGTCCAGTGAAGGACTCTGTAGAGGCACTCCATATAGTCCAGATCATAAAGTCCTTGTAAGCCATGTCTGAACTTTAGCCCAAGAGTAATAGTGAGTCCCTGAAGGAAAAGTAAGGGAAATATTTGTTGAATAGAGCCACAATGGGGTAACATCTCACACCAGTCAGTATGGCCAACATCCAAAAGACAAGAAATAACAAGTATTGGCGAGGATGTGGAGAAATGGGAACCCTCCTACACTATTGGTGGGAATATAAATTAGTACAACCACTGCGGAAAGTAGTATGGAGGTTCCTCAAAAAACTAAAACTACAAACACCATTCAACACAGTAATTCCACTTTCCTGAAGAAAACAAAATCCCTGATTTGAAAAAATATATGTACCCCTATGCTTATCACCACATTATTTTCAATAGCCAAGATATGGAAGCAACCTAAGTGTCCATCAACAGATGAATGGATAAAGAAGATGTGGTATATTAACACAATGGAATGTTACTCAGTCATAAAAAGAAAAGATGGTGCCATTTGCAGTAACATGGATGGATCTAGAGGGTATTAGACTCAGTGAAACAAGCCAGGCAGAGAAAGACAAACACCACATGATATCACCTACCTGCAGAATACAAAAACAAAGCAAAACAGAATGAACAAAACAGCGGTAGACTCTGGACACTGAGAAGTGACTGGTGGTTACTAAGGGGGAGGGGTTGGAGTTGGTGGGTGGGGAAGGTGAGGAGGATAAAAGGGCACAAAAATTCTCAATCATAATATAGGTTGGCCACAGGGATAGAAGTACATCATGGAGAATAGTCAATGATTCTGTTACATCTTTCTATGTTGACAGTAACTGCACTAGAGGGGGTGATGATTTAGTAATATGGGTAACTGTTGAACTGCAGTGTTGTGTATCTGAAACCAATATAAGATTGTTTTATCAATGATACTTCAATAAAAAGAAAAGAAAAAAAATTCTTTGAAGATGAACAAAAGAACAAACATGATGACTGACAATTTCAACCAACAGGACATATGAGGCCAACTGAAGAAAGAGTATAGCAAAGACCAGTGGAACAGAATAGAGAGTCCAGATATTAACCCAAGCATATATGGTCACTTAATATACAATAAAGAAGCCATGGATATACAATGGGGAAATGACAGCCTCTTCAACAGCTGGTGTTGGCAAAACTGGGCAGTTACATGTAAGAGAATGAAACTGGATTACTAACTCCATACACAAAAGTAAAAGTTGAAATGGGTCAAAGACCTGAATGTAAATCATGAAACCATAAAACTCTTAGAAGAAAACACAGGTAAAACTCTCTTGAATATAAACATGAACAATTTCCTCATGAACATATCTTCGCAGGCAAGGGAAACAAAAGCAAAAATGAACAAGTGGGACTATATCAAACTGAAAGGCTTCTTTCTGTACAGCAAAGGATGCCATCAATAGAACAAAAAGACATCCTACAGTATGGGAAAATATATTCATAAATGACATATCCTATAAGGGGTTGACATCCAAAAAATATAAAGAGCTCACACACCTCATCAAACAAAAACCAAATAAGCCAATTAAAAAATGGGCAGAGAATCTGATCAGACACTTCTCCAAAGAAGAAATTCAGGCCAACAGGCACATGAAAAGGTGATCCACATCGCTAATCATCAGAGAAATGAAAATTAAAACCACAATGAGATATCACGTCACACCAGTTAGGATGGCCACCATCCAAAAGACAAACAACAACAAATACTGGTGAGGTTGTGGAGAAAGGGGAACCCTCCTACACTGCTGGTAGAAATGTAAATCAGATCAACCGTTGTGGAAAGCAGTATGGAGGTTCCTCAAAGAACTAAAAATAGAAATACCTTTTGACTCAGGAATTCCACTCCTAAGAATGCAGCAGTGCAGTTTGAAAAAGACGTATGCACCCCTGTGTTTATCGCAGCACTATTTACAGTAGCCAAGAAATGGAAGCAACCTAAGTATCCATCAGTAGATGAATGGATAAAAAGAGGAGGTACATATACACAATGGAATATTACTCAGCTATAAGAAGAAAACAAATCCTACCATTTGCAACAACATGGATGGAGCTAGAGGGTACTATGCTCAGTGAAATAAGCCAGGTGGAGCAAGACAAGTATCAAATGATTTTACTCATCTGTGGAGTGTAAGAACAAAGCAAAAACTGAAGGAACAAAACAGCAGCAGACTCACAGAACCCAAGAATGGACTAACAGTTGCCAAAGGGAAAGGGACTGGGGAGGATGGGTGGGAAGGGAGGGATAAGGGGGGAAAGGGGGCATTATGATTAGTACACATAATGCAGCTGCAGGGGCACGGGAAAGGCAGTATTTATAGAGAAGACAAGTAATGATTCTGTAGCATCTTACTATGCTGATGGACAGTGACTATAGTGGGGTATATGGGGGGGGCTTGATAATAGGGGATCTAGTAACCATAATGTTGTTCAAGTGATTGTACATTAACGATACCAAAATAAAAAAACAAATAAATGAAAAAAAAATGGACTAACAGTTACCAAAGGGAAAGGGACTGGGGAGGATGGGTGGGAAGGGAGGGATAAGTGGAAGAAGGGGCATTATGATTAGCACACATAATGTAGGGGTGGGGGCATGGGGAAGGCAGTATAGCATAGAGAAGACAAGTAGTGATTCTACAGCATCTTACTACGCTAATGGACAGTGACTGTAATGGGATATGTGGTGGGGACTTGATAATGGGGGGAATCTAGTAACCACAATGTTGCTCATGTAATTGTATATTAATGATACCAAAAAAATAAAAAATAAAACAACAACAACAACAAAAGAAAAGAATGAGCATAGGAGAAGCTTCATTCTAACTGAAAGAATTTCAGGCCTCTTGACTCCTCAGAAGTAGAGATGTATCTAGTGATTCAAAAATCAAGGTTAGAATTTAGACAAATACATTATACTATTATCTATGAATTAAAGCCTAGTATGAATTGGTCAATAAATGTTTTATTTTAAAATAAAAGCTACACTCTTCTTTTAAAATTCAGCACATTCTAACTCTGTGTGTATATCAAACCAAAGACAGATTAAAATAGTTCCACTTTACTGAATGACTTATATAGCTGATCCAATGCCATTTCTTTGATTTTAAAAAGAAAAAGAAAAAGCTGCCCAAAAGCTAGAGGATTTAAAGTAAAAAGCAACAAATGTCAGAAAATTATAAATACAAACCACTGAATACTTTAGCTAATAAAAAAAAACTTGAGATGTCCAGGTGGTAGTGGTAGGGTCAGTTACACTGGGATCAATCCCCAGGTTTAAGAAGGAATTTTGTCAGTGAGGTAGACTGGGGTTCTTGGAGTACAAAGGTAGAAAGTACAGAAATGATAACTTCTGGTGATTACTCATAGCTCGTAATGGCTGAAGTTGAGAATATGAAAGATGGGGAAGGGTGTGCAGCCAAGGGTCATATCACATTGAGTACTATGGCTCATATTAACGAATTTGAATTTTACTTTAAAGGAAATGGGAAGCTAATGGATAATTTTAATGAGAAAACTCAAAAGATCAACTCTGGTGAATTAGCATAGATAAGGGCTAGATTGGGGAGACTAGTGGACCAGTGAGAAGGCAAGAAATTGTTGGATGAGAGATAGGATGTATCTGAGTTATTTGGAATAATGACAAGACTTGGGTGTGGGTAGTGAAGGAAAATTTCTCCTTCACAATTAAGTTCCTTGAAAGTATACTCTACAGCTCATTTTATCTACTTATACTCTTCCATTTACCCTTAAAAATTTTACATCAAAGCCATCTGCTTAGTCAAACAGTTCTATACAGGTAGTTAAAAAATAAAAACAAATACACAGTTTCCTGCAAAATCCCCTCCTAAAGGTCTACCCACTCTCCAGAGACAAACACTTTAAATTTTTTAGCTTTTTCTAAGGGTAATTACCTCCATACTTTTAAATTACTTAAACTGCTATTTCTTGAACTGTTAGTTTTACAAATTCTACAAGATTCTTTAGATTAATATTATGGAAGGAATGCACTTACACCCTTCCTCTTGATCGTAATCCTCCCATGTTGTTAAATATTCAGTATTTACATTATTATATAAAAAACTATATATACCGAGCCATAGAGTATTATTTTATTTTTTCCTTCCAACTTTTAGTTTGTCATAGAGTTAACATTTATTTCATGGGCCTATTTTTCTATAAACCCATTACTAATTAACCCCAATCTCTTTATTACTGGAAAAGTAAATCTCTCAAAACATTCACATGCACCAGGTAATCTCTCAAGTGAGACGTTCCTCTTGGAGGAACATCTCCCATTTGAAGCATCTTCCTGTTTCATCAGGGCTGGATATGTTCCCTAGGACTTGCCACAGGTACCATCTTTCACCATCACCCTTAGACTTACTTGCCTTTGCTTTTTTCTCTTATACTGATTCACTAATTACTGGATTCTTTATCTTTCTTGTCTTGGTGTTTCCCCTCATTTTGTTGAAACACATTCTCTAGTAGCCTTATGAGAAAACATGCAAGAGTTGTAAATGTTCTGAACAATTGCATGTCTCAAATGTCTTTATTTTCTAATATCTTGACTGGATATCATCCTTCCTCATAATTTTGAAAGCACTGATCTACTGTCTTCTAGCTTCCACTAATGCTATTAAGTATAATATCATTCAAATTCCCAGTACTTTGATTATTCTTTTTCTCTCTTCCATTTATCCTTAAAAGGTTCTGGAATCTTTTATTTTCAGGGTTTGGGTGTGGGTTATCATTCCCTCCATGATATGAGGTACTTCATAGGCACTTTTAATCTAGAAACTCATGTCCTTCAGTTCTTGGAAATTTACTCACATTTTTTGTTCAACTTTTTTTTAAGTGCTTAATATATGCCAGGCACTGTTCAAGACAGCAGTGAGCAAAAAGGGGAAAATCCCTGCCCTCAAGAAGTTTACGTTTTATGAAGGAGAGAAAGATACTATGCAAATGATAATATATTGGGTGATAAATGTTACAAAGAACAGTTGAGCTAAGACAAAAGAAACTGACTAGATTAGGGGTGCTACTTTATATAAGGGAGAGGGACAAGGAAAATGAGTATACACAAAAGGGGAACTGTTCCATGAAGAACAGCATATTCAGAAGACCTAAGTCAGGCACACTACTTCAGAGACAGCAAGGATGCCACTGCAGCTTAACTGGAGTTAGCAAGGGGGAACAGTGGTAAAAGTCAGAGAGCAGGTACCTTATATGAGCTGTGGGCCAAAGTTAAGGACTTACAAATTTAATCAGTGAGAAAGAAAGCTTTAGAGGTTTTGGGACAGAGAAGTAAAATGATCCAACTTGTATGTCAGAGAAATCATTAAGGCTGTATCATGGAGTACAGACAGTAGTGACAAGAGCAGAAGGAAGATGACTATCTCAAAGGATATTATAGAAGTACGAGAGAGAACTGATAGTGATGGCTGGAACCAGGGAGGCAGTAATGACAACAGTCAGACTCAGGACAGATTTCAAAAGCAGCAGCCACCAGCCAGGTTGCTACTAGATTGAATGTGGAATATAAGAGGAAAGGAGGAATCATGGTTTTTGATTTGAATAATTGGAAGAATAGAAGAACCCATGAGACTGGGAAGAGGTAGAAAATCAAGAGTTCCATTCTAGAGATGACCATCACACAGAGTAGAAATGAGAAATCAGTAGTTGGAGGCTGATATTTTGGAGAAACATCTGAACTGGATAAAAGACATGAACCACAAATTGTCAGCAGGACAGGGTCAACTGTTCCTCTTCAATGGGAGTCTTGGCAGCAATCTAAGTAGCCACTGGAGGTATCTTTCTCCAGATGACAATTCAGGTGTGAGAACACAAGACTCACAATGGGCAATGAAAGGAGAAGCCTAGCCTCATTCTCCATGGGAGCCAATATTGCATGTCTTGCAACAACCCTTTAGGCATAGTTTCCAGGGTGTCTGCAAGTGACACACCCAGATACAAGGGTTACCACATTCAGGGGAGCCATAAGTATGGCACACCTATTGCATATTCATAATTAACTTACAGTTCTTCCCTGTCCTTAGAGGTCTTACCGATCAGTTGAAATTTTACTCTTATCAAGTTACCAGGGAACTGAGTTACATAGTTAATATAAAGAAGGGGAAAGGGTGAGACATGATTAAAGATTGCAGTGTGAGAGGTGAGAAAGAGGCTTCCTCCTAAAACAGCATATAAGATGAAAATATAACTAATGCAACTACTCCTGAAAGAGCAACAGGAAAGAGGACTCCACCAGGCTACACACACCTGGAGAAAAGAGCAGACCTCACAGAAGAAGGTAACATACCAAAGCTGTGGCCTGGCAGGACCAAAGCCCTTCCCCCACCCCAGCTCACCAGCAGGAGGAAGAGAATCGGAGGAGGGAGGGAGTGGAAGCCTGGGACTGCTGAATACCTAACTCCAGAGATCTGCTCTGGGAGCAAAAACTTACATTTCATGGTGCTTGCATTGTACTCTCATGAGTAGGGGGTTGGAAAGCTAAGACAGGCAGAATTCCTGGAGAGACTGAGTATGCAGCCACTTGGGGAAAGCAGGGATCCATACCTGGCTGCTCTGGGACAAAAGAAAGGTGGGCAGTCTGAGAGACATCCTAAGAAGGAAGCCCTTAGTAAGAGGGCTGCAAAAGGGGCAAGGATTGCACAGAGCTTACTGCTCAGGAGAACAGACAGGTAGACAAAATTGTCCGGGTACACTCTGCCCAGCAGGTTGGGAGCTTTCACAATCTTCAGGTGCTCCAACTTCCTGGCTGGCTACACAGCTCCAAGGAGCCCCTCAGTGATACGCAGCCTACTGCACATTTCTCCCGGCCAGCCCCACCTGGCTCGCAAACCAGCAAACCCTATCCTGGCGTTAGGCCAGCCAGAGGGAAGATCTGTCTACAGCAACTACAAATGCAAAGCATAGAGGCTTATGCCTGTGTGTTCGGCCCAAGGGTTCAGGCACAGCAGCCAGGAAGCAGCAAACAGCTCTTTCCTCCCCCCAGGCACCAATACCACTCCCCTGCAACCCTTGACATTGCTTCAGGGGCTGAGCAGCTCCAGAGAGTACAGCTTCTGGGGACTAGAGGGCGCCATATACAAATATAAAACACTAAAGGAACCTGGTCCAGAGTAGAATTATTAATACACTACTGAGAAAGATTTAAATGACATCAACCTCATGAATCTTCCAGAAAGGGAGTTCAAAATGAAAATCATTAACATGCTCATGGAGGTACGGAAATATATTCAAGAACTCAGGAATGAATTCCGGTCGGAGATCCAATCATTGAAAAGCACAGTGGAGGGTATTAAAAGATTAGATATGGTGGAGGAGATGATAAAGGAAATAGAAACTAGAGAAGACGAATATAAAGAAGGTGAGGCACAGAGAGAAAAAAGGATCTCTAAGAATGAAAGAACATTGAGAGAACTATGTGACCAATCCAAACGGAGCAATATTTGCATTATAGGGGTACCAGAAGAAGAAGAGAGAGAAAAAGGGATAGAAAGTGTCTTTGAGGAGGTAATTCCTGAAAACTTCCCCAATCTGGGGGAGGAGACAGTCTCTCAGGCCCTGGAGATGCCCAGATCTCCCAACACAAGGGACCCAAGGAAGACAACACCAAGACATATAGAAATTAAAATGGCAAAGATCAAGGAGCCAGAGAGAGAAATATGATCACAGACAAAGGAAAGCCCATCAGACTATCATCAGACTTCTCAGCAGAAACCATACAGGCCAGAAGGGAGTGGCATTATGTATTTAATGCAATGAAGCAGAAGGGCCTGGAATAAAGATTACTTTATCCAGCAAGATTATCATTTAAATTTGAAGGAGGGATTAAACAATTCCCAGATAAGCAAAAGCTCAGAGAATTTACCTCCCACAAACCATCTCTACAGTGTATTTTGGAGGGACTGCTATAGATGGAAGTGTTCTTAAGGTTTAATAGCTGCCACCAGAGGTAACAAAACCACAGTAAAGAAAGTAGAACAGCTAATTACTAAGCAAATGCAAAATTAAATTAACTATCTGCAAAGTCAATCAAGGGAAAGACAAAGAGTACAGAATATGATACCTAATACATGAAGAATGAAGGAGGAAGAAAAAGGAGGAGAAAAAAAAAGAACCTTTAGATTGTGTTTGTAATAGCATATTAAGTGAGTTAGGTTAGACTCTTAGATAGTAAGGAAGTTAACCTTGAACCTTTGGTAACCATGAATCTAAAGCCTGCAATGGCAGTAAGTACATACCTATCAATAATCAGATTAAATGTAAATGGACTCAATGCACCAATCAAAAGACATAGAGTCACTGAACGGATAAAAAAACAAGACCCATCTATATGCTGCCTACAAGAGACTCACTTTATACCCAAAGACATAAACAGACTTTTTGTGAAGGGATGAAAAAAGATATTTCATGCAACTAATAGGGAGAAAAAAGTAGGAGTTGCACTACTTGCATTAGACAAAATAGACTTCAACACAAAGAAAGTCACAAGAGACAAAGAAGGACATTACATAATGATAAAAGGATCCCCAACAAGAAGATATAACCATTATAAATATCTATGCGCCAACACAGTAGCACCTACATATGTGAAACAAATACTAACAGAATTAAAAGGGGAAATAGAATGCAATGTATTCATTCTAGGAGACTTCAACACTTCACTCACTCTGAAGGACAGATCATTCAGACAGAAAATAAGTAAGGAGACAGAGGCACTGAAAAACACATTAGAACAGATGGACCTAACAGACATCTACAGAACTCTACACCCAAAAGCAGCAGAATACACATTCTTCTCAAGTGCACATGGAACATTTTCAAGAAAAGATCATATACTAGGCCAGAAAAAGAGCCTCAGTAAATTCAGAAAGAATGAAATT
Source organism: Smutsia gigantea (assembly GCA_032199065.1). NCBI lineage: Eukaryota > Metazoa > Chordata > Mammalia > Pholidota > Manidae > Smutsia > Smutsia gigantea. The sequence goes on along the minus strand of JAVSCE010005811.1, from coordinate 60,798 downwards.
GCACCAACCAGGGTCTCAGACCACAAAGGTATGCAGCTAGAAATAAATTATGCAAAGAAAATGAAAAAATCCCAAAAACACATGAAAGCTTCACAACATGCTCCTAAATAACCAATGGATCAATGATCAAATAAAAACAGAGATCAAGCAATGTATGGAGACAAATGACAATAATTCATCACCGCAAAACTGTGGGGCGCAGCAAAGGCCGTGCTAAGAGGAGAGTATATTGCAATACAGGCCTACCTCAGGAAAGAAGAACAATCCCATATGAGTAGTCTAAACTCACAATTAACGAAACTAGAAAAAGAAGAACAAATGAGGCTCAAAGTCAGTAGAATGCAGGACATAAAAAAGATTAGAGCTGAAATAATTAAAATCAAGAAGAATAAAAAAATAGAAAGAATCAATGTAAGCAAGAGCTGGTTCTCTGAGAAAATAAACAAAATAGATAAACCCCTAGCCAGACTTATCAAGAAAAAAAGAGAGTCTACTCACATCAACAGAATAAGAAATGAGAAAGGAAAAATCACTATGGACACCACAGAAATACAAAGAATTATGAGAGAATACTATGAAAAATTATATGCTAACAAACTGGATAACCTAGAAGAAACGGTCAACTTTCTAGAAAAATTCAACCTTCCAAGGCTGACCCAGAAAGAAACAGAAAATCTGAACAGACCAATTACCAGCAATGAGATTGAACTGGTAATCAAAAATCTACCTAAGAACAAAATACCTGGACCAGAAGGCTTCACCGCTGAATTTTACCAAACATTTGTAAAGACCTAATATCCATCCTCCTTAAAGTTTTCAAAAGAGTAGAAGAAGAGGAATACTTCCAAACTCATTCTATGAGGCCAGCATCATTCTAATACCAAAACCAGGCAAAGAGGCCACAAAAAAAGAAAATTACAGACCAATATCCCTGATGAACACAGATGCAAAAATACTCAACAAAATATTAGCAAACCGAATTTTAAAATACATAAAAAATGGAGCTAGAGGGTATTATGCTCAGTGAAATAAGCCAGGCAGAGAAAGACAAGTATTAAATGATTTCACTCATCTGTGGCGTATAAGAACAAAGCAAAACTGAAAGGAACAAAACAGCAGCAGACTCACAAAACCCAAGAAGGGACTAACAGTTACCAAAGGGAAAGCGATTGGGGAGGATGGGTGGGAAGGGAGGGATAAGGGGGGAAAAGGGTCATTACAATTAGCACATGTAATGCAGCGGCAGGGGACACAGAAAAGGCAGTATTTATAAGGGAAGACAAGTAGTGATTCTACAGCATCTTACTACACTGATGGACAGTGACTGTAGTGGGGTATGTGCGTGGGACTTGATAATAGAGGGTCTAGTAACCATAATGTTGTTCAAGTGATTGTACATTAACGATACCAAAATAAAAAAATAATAATAATTAAAAAAAATATATCAAAAACATCACCCATCATGATCAAGTACGATTTATTCCAGGGATGCAAGGATGGTACAACATTCGAAAATCCATCAACATCATCCACCACATCAACAGAAAGAAGGACAAAAACCACATGATCATCTCCATAGATGCTGAAGAAGCATGACAGAATTCAATATCTATTCATGATAAAAACTCTCAACAAAATGGGTATAGAAGGCAAATACCTCAACATAATAAAAGCCATATATGACAAACCCACAGCCAACATTATACTTCACAGTGAGAAGCTGAAAGCTTTTCCTTTAAGATTGGGAGGAAGACTCTCCCCACTTTTATTTAACATAGTACTGGAGGTCCTAGCCACGGCAATCAGACAACACAAAGAAATAAAAGGCATCCAGATTCGCAAGGAAGAAGTTAAACTGTCCCTGTTTGCAGATGATATGATATTGTATATAAAAACCCTAAAGAATGCACTCCAAAACTACTAGAACTAATATCTGAGTTCAGTAAAGTTGCGGGATACAAAATTAATACACAGAAATCTGTGGCATTCCTATACACTAACAATGAACTACCAGAGAGAGAAATCAGGAAAACAATTCCATTCACAGTTGCATCAAAAAGAATAAAACACCTAGGAATAAACCTAACCAAGAGAAGTGAAAGACCTGTACTCTGAAAACTACAAGACACTCACGAGATTAAAGAAGATACCAATAAATGGAAACACATCCCGTGCTCATGGGCAGGAAGAATTAATATTGTCAAAATGGCCATCCTGCCTAAAGCAATCTACTGATTCAATGCAATCCCTATCAAAATACCTACAACATTCCTCAATGAACTAGAGCAAATCGTTCTAAAATTCATATGGAACCACAAAAGAGCCCGAATAGCCAAAGCAATCCTGAGAAGGAAGAATAAAGCAGGGGGGATTATGCTCCCCAACTTCAAGCTCTACTACAAAGCCACAGTAATCAAGACAATTTGGTACTGGCACAAGAGCAGACCCATAGTCCAATGGAACAGACTAGAGAGCCCTGATATAAACCCAACCATATATGGTCAATTAATATATGATAAAGGAGCCATGGATATACAATGGGGAAATGACAGCCTCTTCAACAGCTGGTGTTGGCAAAACTGGACAGTTACATGCAAGAGAATGAAACTGGATTATTGTTTAACCCCATACACAAAAGTAAACTCGAAATGGATCAAAGATTTGAATGTAAGTCATGAAATCATAAAACTCTAAGAAGACAACATAGGCAAAAATCTCCTGAATATAAGCATGAGTAACTTCTTCCTGAATGCATCTCCTCGAGCAAGGGAAACAAAAGCAAAAATGAACTCATGGGACTACATCAAACTAAAAAGTTTCTGTACAGCAAAGGACACCATCAACAGAACAAAAAGGCATCCTACAGTATTGGAGAATATATTTGTAAATGACATATCCAAGAAGGGGTTAACATTCAAAATATATAAAGAACTTACACACCTCAACACCCAAAAAAACAAATAACCCAATTAAAAAATGGGTGGAGGATATGAAGAGACAGTTTTCCAAAGAAGAAATTCAGATGACCAACAGAGACATGAAAAGATGCTCCACATCACTAATCATCAGGGAAATGCAAATTAAAACCACAATGAGATATCACCTCACACCAGTAAGGATGGCCAGCATCAAAAAGACAAGAACAACAAATGTTGGCGAGGATGCGGAGAAAGGGGAAACCTCCTACACTGCTGGTGGTAATGTAAGGTAGTTCAACCATTGGGGAAAGCAACATGGAGGTTCCTCAAAAAACTAAAAATAGAAATACCATTTGACTCATGAATCCCCTCCTAGGAATTTACCCAAAGAATACAACTTCTCAGATTCAAAAAGACATATGTACCCCTATGTTTATTGCAGCACTTTTTACAATAGCCCAGATATGGAAGCAACCTAAGTGTCCATCAGCAGATGAATGGATAAAGAAGATGTGGTACATATATACAATGGAATACTATTCAGCCATAAGAAAGAAACAAATCCTCCCATTTGTAACAACATGGATGAAGCTGGAGGATATTATGCTCAGTGAAATAAGCCAGGTGGAGAAAGACAAGTGCCAAATGATTTCCCTCATTTGTGGAGTATACAATGCAGCAAAACTGAAGGAACAAAATAGCAGCAGACTCTGAGACTCCACGAAGGAACTAGTGGTTACCAAAGGGGAGGGGTGTGGGAGGCTGGGTGTGGATGGAGGGAGAAGGGGATTGAGGGGTATTATGTTTAGTACACATGGTGTGGGGGATCACGGGGACAATAGTGTAGCACAGAGAAGGCCAGTAGTGAATCTGTGGCATCTTTCTACACTGAAAGACAGTAAGTGCACTGGGGTATGGGTGGGAACTTGATAATATGGGTAAATGTAGTAACCACATTGTTTTTTCATGTGAAACCTTCATAAGAGTGTACATTAATAATACCTTAATAAAAATTTTTTAAAAGTGGGTAGGAGAAGGGTTTTGTTAACCTTTTACTCACAACGCTATTATGAGCTGCCAAAAACATTATATGGGTAAATATATATGCGTTGCTTTTGAGTAAATACGTGGAAGTGAAATGGTTTTATCAAATACTATACTTATAATTTTTTAATGCCAAACAGCTTTGAAAGTACAGCTGACCCTTCAACAACACAGGGGATGGGGTGCTGAGCCCATGCACAGTCAAAAACCCACATGTAACTTTCGACTTTCCAGAAACTTAACTACTGGTAACTTAACTGATGGCCTACTGCTGAATGGAAGGCTTAGTGGTAACATAAAACAGTTGATTAAGACATATTCTGTATGTTATATGTGTTATACACTGTATTCTTACAATTAAGCAAGCTAAAGAAAACTGTTTTTTTCAAATTATCACAAACTTCCAAAAAAATTTCCAATGTATTTATTGAAATAAATCTGTGTATAAGTGGACCTGTGAAGTTCAAACCCATGCTATTCAGGGGTCAACTGTAGTTATATGAATTTACATTATCACTACAGTTCATCTAAGTTCCCTTATTCCATATTCACACCAATATATTGATACTGTCAGTCTTTTGAATTTAGCAAATTCTAATGGTGAATGTACTAGTATCTCACTGAGATTTTAATTTTCATTTCCTGATTACTAATGAGGTTGAGCACCTTTTCATTTATTTATACATCATTCAGGTATCATCTTTAAGACATGGGTTTTCAAGTATCTTATCCAGTCTTTCTTTTCTTATTAAGGGCTTATCCCAAATTTGTCCCAAATAATAGATATGCTGTATTTTATGGCATAATCTCTATTTTTTTTTAATTTCAAACTATTTAAAATAAATAAACAAACACAGTTCACCCATTTATCCCACTCTCCACTCTCTGCCTCTGGCAACCACCAACTCTGTTTTCTGTATCTATGAGCTTGGGGTTTTTATTTTTTATTTATTTTTATGTTTTGGTTTCCACATATAAGAGACATCATATTGTATTTGTCTCTGACTTATTTCAGTCAGCATAATGCCCATGAGGTCCATCCAAGTTGTTGCCAATAGCAAGATTTAATTCTTTTTTAATGGCTGAAAAATATTCTGTTGTAGATATGCACACCGCTTCTTCTTTATCCATTCATCCACTGACGTACACTTAGGTTGTTTCCATATCTTGGCTATCATAAATAATGTTGCAATGAATATGAGGGTGCATGCATCTTTCTAAGATAGTGTTTTCATTTTCTTGGGATAAATACCCAGAAGTGGAACTGCTGGATCATTCTAACAGGTATGAAGTGATATCTCACTGTGGTTTTGATCTGCATTCCCTGATGGGTACTCTTGTGATTTTACTTTTAATCTTTGACCTATGTAGATCTTCCTTAGAATAAAGAGTCACCTAAGCAGTCAACTTGCTTCTCTGTTTTTATAGTCTCCCATCCATGCTAACTTCTACACTGTTACAGAGTCATCTCTTACAGAACTGTCAGATATATTAATACTCTTCTTTTAAGACCCAACTCAAGTATCATGTCCACTATTAAGTCTTTCCTGACATCAACCCATCTGAGCAAAATCCAATTTTGTGTCCCCATTGCACTTCTGTATAGGCTTCTACAAAAGCACGCAGGACTTTCTGCACAGATCTGATTTCACGTCAGTCTCCTTTTAATGTTGTTAGGCTTTATATAATATGGAGGTGCAAGAGTGTGTATGTGTGTGTGTTTACGTATAAAACTTTTAATATATTAATTACAGTTATCTCTGGAGTTCTTATCTGCTAACTCTAATACATGTAGTGATAAAGCAGAGAAACAATTATTTTTATTTGATAGCTATAAATTAAGAAAAATTTAAGCTTATTAGTTTGGTAGAACCTGCTGATTTCTACAACAGAGGGATTTGTAGATTTACCATGGCCCTTAAATGAGATTTATCATCTTCTTGCTAAGATTAAGAGAATCTAAGAAGACATAATGCTTCCCAGAACAACAGGAAAAGTGTTGCCAAATCTGTTATTATATATGAGAAGCACATTATATATGAGAAAGTGAATTATGGAAAAATCCATACTTACATGATTGCAGTCTGAAGAAATTTCATTTTCAGGCTAAAAGGAAAAAATAGAAGAAATGTTGTTAAAAAAGGACAACTCAAAATTTCAAACATAACCAAAATAAACTCAAAACAAAAAATCTGAATATTCAACTGAATATATTTCTTCAATATAGGGAGTAAAATGGGCTTATGTATCTTTCAGGTCACTGGGGAGAAACATACCAGAAAAGTAGATGAGACATAATCCCTTCCCAATCAATGGTACAATCTCGAAATGGGAAAAGTGGAGAAGAATGTACTAAATAGATAAAGCAACAGCAACATAAGGATCCTTACACGACACTTCATAATTTTAAAAGCTGAAGAGGATATGGTACAATATGGGTGGCCTTTTCTTAAACAAAGTTAGATATCTAAAAAACAGACTTATTAAAAAGAGTAAAAATGGCTCATCAAAGATTTAACAGTTAGTCTCAGGTCACCATTAGAGAAAGCTAGGCGATGGGCACACAGGAGCTCTATATACTATGTTTATAACTTCATGAGTCCATAATCTTGTGAGTCTATAATTAAAAACAGAAAGTTTTAAAAAACAGCAATTATATATATATTCCCATTTGCTCTGTAAAGCCAGGTGCATGTATCAGAGATAAAATGAACTTTCAATTCCATGATGAGAAAGGTAGACTAGGTTATGTCTAATATTGCACAGCTTTGTAACACACATCTCCTTCAATATCTTTGTTCATACTGTTAAGGGAGATACAACTGTAATAATAAAGTACCATTTCCTTTGCGTTTCCATAGCATTTCAACCTGTTCAAATGAAGTGAACTCTGTGTTATAAATATTACCAATGCAGACTATAAAAAGTGTAATTTTCAAAATAAAAAGATTTTGCTATTCAAGGATAAAGGCAATAAAGAAAATAATCAATGTTAACAAATTAAACAGTCACACGTATCATCATTTCAGGAAGAAAAAGGTTTTTAGGGAACTATTAACTCTACTGCAGGGTGTCGCAGGCATTAGTACTAGTAAACACACTCTTTTTTTGTACTTATAAAATTATTACATTAACACTGATTTTAATCAGATTGCTAGGTAATCATAAGATTATAACACACCACTTTCTCCCTACTTGTCTAAGTAAAAACAGTTATTTTAATGCCTTTCAGAGTCTCAGAAATCAGCCTCCATACAACTGAGGTAGAGCAGGGACATGGGACAAGCATCATAGTTAATTTTTCTTGCCTATGATGAAAAATGTCAATAAATAAATAGTATATTAAGACCAAAACGGACTCCATCTTAAGGCTAAGATTCCATTTTAAAAACCAGGGAGTTGGGAGGTAAAATTCCTAACATATTTGATGGTAATCAGCCAATAACCTACCCTATCTTAAGGTAGGGCAAGTAGTCCATTTAAATAGTATGTTTGGAATATCTTGGAAAAGAACAGGATCAATAAAGTCCTTGTGTTAAGTTTACCTTACAGAGTATCTAGGGTACTGACTATGGATAATTACATAATGTCTCTCACTGGAGATAGACATTATAAAGACCACATGTCAAGCCTAGCTCCCCCCACACACCCCCTCTGCCCCATTCTTGAAAGCCTTAAAAGACAGAATCCTAAGCTGAATTAGCATGCCTCCTCTGAGGTTGCCAGCATTCCCCTTTCTTCGAGCCTTAAATAAATAAAGACACCTTGCTGCTTAATTTATTGCGTTTTGTCTCTGTGCTTTTCCAAACCTCTTGGGAGGTTAAATAAAGACCCTTTTCTCAGTGGTAAGTGTCTTTGTCACTTTGCTATTTCATTCCATTTTCTAGACTTAAACACAAGTCTTCACTCTCTCTGTCCTACTTTAGACAAGTAGGGAAGGGGTACTGAGATCTCTGATTTGGGCTTGCAAGTTCCCATCAACTGAGTGACCCAGACAGGACTGCAGCATGTTCGATCATGCTTTTAGTAGCCTGCCCAAAAATCTCCTTTCTCTGCTTTGGAAAGTTCTCAGAACATAATCTCACTCCATCAAGTGCTCTGTGGCTCCCTCAAATCCTGGGGTGGAAAGGGCTGAGTTCCCACGCCATGCAGATTCAAGTGAGCACTGGACATCAGGTGACCCTGACTTCAGAGTTGGCAAGAGGTCTGCCCTATGCCAAGCAGGAGTTCAATGAACTTTCCTTTCCTCCTCTGCTCTTCCTTGCTCTCTACTGCCTGTGCGGTTGCTGTCATTCATTACTACTCTTGCTTTAATGAATTGCTTCCTTATCTACACTAGTCTGACCTGTTCAAGAATATTTTCTCCATCAGAGTCAAGAACCCTCCCCTGTACAGGTTGAGGTCTCACTTAGTACGCGGGTAGAGACCTCTCTAGACCCAGCTGCCTGGCAACACAATGAGTTAATCTAGCTTAACTCTATTTTCTCTACTTCAATTCCAAGTGCTCAACGTATCTCTTAACAGTTTATTAACAAGAATGGTTTATTTTGTTTAGACAATTTTCTACCTTACCATCCTTTTACCTATCCCTTAAGGGTTTTTCCAATCAATGAGGAATTCCAGTTATATTTCTCAACCAAAGTACGAAGGCAATTAATATTACTATCATCTGTACTCCTATTCATTTCCACTGAACAGTAACTTTGGATTAAAGAGGTATTCTTAAAAGAAATTCAGAGCATTGGAGAATTTTCAAAATAATGTAGTCCAGTAAGATGTAAGCTACCCATGAAAAAAAGTACTGTCATGTTTGCAGTCTACAGGACCTATATTAGCAAATCAATAATTGCTTTAATTGCTTATTTCCCTACAGTGGTAGCCTAGATTATTTCCTCATTTTTTGCTCCCCTTTTATAGAAAAAATAAGTATTTGTCATTACAAGAACTTGAAATTTTGAGGGTGTTCATTATTAAAAAAAAAAGACTGCATCAAGCAAATAATAAAAATTCCAAAACCTTTAAATTACAAATGGTAACAGCTATGGTCTAATTTAGTAAACTATATTAGTAAGTACAGAGTACTGTATCTTTTATGAAGGAATGACATAATCCACAGAAACACAAATAAACTGCAAATCTAGAGACCAGTGTTTGGTTTTCATCTCTTTTGTTGTCTTGATTTGCAATCGATAATAAATGGGTCTTATTTTTTTCTCTCTAGATTTAATTTTTCTACCCAGAAAGAAAAGATGACAGTATAGGAATGCCATTAAGAACAAGGTTATGATATTAAGCCATTATGATTCATAGAACTGAACAGTTATAAACAATTTCTAAGTGTAATTGCAAATAATTTCAGAAACTTAAAAGGGTCTTTAGAATCAAAAGATACTGCCGTGGTTCAAAGGAAGAGAACAGCCTGCAAAATATAAAATACAAAATATAACAGTAGTATACCCAAACAGTAGGAACATGAATAATGCCAGCACAAATAAAGTCTAGAGAAAGTATAAAAAGATAACGCTATGGTTTGAGTATTCAGCCATTTGACAATAGATCAGAAGACAGACATCTCAAAAACAGATGTGGGTGCTGACGCAGGTTCGTTTCTCAGACTGCATCACTGTCGTGATGTCCCAATCAAACCACTTCATCAGGCATAGTACATCTATTTCTGCAAAACTGTAAATGCAGATAGGCTTGATTATCTTTTTATTCTAATTAAGGTATCATTGACATACAATCTTACATTCAGATTTCACAGCATAGGCTTGATTATCTTTAATCTCAGAAGATGAAGAGTATGGGGAATAAAACCTAGAATTATTAAAGTAGAATTAGGCTGAGGATTTTTTTCCTTTTGTTAGCAATCAGTGAACTAATGCTCTGGCATGATCCCAAGAAATAAATCACAAGTAAATATCGAGTAATTTTGACGTGCCCAAAATCATGCTAGGCATTGCTGTGAGATAAAATGGTGCAGTCAAGCAAATCAAGCAAGCTTAGGGCCTTGAGCTAGGCCTAAAAGATTAGACAAAACAATGATTTCCAAAAACATGCAGTTTAGATGACTCCCTGGGACTCGGAAAGAAAAAATAACAGAGTCTCTCTTTTTCAAAAAGTTTATCCTTTAATTTATATTTTAATATTTTTATAATGTATGTTAGAATAATTAATACTTTATAAATAACTACTAGGGGTATGCATAATTTTTTCAAGTAATAAGAACATGATCAAGAAAGGATTAAGAGCTAAAACCTTTCTTCTAACCAGCTTAGGAGTCCCACCTCCACACCTCCCAGTCAGAGGCAAAGTGCTGGCTCCTAGACCATGGAAGCACCAAATTAGAAGCTGAGCTTTGCCACTTTATTAGTGACTCTCTATCACTCTGAATATAGAAATCTGAGCTTCAAAAATTAGAGCCTCTTACATCAAGTGTTTCCTCACTGGAAATAAAATAACTGCTCTCTTAACAATGGAAAACTGGGAGGAGAAAAATTTATGAAACACCTCACAAATTGCCTGCTGTTCATTTAATAATCAAATTTTGTATAAGAGACTGCCAAAGTTGCATATATTAGTATCAGTAAAGAAAGTACTGAATAGAGGAAAGAGAAAAAGAAAAGAATGTGACAGCCCAACCTACAGCTGTGACTAAAATTGAAAGAACTCAGTTAATGCGGAATGAATGATGCGGCAATAACACCATAAAGGAGAGAAGCACTGAGTACTTGAAGATACCTGAGTCCAAAGAAAAAGTGACGGGTGTAGGACACAGTAGAAGATGTTACTGAGCTAGGTGCTACATTAATTTCTTAAAACACGATGGACTGCAAGATATATTGTATTGTGTCCAATTTTACTGATGAAGATTCTGAAATACAGAGAAATTGAGTTATGTGATCAAAGTTACACCGCTAGGAGACAAAAAAACTGGAATTCAAATAATGATAATAAATAGCAACTAATGCTTATTGTGATGTTTTCAGTTTGAGGACCTCCCAAAAGGCTCAGTAGATCAGGCTGAGCACAATGATTGGGGATGGGGGAGAAATTTGGGAGGTGCAAGAAAAAGAAAGTTGTCTAGACTGAATGAACAAAACTAGTCCTCTAGAGTGACTTGACAGCTACATGACAAATTTAAATGCAAGCAGCCCAGAAAGAAACTGCTGGAGTGTCTAGAAAGCATAAACAAAAATAATGTTCTAAAGTGACTTTACAGCTACACGATGAATTTAGATGCAGGGAGTCCAGATAAGAAACTGCTGGAGTAAATTAGATCAACTAGAGATCTGGATTAGATCTAGAACAACCACAGTAATTTTTTTTAAAAACTTTGCTTAGTTCAACCATTGTGGAAAGCAATCTAGAGGTTCCTCAAAAAACTAAAAATAGAAATACCATTTGACCCGTGAATCCCACTCCTTGGAATTTACCCAAAGAATACAACTTCTCAGATTCAAAAAGACATATGCACCCCTATGTTTATTGCAGCACTTTTTACAATAGCCAAGATATGGGAGCAACCTAAGTGTCCATCAGTAGATGAATGGATAAAGAAGATGTGGTACATATACACAGTGGAATACTATTCAGCCATAAGGAAGGAACAAATCCTACCATTTGCAACAACATGAATGGAGCTGGAGGATATTATGCTCAGTGAAATAAGCCAGGTGGAGAAAGACAAGTGCCAAATGATTTCCCTCATTTGTGGAATATAACAACGCAGCAAAACTGAAGGAACAAAATAGCAGCAGACTCGGAGACTCCAAGAAGGAACTAGTGGTTACCAAAGGGAAGGGGTGTGGCAGGGCGGGTGAGGATGGAGGGAGAAGGGGATTGAGGGGTATTATGTTTAGTACACATGGTGTGGGGTGTCACGGGGAAAACAGTGTAGCACAGAGAAGGCAAATAGTGAATTTGTGGCATCTTTCTACACTGAAGGACAGTGACTGCATTGGGGTATGGGTGGGAACTTGATAATATGGGTAAATGTAGTCACCACATCATTTTTTCATGTGAAACCTTCATAAGACTGTATATCAATAATACCTTAATAAAAAATTTAAAAAAACACTTTGCTTAGTTCATTTGGCTTTTCTAAATTAATGATTTAAATATTTTGGATGTTACTGTACTTTAATCTCCTAGTTGGGTAAGCCAAAGTTAAAACAGTTCATTTTAAGGCTTAAAGCCCTAGCCCTTCTTGTAAATTCTGTAAATTCAGAATGGGTTTTAAGGAAAGTCACAGAATGATGGAAAAAGAACAAGAGACAACCAGAAATATTTGGCTATAGAAGATGCATGATTTTAAGTGTTGTCACTTAAGTTCTCCAGAACCCTGAGGACAGGCTTTGGTCTAGAACAGGGATTTCTTCACCTAGGACCCATGAACATACTTCACATGTGAGATTATCTTGAAACTGAATACAAATGTTTGTGAGCATGTATATTCTTCAAGAAGAGAATCCATAGCTATTTTCAAGAATCTCAAAAAGACCCCTAAGATAAGAAAAAAATTAAGAAATACTGGTTTAAGATGGTTGAGATTCTTTCTACTTTATGAGTATATAAAATCTGAGATATGAAATATAAAAATAGAAGTACTTACTGAATTCCACATCTTTTAATGTGGATAATTTGCATGTTTATGATTACAATTTCCTGTCATCTTAATCATTCTCTGTTGGTCAAAGTCACAACAAACAGGTTTCAGAATGAACCACTGAGAAGCTTAAGTCTGAATGCTCTCAATGAAATCAACAACCATATTCACTTAAAAGGAAGGATGGTTTTATAGAAAGTACAAGTCTAGAACTATGATTTCTCAAGCTGAACAGGCTGAGTTAATGAGTCTGACAGGAGAAATTAAAGGATTCACAAAACTAACTTGGAAGTTGTCAGTTTCTGAAACAAATGCTTGGGAATTGGATTTTGTCTAAAATGTGGAACATTCTACAGTTACACTGACTGAATTGAACTACCCACCAGATCACACCTGCTACTAAATTACATGACAATAGACTTTATTAATCACTTGGGAGAAAACAAACAAAAATATCAATAGTATTGGTGCTTTTATAGCCTTGCAAAAACCTGAAGGCTGAGCAACAACCTGATGTCTCCATGTGATTAGAAACATTCTGCTGCAGTAGTAAATTCTCCTAGGAGTTTACTCATTAAGAACCCAGTAAACTCCCAATCATATGAGCAATTCATTTATTAACTTGGCTCAAGCCAGTCCCCACCTATCCACCAAAATGCAAACTGAATATAATATAGTTGGTAATTAGATATACCCAGTCTCTTAGTCTTGATAAAGTTGCTCTGAACAAATGTTAAATTGTATCTTAACAATTGGTCAGATTCATACCTAAGTTCCTCCTCTGGTTAAGCCAGAATAAATTTTTCTTATTTGTACCCAGGGATAGCTGCTAAGTGTTGTTTTTCCAAAAGGGTACCAATCAACATATGCTTTGTGCCCTCCAATAATGCTCTGAGTCACTAACGCTTGCGCTTTTGTATGATTCCTTAACATACATCCATCTTTTTTTTATTGTGAAATGATTATCACAGTAAGTTTAGCAAACATCCTTCAACATAGTTACAAATTATTTTTTTTTGCGATGTGAACTTTTGAGGTTTTTTTCTCTTAACAACTTTTCAATACACAAGACATTATTGCTCACCATGCAACGAACAAGTTCCAATACAGTGAACAAGCTCCCACAAGGTGAACCATGCAAGGAACATAGTGAACAAGTTCTCACAAGGTAAACAATGCAAAGGCAGTCAGATCAGAGAAACTAATTCAGTTACTATAATCAATCAAGTCAACTATGATTATTCATATGATTTTCATACTTAAATTATAAGTGAATCCCACATTTCCCCCTTTTTTGTTTTAATTGACGCAAATGCATATGCATATATTTGTGGAAGGTACCAGAATAATGATTAGCTGGGCTCGGCCTGTGACATAGCTTGTCACAGGCAATGTCTCTCTAGTCTGGAGGGGTGAGGTTCTATGCCTCACCTCAGTTGGCCCCCACGTTGCTCACCTGAGGTCCCTTGCAACTGTGCCTGTCTTAGGTTGTTCCTCTCATGAGGAATCTTACCCGTCTCTGGCTAACCAGCCATCTCCTGGGACCAAACAGGGAGATAAAATAAGAAAGAGAGGACAGCCAGCAGCTATAATTCTGGATAAAATCACAATATACATGATTATTTTCTTGCAGAAAATGCAGGTGGGGAATCAGTATATGATCTCACAAAGTTGTTTAAAAGGAATCACTTATTTCTTGAAGTTAATTCTTGAAAAGTAGCACATGCTTGTATTGGCTTTAAAAGACCAACAACTGCCTTCCGCACACACACGAGGAGAACAGGAATACAAATGCATAACAGTATTAGACCTACAATTATAGGCCATATCCAATGAAACAAAGAAAACCAATATAACAATCCAGGCATTTGTGAAAACTTATCAATACCATGGTGAATGTTCTCTATCTGATCTTGAATAGTATGGGAAAAATCAGACAAATTAAAACAACACATCCCTGGAAATTGTTCACATCCCATATGTTCCTTTTTTTTTTAATTCACTTCTTCTTTTATTAGCTTCTCCTAAGTATTCTCTTTTTTTTAATCATTTACCTTGGATCATTAATCTACAATTACATGTGCAATATTATGATTATTAAACTACCCTCTTCATGAAGCCCACACCACCAACCCCATTACAGTCACTGTCCGTCAGCGTAGTGAGATGCTATAGAGTCACTACTTGTCTTCTCTGAGTTGTACAGCCCGCCCCATGCCCCCCAAACATTTCATCTGCTAATCGTAACGCCCCTTTTTCCCTCTTATCCCTCCCTTCCCACCCATCTTCCCCAGTCCCTTTCCCTTCGGTAACTATTAGTCCGTTCTTGGGTTCTGTGAGTCTGCTGCTGTTTTGTTCCTTCAGTATTTTTACTTTGTTCTTATACTCCACATATGAGTGAAATCATTTGATACCTGTCTTTTTCGACTTGGCTTATTTCACTGAGCATAATACCCTCTAGCTCCATCTATGTTGTTGCAAATGGTAGGATTTGTTTTCTTCTTATGGCTGAATAATATTCCATTGTGTATATGTACCACCACATCTTCTTTATCCATTCATCTACTGATGGACACTTAGGTTGCTTGCATTTCTTGGCTATGGTAAATAGTGCTGTGATAAACATAGGGGTGCATATGTCTTTTTCAAACTGGGCTGCTGTATTTTTAGGGTAAATTCCTAGGAGTGGAATTCCTGGGTCAAATGGTATTTCTATTTTGAGTTTTTTGAGGAACCTCCATACTGCTTTCCACAATGGTTGAACTAATTTGCATTCCCGCCAGCAGTGTAGGAGGGTTCCCTTTTCTCCACATCCTTGCCAACATTTGTTGTTGTTTGTGTTTTGGATGTTGGCCATCCTCACTGGTGGGAGGTGATACCTCACTGTGGTTTTAATCTGCATTTCTCTGATGATTAGCGATGTGGAGCATCTTTTCATGTGCCTGTTTGCCATCTGAATTTCTTCTTTAGAGAAGTGTCTATTCATGTCCTCTGCCCATTTCTAAATTGGACTATTTGCTCTTTGTTTGTTAAGGTGCATGAGTTCTTCATATATTTTGGATGTCAACCCCTTATCAGATACGTCATTTATGAATATATTCTCCCATACTGTAGGATGTCTTTTTGTTCTACTGATGGTGTCCTTTGCTGTACAGAAGCTTTTCAGCTTGATATAGTCCCACTTGTTCATTTTTGCTTTTGTTTCCCTTGCCCGAGGAGATATGTTCATGAAGAAGTCGCTCATTTTTATGTCCAAGAGATTTCTGCCTATGTTTTTTTCTAAGAGTTTTATGGTTTCATGACTTACATTCAGGTCTGTGATCCACCTTGAGTTTACCTTTGTGCATGGGGTTAGACTGTAGTCCAGTTTCATTCTCTTACATGTAGCTGTCTGGTTTTGCCAACACCAGCTGCGGAAGAGGCTGTCATCTCCCCATTGTATATCCAAGGCTCCTTTATCAAATATTAATTGACCGTATATGTTTGGGTTAATGTTTGCATTTTCTATTGTGTTCCACTGGTCTGTGGGTCTGTTTTTGTGCCAACACCAAATTGTCTTGATAACTGTGGCTTTGTAGTAGAGCTTGAAGTCAGAGAGCGTAATTCCCCCTGTTTTATTCCTCCTTCTCAGGATTGCTTTGGCTATTCGGGGTCTTTTGTGGTTCCATATGAATTTTAGAATTATTTGTTCCAGTTCATTGAAGAAAGCTGTTGGTACTTTGACAGGGATTGCATTGAATCTGTAGATTGCTTTAGGTACTATAGCCATTTTGACAATATTTATTCTTCCTAGCCAAGAGCATGGGATGCATTTCCATTTGTTAGTGTCCTCTTTAATTTCCCTTAGGAGTGTCTTGTAGTTTTCAGAGTACAGGTCTTTCACTTCCTTCGTTAGGTTTATTCCTAGGTATTTTATTCTTTTTAATGCAATTGTGAATGGAATTGTTTTTCTGATTTCCCTTTCTGTTAGTTCATCATTTGTGTATAGGAAAGCAACAGATTTCTGTGTGTTAATTTTGTATCCTGCAACTTTGCTGAATTCAGATATTAGTTCTAGTAGTTTTGGAGTGGAATCTTTAGGGTTTTTTATGTACGCTATCATGTCATCTGGAAATAGTGACAATTTGACTTCTTCTTAACCAATCTGGATGCCTTGTATGTCTTTGTTTTGTCTGATTGCCGTGGCTACGACCTCCAGTACTATGTTGAATAACAGTGGAGAGAGTGGGCATCCCTGTCTTGTTCCCGATCTTAGATGAAAAGCTTTCAGCGTCTAGCCGTTAAGTATGATGTTAGCTGTGGGTTTGTCATATATGGCCTTTATGATGTTGAGGTAGTTGCCATCTATACCCATTTTGTTGAGTTTTAATCAGGAATGGATGCTGACTTTTGTCAAATGCTTTTTCAGCATCTATGGAGATGATCATGTCGTTTTTGTTCTTCTTTTTGTTGATGTGGTGGATGATATTGATGGATTTTCAAATGTTGCACCATCCTTGCATACCTGGGATGAATCCCACTTGATCATGGTGTATGATCCTCTCCATGTATTTTTGAATTCAGCTTGCTAATATTTTGTTGAGTATTTTTGCATCTACGTTCATCAGGGATATTGGTCTGTAATTTTCTTTTTTGTTGAGGTCTTTGCCTGGTTTTGGTATTAGAGTGATGCTGGCTTCATAGAATGAGTTTGGAAGTATTCCCTCGTCTTCTATTTTTTGGAAAACTCTAAGGAGAATGGGTGTTATTTCTTCTCTGTATGTCTGGTAGAATTCAGAGGTGAATCCATCTGGTGTGGGGGTTTTGTTCTTTGGTAATTTTTTGATTACCGATTCAATTTCGTTGCTGGTGATTGGTCTGTTTAGTTTTTCTGTTTCTTGTTTGGTCAGTCTTGGAAGGTTGTATTTTGCTAAGAAGTTGTCCATTTCTTCTAGGTTTTCTATCTTGTTAGCATATAGATTCTCATAACATTCTCTTATAATTCTTTATTTCTGTGGGGTCTGTCGTTATTTTTCCTTTCTCATTTCTGATTGTGTTTATGTGTGTAGATTCTCTTTTTCTCTTAATGAGTCTGGCTAGGGGTTTATCTATTTTGTTTATTTTTTCAACGTACCAGCTCTTGGTTTCATTGATTTTTTTTCTATTGTTTTATTCTTCTCAATTTTATTTATTCCTTCTCTGAGCTTTATTATGTCCCTCCTTCTGGTGACTTTGGGCCTCATTTTTTTTTTCCAATTTCAGTAATTGTGTCTTTAGACCATTCATTTGTAAATGCTCTTCCTTCTTTAAATAGGCCTGGATTGCAATATACTTTCCTCTTAGAACTGCCTTTGCTGCGTCCCACAGAAGTTGTGGCTTTGTGTTGCTGTTATCATTAGTCTCCATATATTCTTTCATTTCTGTTTTGATTTGGTCGTTAACCCATTGATTAATTAGGAGAGTTTTGTTAAGTCTCCATGTATTTGTGAGCTTTTTTGATTTCTTTCTAAAATTTATTTCTAGTTTTATACCTTTGTGATCTGAGACGTTGGTTGGTAGAATTTCAATATTTTTTACTTTACTGAGGTTCTTTTTGTGGCCTAGTATGTGGTCTATTCTGGAAAATGTTCCATGTGCACCTGAGAAAAATGTGTATCCTGCTCCTTTGGGGTGCAGAGTTCTGTAGATATCTGTTAGGTCCATCTGTTCTAGTGTGTTGTTCAGTGCCTCTGTGTCTTTACTTATTTTCTGTCTGGTTGATCTGTCCTTTGGAGTGAGTGGTGTGTTGAAGTCTCCTAAGATGAATGCATTGCTGTCTATTTCCTCCTTTAATTCTGTTAGTATTTGTCTCACATATGCTGGCGCTCCTGTGTTGGGTGCATATATATTTATAATGGTTATATCTTCTTGTTGGACTGACCCCTTTATCATTATGTAATGTCCTTCTTTATCTCTTGCTACTTTCTTCGTTTTGAAGTCTATTTTGTCTGATACAAGTACTGCAACACCTGCTTTTTTCTCTTTGTTGTTTGCATGAAATATCTTTTTCCATCCCTTCACTTTTAGTCTGTGTATGTCTTTGGGTTTAAAGTGAGTCTCTTGAAGGCAGCATATAGATGGTTCTTGTTTTTTTATCCATTCAGTGACTCTATGTCTTTTGACTGGTGCATTCAGTCCATTTACATTTAGGGTGATTATGGATAGGTATGTACTTATTGGCATTGCAGGCTTCAGATTCGTGGTTACCAAAGGTTCAAGGTTAACTTCCCTACTATCTAGAAGTCTAACAACTAACTTAATATGCTATTACAAACACAATCTAAAGGTTCTTTGTTTGTTTGTTTGTTTGTTTCCTCCTTTTTCTTTCTATTCCATTCTTTATATATTAGGTATCATATTCTGTACTGTTTTTCTATCCCTTGATTGACTTAGGGAATAATTTAATTTTGCATTTTCTTAGTAATTAGCTGTTCTATTTTCTTTTCTGTGGTTTTATTACCTCTGGTGACAGCTATTAATCTGTAGGAACACTTCCATCTATAGCAGTCCCTCCAAAATACACTGTAGAGATGGTTTGTGGGAGGCAAATTCTCTCAGCTTTTGCTTATCTGGGAATTGTTTAATCCCTTCTTCAAATTTAAATGATAATCTTGCTGGATAAAGTAATCTTGGTTCAAGGCCCTTCTGCTTCATTGCATTAAATTACATCATGCCACTGCCTTCTGGCCTGTAAGGTTTCTGCTGAGAAGTCTGATGATAGACTGATGGGTTTTCCTTTGTATGTGATCGTATTTCTCTCTCTGGCTGCTTTTAATAGTCTGTCCTTATCCTTGATCTTTGCCATTTTAATTACTATATGTCTTGCTGTTGTCTTCCTTAGGTCCCTTGTGTTGGGAGATCTGCGCACCTCCATGGCCTGAGAGACTATCTCCTTCCCCAGATTGGGGAAGTTTTCAGCAATCACCTCCTCAAAGACGCTTTCTATCCCCTTTTCTCTCTCTTCTTTCTCTGGTAGCCCTATAATGCGAATATTGCTCCGTTTGGATTGGTCACACAGTTCTCTTAATATTCTTTCATTCTTAGAGATCCTTTTTTCTCTCTGTGCCTCAGCTTCTTTATATTCCTCTTCTCTAGTTCCTATTTCATTTATTGTCTCTTCCACCGTATCCAATCTGCTTTTAATACCGTCCATTGTGTTCTTCAATGATTGGATCTCTGACCAGAATTCATTCCTGAGTTCTTGAATATCTTTCCATACCTCCATGAGCATGTTAATGATTTTTATTTTGAACTCCCTTTCAGGGAGTGTCATAAGGTCCATATCATTTAAATCTTTCTCAGGAGTTGTGTTCATAATTTTACTCTGGACCAGGTTCCTTTGGCGTTTCATATTTGTGTATGGCGCCCTCTAGTGCCCAGAAGCTCTACTCTCTGGAGTTGCTCAGCCCCTGAAGCAATGCGGGGATTGTAGGGGAGTGGTATTGGTGCCTCGGGGAGGAAAGGGCTGTTTGCTGGTTCCTGGCTGCTATGCCTGTCTCCACTGCCTGAACCAGTGGGCTGAGCACACAGGTATAAGCCTCTGTGCTTTGCGTTTTTAGTTGCTATAGACAGATCTTCCCTCCGGCTGGCCTAACACCAGGGAACGATTTCCTGGTTTGCAAGCCCAGTGGGGCTGGCCAGAAGAAAGGCGCACAAGTCTGCCTGTCACAGAAGGGGTTCTTGGAGCTGTGTAGGCAGCCAGGGAGCTGGAGCACCTGAAGACCGTGAAAGCTCCCAACCTGCTGGGCAGAGTGCACCTGGACAATTTTGTCTGCCTGTCCTTTCTCTTGAGCAGTAAGCTCCGTGCAATCCTTGCCCCTTTAGCAGCTCTCTTGCTAAGGGCTTCTTTGTTAGGAAGTCTCTCAGACTGCCCGCCCTTCTTTTGTCCCCGAGCAGCTGGGTATGGATCCCTGCTTTCACAAGCAGCTGGATTCTTAGTCTCTCCAGGAATTCTGCCTGTCTTAGCTTTCCAACCCCCTAATTACAAGAGTATCATGCAAGCACCATGAAATGTAGGTTTGTGCTTCCAGAGCAGAACTCCAGAGTTAGGTATTAAGCAGTCCCACATCTCCACTCCCTCCCTGCTCCGTTCCTGTTCCTCCCACTGGTGAGCTGGGTGGGGGAAGGGCTTGGATCCCGCAGGACCACAGCTTTAGTAATTACCCTTTTCAGTGAGGGCTGCTCTTGTCTCCACGTGTATGCAGTTTGTGCCGTCCTCTTTCCCGTTGCTCTTTCAAGAGTAGTTGATGTAGCTTTATTTTCATATTATATGAGGTTTTAGGAGGAAGCCTCTGTCTCACCTCTCATGCCGCCATCTTTAATCCAATCGTCCATGCATCCATCTTTTAAAAAGGATTTTTAAAAAGGTCCAGTGGGAGATTAAAAAAAAAATGGTAGGAGATACAGATTACAGATGCTGGCTCTCAAGTAAATTAGTGTGGTAGAGGAGATAAAACATGAGTTTATACCTACCCATAATAAAAAGTTGAATGCGGAATTCGGCAGGATAGAGTGCTAGTATTTTAAAAAACAAAAGAATTACCACTACTGCCCACCCCCACCAGCTCCCCTCCCTATGAGTTAAGATAACAGAAAGGAAATCAGAAAGTCTAAGGGAGGAGGGCCCATTGAAGTTGAGCCTCAAAAGGATGTGATTTGGTGATGTGGTGCTGTGTATATATTGAGGCAGATGAGATGAGGGCTGTGCAGCACAGAACACAAGGGTGTGGGAGGGGTTGGAGAGGCACATTCTGTGCAAAGGGCAGCGTGAGAAAGTGAGGAACCCTATGGTGACCATTCTTAGACTTATATATTTGGCATCTTTTAATGTATGGTGGGATAAGTACAGAATTTTAATAAAATTCCAACATTGGTCCAATAAGTTTCCCAGAAGGCAAATTAATATTTTATGCTAAACACATTGTAGAGAGTGGTGATTTATTTACTGTTATTTACCTGTGTGGTTCCCTAGTGAGTGGTGGGGTAACAGCTGGTAAATATTATATAGTTAATACTACTTCCCCCCCATCTTTAAACATTTTATTATCTTTGAAGAAGGAATAAGAACAGCTACTTAGAAACTGAAGATACTCAAGCACTGATCTAGTCATAGAGTTTCTACACAGCTGAAGAAGTTTACATCAAATAGACAAAAAATAGTATAGCAGACCCACATACAGAAAGGTTTAGAAAAATCCACCTCTAGAAAGCAGGTCAGATGTATTCAAAGACCTCAATGAAAGAAGGAATAAATGGGAAGCAACATAAAACCTTCTGTTGGGGTATAAAGATAGGAACCAGTCCATTTAGTTACAAAAAAAAAAAAGCTCTTTTTCCTCCTGATCTAAATGTTTGCCTCCAGTCTGGGTTCAGAGAAAGGTCCTGATCATTTGAACTGGTTGTCAAGCAAAGTCCTCCTCATTTTCACTTTCTTGTCTTCTAGTTCAGCCAGCTCTAGCAGCTAGCTGCCCTTTGCTCTTGCCTTTGCACTCCAGCTGTTTTTCAATTGGCATTCTGTACACTGGAGCCAGCAACGTCCCTAGCCTCAATCTCTTCTTGCTCAACTGCAGACACAGTGACAGAGCTGACCCTGCTTCCATGTGTTTGTCTGTTAAGTCATCATCACCTCTTAGGAGGCTCTTGTCTCCAACTATAAATATTCATTTTCCCGAAACCCTGGCCAAGCTTGACTACTGCTCCATCTACAATGAAAATCACAGGGGTATTCTTTACTGGGACTGATAGAAGAGTGGCAGTGCATGCTTTCCACACCTCTTCTTGTGCCGTCATTCAATGCCTTCAGCACTCAAAGACATACAGTCTCATCTTCAGTATTACAAAATTTGAGGGCATGTTTGGCAGCATCAATAACATGAGCTCCATCTTGGGACATCATGGGCAATTTCTCTGTCCAGTCCAGTCCCAGGACTGTCTGTCTGTCCAAGTAGTACTAGACATGGAGGGCTTCTCACAGTTGTCCTATTTCTCCCTGTCTGAAGTGTTGGAGCAGACTAACGACCGGGATGCTACTCTAGGCATAGTTCAGAGGAGCAGTCTGAAAACTCAATGCTAAGAATAATGTACAGTTACTTCTATAAAACATGATGGGCTTTAAAAGAGGCAAAAGATAGATAGGCAAGACCCCCACAGACAAATTAAGGCCCATTTATTTGGATAAAGGCCCATAAATTAAGGATACCTGTGGGAGAATATATTCATAAATGACTCATGTGATAAGGGGTTAACATCCAAAATACATAGAGTTTGCTCATACTCAACACCCAAAAAACAAATAACCTGATCAAAAAATGAGTGGAGGACCTGAACAGACACTTCTCCAAAGAAGAAATACAAATGGCCAACAGGCATATGAAAAGATGCTCTACATCACTAATCATTGGGGAAATGCAAATTAAAACCACAATGAGATATCACCTCACACCAGTTAGGATGCCAACATCCAAAAGATAAGAAACAACAAATGCTGGTGGGGATGCAGAGAAAAGGAACCCTCCTACACTGTTGGTGGGGATACAAATTGGTAAAACCACTGTGGCAACAGTATGGAGGCTCCTCTAAAAATAGAAATACCATTTGACCCAGTAATTCCATTCCTAAGAATTTAGCCAAAGAAAACAAAATCCCTGATTCGAAAAGATACATGCACCCCTATCTTTATCAATGCACTATTTGCAATAGCCAAGATATGGAAGCAACCTAAGTGTCCATCAGTAGATGAATGGATACAGAAGATGTGGTGGTACATATACACAATGGAATATTATTCAGCCATAAAAAGAAAAGAAATCCTATCATTTGCAACAACATGTATGGATCTAGAGGGCATTATGCTCAATGAAATAAGCCAGGCAAAGAAAGACAAATACCATATGATTTCACTTATCTGTGGAATATAAAAACAAAGCAAAACAGAAGGATCAAAACAGCAGTAGACTATAGACACTGAGAAGTGACGAGTGGTTACCAAAGGTGGACTGGAGGGGGCAGGAGTGGGGGAGTGGGGGCCTGCTGAACCAATGTGAAGTACATTTGATTAAAAAAAAACATACACACACACATACACACAAAAATTAAGGATACCTAGTTCTTGGACAAGCTCACATAAATGCAGAACAGTGAGGGGGCTTTGCTGAGGTCAAGACTTACTTGTCTTGTACCTTTAGAATGAAAAATACCCTTAATGCCCTTTAATTCTAATAAAGCATAAGAACACACACACAGGAGGAATTAGCAAATGTTTTTGTTCTGGTTCAGATAGCACACGTATCACAGATATAAATAAATACCAGCAAAACTTTCAGCTCTGTCCACTACTAATTCATCTTTGGTGAGGTCACACCCCTATTCTGAAAATATGAAAAAACACAGCAATCTGGCTAACTGCTGGACTTAATGGCTGACCAAAAAAAAAAAAAATAGACTGAACAACTCTTGACTCTATATCCATGAAGATGCTATGTCCCCAAATTTACTTTAAGAAGTCAAATTGTTATTTTTGCTTAAGAAAACTCTAAAACTAGTTAAACTGACCACATGGAAATACTCAAAATTAACATAATTTATCATCTGTGCTCAAAGCAGGAAAAAACAAATGACAAGTAAGGATGTAGTAACTTAGTTATTGAACAAAAAACTGCATCACTACAGTATGGCAGAAGGATACCCAGCAGATTATGGTTTAACAAATCTTAAAGTTTATTAAAAAATACGAATTACAAAAACATGTAATTTTCTCTACTATACGAAACCAGTGAACTCTTTCCCCCATCATTACTATTATGAATTCGAAATAGAGGTACCTAGAAACTCAAAGAATGTTTAAAGAAATTTCTTTTCACATACAAAACTCAATCTTTTCATCAACTTCCTATTAGGACTGCACAATACTTGAAAAATCGAGCGATTATTCTGTTAATAACAAGAATTTAAAATTCAATTATGGCCCTGCAAAGACTGTCTCATTTCTCCATTGTGAATGAATGCGTTTCTCTGGAGCTAAATCATCCTCATGAGTGACTAATATTAGCAGGGAGGGAAAAGTTACCTCTCACCTCTCTTTTTTTTCTCCCTAGAAATGACTGAGAAATCTAGAATCTAGTTTGGTGCTGGTGGGGAGCATTTTTACCTAATTTATGGGGGAAGGAATGAAAGTCAGGCATTCTATCAAATGCTTGTTCAGATTCCCCTTTTAAGCCCCAAGGAAAGAATCTTGGACAGATCTATCAACCTGGTTCCCAGCCATGGCTGGCACACAGCTGTAAACGGATAAAAAGCCTTATTTTCACTGCACACCTGCCTGGATAGTCAGTTTTGATGCCCGTTACTGGAATGGCACCCAAGCATTCTCATTTAGTCTAAATGGCTAACATTTATAAGCTGTTTTGTAGGAAATTAATCAAAAAGGACACAGTTCCTCTGAATTATAACACTTTAAATACTATTGTACCACTACTACAAAAATATAGTATCAAAATTCTGAGAGGTTCCGGGAAGATGGCAGCGGGAGCAGGGCAGTGGAAATCTCCTCCCAAAACCATATATATTTATGAAAATACAACAAAAACAACTATTCCTAAAAGAGAGACCAGAAGATACAGGACAGCACCAAGCCTGCATCTCACTTGAGAGGACATGGCACCCCGCGAGGCAGGTAAGATACAGAGCCTCATCCCAGAGGACCCGAACATTCCCCCACCGCAGCGCACCAGCAGAAGAGAGGATTCAGAACCGGGAGGGAGTGGAAGTACAGGCCCGCAAAATAACCATCCCTGGTGATCTGCGACGGGAGCACTGACACACATCGCACAGTGTATTGGAGATTGGAGAGAGACACAGGGTGCAGGATCTGAGCCGGGGAACGCACCGGGTCCTCCCAGATGGCTCCCGGGGACAAAAGAAAAGCACGCACTCTTTTCAGCAGTCTTAAAGAGATAGGGGCCCAACGGAGAAGCAGGATCGTCCCAGCACACTCAGCCAAGCAGGCTGGGAGTCCTGGGGAATTTTGAACGCCCTGGATAGTGACTGGGAAAAAGTAGCCACACTTAGACTACCCACAGAGATCAGCAGCCTCCCATTCATTCCTGCCCCGGTCAGAGCTACAAAGGACCCTGTGGAGTGGCACGGCTGTGGAATAGTGGAGCAACAGCGCCACCCACAGCATCCTCACAGAATCTACTCCAGGCAGGCGTCTTTTTGTCTGTTTTTTGTTTGTTTGTTTTGGTGTTTTCTTTTCTTTTCTTTTCTTTTCTTTCTGGTCTTTCTTTTCTTTTTTTCTTTAAGTCTTAAAGATCCCAGCTGACACACGGGGCACCTCCCACCGACCACTCCTATCGCCATGAAAAGACAGAGGAAAATGGTACAAAAAAAGCTTATCCAGAACCAGACACCAGAGAGGGAGTCTGAAGGGATGGAAATGGACAATCTTCCTGAAAAAGAATTCAGAATAAAAGTCATAACCATACTGATGGATCTACAGAGAAATATGCAAGAACTGAGGGAGGAAGTGAGGGAAGTGAGGAAAGACAATGCAGAAATCAGACAAGCAATCAACGGGCTTAACAGCAGACCTGATGAGATGCAAGAGACTGTTGATGGAATAGAAATCAGAGAACTGGAATACAGAGAAGCTGAGGCAGAGAGATATAAAAGGATCTCTAGAAATGAAAGAATATTAAGAGAACTGTGTGACCAATCAAACGGAACAATGTTTGCATTATAGGAGAACCAGAGGAAGAAGAGAGAAAAAAGGGATAGAAGGTGTCTTTGAAGAAATAACTGCTGAAAACTTTTCCATGCGGGGGAAGGAAATAGTCTTGCAGTCCACGGAAGCCCACAGATCTCCCAACACAAGGGACCCAAGGAAGACACCACCAAGACACATAATAATTAAAATGGCAAAGATCAAAGATAAAGAGAGTATTAAAGGCAGCTAGAGAGAGAAAAAAGATCACCTACAAAGGAAAACCCATCAGACTATCATCACACTTCTCAGCAGAAACCTTACAGGCCAGAAGAGAATGGCATGATATATTTAACGTAATGAAACAGAAGGGTCTCGAACCAAGAATACTGAATCCAGCACGATTATCATTTAAATATGATCGAGGGATTAATCAATTTCCAGACAAACGAAAGTTGAGAGAGTTTGCCTCTCATAAACCACCTCTACAGGATATCTTAAACGGACGGCTCTAGAGGGAAGCACTCCTAAGGCTAAAAAGATGTCACCAGAGAAAATAAAATCATAGCAAAGAAAGCAGACCATCCAAATACTAACTAAAGGCAAAGAATAAAACACCTAGTATATAAAGAATGGAGGAGGAAGAATAAGAAGGGAGAGAAATAAAGAAACATCAGACTGTGTTTACAATAACTTAACAAGAAAGTTAAGTTAGATTGTTAGATAGTAAAGAAGCAACACTTGAACCTTTGGTAACCACGAATATAAAGCCAGAAATGGCAATAAGTACGTATCTATAAATAATCACCCTAAATGTAAATGGACTGAATGCACCAATCAAAAAACACAAAGTAACAGAATGAATAAAAACGCAAGACCCATCTATATGCTGCTTACAAGAGACTCACCTCAAACCCAAAGATATACACAAACTAAAAGTGAAGGGATGGAAAAAGATATTTCACGCAAACAACAAGGAGAAAAAAGCAGGTGTTGCAGTACTTGTATCAGACAAAATAGACTTCAAAACGAAGAAAGTAGCAAGAGATAAAGAAGGACATTACATAATGATAAAGGGGTCAGTCCAACAAGAAGATATAACCATTATAAATATATATGCACTCAACACAGGAGCGCCAGCATATGTGAGACAAATACTAACAGAATTAAAGGAGGAAATAGACAGCAATGCATTCATCTTAGGAGACTTCAACACACCACTCACTCCAGAGGACAGATCAACCAGACAGAAAATAAGTAAAGACACAGAGGCACTGAACAACACACTAGAACAGATGGACCTAACAGACATCTACAAAACTCTACACCCAAAAGCAACAGGATACACATTCTTCTCAAGTGCACACAGAACATTTTCCAGAATAGACCACATATTAGGCCACAAAAAGAACGTAAGTAAAAAATATTGAAATTCTACCAACAAACTTCTCAGATCACAAAGGTATAAAACTAGACATAAATTTAAGAAATCAAAAAGCTCACAAATAAATGGAGACTTAAAAACACTCTCCTAATTAATCAGTGGGTTAACGACCAAATAAAAACAGAAATCAAAGAATGTATGGAGACTAATAACAACAACACAAAGCCACAACTTCTGTGGGACGCACCAAAGGCAGTTCTAAGAGGAAAGTATATTGCAATCCAGGCCTATTTAAAGAAGGAAGAACATTCCCAAATGAATAGTATAAAGACACAATTACTGAAATTGGAAAAAGAAGAACAAATGAGACCCAAAGTCACCAGAAGGAGGGACATAATAAAGCTCAGAGAAGGAATAAATAAAATTGAGAAGAATAAAACAATAGAAAAAAAATCAATGAAACCAAGAGCTGGTTCGTTGAAAATATAAACAAAATAGATAAACCCCTAGCCAGACTCATTAAGAGAAAAAGAGAAGCTACATACATAAACAGAATCAGAAAAGAGAAAGGAAAAAAAACGACAGACCCCACAGAAATAAAGAATTATAAGAGAATGTTATGAGAATCTATATGCTAACAAGATAGAAAACCTAGAAGAAATGGACAACTTCTTAGCAAAATACAACCTTCCAAGACTGACCAAACAAGAAACAGAAAAACTAAACAGACCAATCACCAGCAACGAAATTGAATCGGTAATCAAAAAACTACCAAAGAACAAAACCCCCAGACCAGAGGGATTCACCTCTGAATTCTACCAGACATACAGAGAAGAAATAACACCCATTCTCCTTAGAGTTTTCCAAAAAATAGAAGAGGAGGGAATACTTCCAAACTCATTCTATGAAGCCAGCATCACTCTCATACCAAAACCAGGCAAAGACCTCACCAAAAAAGAAAACTACAGACCAATATCCCTGATGAACGTAGATGCAAAAATACTCAACAAAATATTACCAAACCGAATTCAAAAATACATGGAGAGGATCATACACCATGATCAAGTGAGATTCATCCCAGGGATGCAAGGGTAGTAACAGCATTCGAAAATCCGTCAACATCATCCACCACATTCACCAAAAAGAAGAAGGAAAACCACATGATCATCTCCATAGATGCTGAAAAAGCATTTGACAAAATTCAGCATCCATTCACGATTAAAACTCTCAACAAAATGGGTATAGAGGGCAAGTACCTCAACATCATAAAGGCTATATATGACAAACCCACAGCTAACATCATACTTAACGGCGAGACGCTGAAAGCTTTTCATCTAAGATCGGGAACAAGACAGGGATGCCCACTCTCTCCACTGTTATTCAACATAGTACTGGAGGTCCTAGCCACAGCAATCAGACAAAACAAAGACATACAAGGCATCCAGATTGGTAAAGAAGAAGTCAAATTGTCACTATTTGCAGATGACATGATACTGTACATAAAAAACCCTAAAGATTCCACTCCAAAACTACTAGAACTAATATCTGAATTCAGCAAAGTTGCAGGATACAAAATTAACACACAGAAATCTGTTGCTTTCCTATACACTAATGATGAACTAACAGAAAGAGAAATCAGAAAAACAATTCCATTCACAGTTGCATCAAAAAGAATAAATTCCTAGGAATAAACCAAACGAAGGAAGTGAAAGACCTATACTCTGAAAACTACAAGACACTCCTAAGAGAAATTAAAGAGGACACTAACAAATGGAAATTCATCCCATGCTCTTGGCTAGGTAGAATAAATATTGTCAAAATGGCTATACTACCTAAAGGAATCTACAGATTCCATGCAATCCCTATCAAAATACCAACAGCTTTCTTCAATGAACTGGAACAAATAATTCTAAAATTCATATGGAACCACAAAAGACCCCAAATAGCCAAAGCAATCCTGAGAAGGAGGAATAAAACAGGGGGAATTACACTCCCTGACTTCAAGCTCTACTACAAAGCCACAGTAATCAAGACAATTTGGTATTGGCACAAAAACAGACCCACAGACCAGTGGAACAGAATAGAAAATCCAAACATTAACCCAAACATATACAGTCAATTAATATTTGATAAAGGAGCCTTGGATATACAATGGGGAGATGACAGCCTCTTCAGCAGCTGGTGTTCGAAAAACTGAACAGCTACATGTAAGAGAATGAAACTGGACTACTGTCTAACCCTATACACAAAAGTCAACTCAAAATGGATCAACGACCTGAATGCAAGTTATGAAACCATAAAACTCTTAGAAAAAAACATAGGCAAAAATCTCTTGGACATAAACATGAGCAACTTCTTCATGAACGTATCTCCCCGGGCAAGGGAAACAAAAGCAAAAATGAACAAGTGGGACTATATCAAGCTGAAAAGCTTCTGTACAGCAAAGGACACCATCAGTAGAACAAAAAGACATCCTACAGTATGGGAGAATATATTCATAAAAAACGTATCTGATAAAGGGTTGACATCCAAAATATATAAAGAACTCATGCACCTTAACAAACAGAAAGCAAATAATCCAATTAAGAAATGGGCAGAGGACATGAATAGACACTTCTCCAAAGAAGAAATTCAGATGGCCAACAGGCACATGAAAAGATGCTCCACATCGCTAATCATCAGGGAAATGCAGATTAAAACCACAATGGGATATTACCTCACACCAGTGAGGATGGCCAACATCCAAAACACAAACAACAACAAATGTTGGCGAGGATGTGGAGAAAAGGGAACCCTCCTACACTGCTGGTGGGACTGCAAATTAGTTCAACCATTGTGGAAAGCAGTATGGAGGTTCCTCAAAAAACTCAAAATAGAAATAACATTTGACCCAGGAATTCCACTCCTAGGAATTTACCCTAAGAATGCAGCAGCCCAGTTTGAAAAAGACAGATGCACCCCTATGTTTAT
Organism: Smutsia gigantea; assembly: GCA_032199065.1. Taxonomy (NCBI): domain Eukaryota; kingdom Metazoa; phylum Chordata; class Mammalia; order Pholidota; family Manidae; genus Smutsia; species Smutsia gigantea. Next base: position 30,157 of record JAVSCE010005811.1, on the reverse strand, counting down.
CGCAGCACTATTTACAATAGCCAAGAAATGGTAGCAACCTAAGTGTCCATCAGTAGATGAATGGATAAACAAGATGTGGTACATATACACAATGGAATATTATTCAGCCATAAGAAGAAAACAAATCCCACCATTTGCAACAACATGGATGGAGCTAGAGGGTATTATGCTCAGTGAAATAAGCTAAGCGGAAAAAGACAACTATCAAATGATTTCACTCACCTGTGGAGTATAAGAACAACGCAAAAACTGAAGGAACAGAAGAACAGCAGCAGACTCACAGAACCCAAGAATGGACTAACAGTTACCAAGGGAAAGGGACTGGGGAGGATGGGTGGGAAGGGAGGGTTAAGGGGGGAGAAGGGACATAACCATAAGCACACATAATGTAGTCGGGGGGGGGGGGTACCGGAAAGGCAGTATTTACAGGGAAGACAAGTAATGATTCTATAGCATCTTACTATGCTGATGGACAGTGACTGTAATGGGGTATGTGGGCGGGACTTGATAATAGGGGGTCTAGTAACTATAATGTTCAAGTGTTGTACATTAAGAGTACCAAAATTAAAAAAATTAAAAAGAAATGAATGCTATCGTTTGAATATTCAGTGAGTCATAATCACTGATCAGAGATTACCATAATAATAATAAAAAAGTTTAAAATATTGCAGGAATTACCGAAATGTGACACAAACATACAGAATGAGCAAATGCTGTTGGACAAATGGCACTGACAGACTTGCCTGACATTCAGGGTTGACACAAACCTTCAATGTGTAAAAAACAGTACCTGCAAAGCACAACAAAGTGAAGTGCAGTAAAATGAGGTGTGCGTGTATTTACTTACTAAATAGGAAACTGCCTCTACCTAACTGTCAAACCACTGCAAAGAGCCATTCAATTTTAAGTCATGTGAGTAGAAATTTTATTTTTTTGAGAAATGAAGCTGTAAATCATGCTTCTGTTCTATAGAAAATGGAAAACCTTTTTTACAATATAATGGGAGGGGGAGTTAAAAGCCAAAAGAATCTATGTTTTAGCCTTAAAATTAAATAATAATAAAACTAAAGCTGAAAAAAATAATTTTGATATTGTTAAAGATACCTTGTTATTACTAAAACTACACTGAGTTTATTCTTATGAATCTAAAAACATAAAACTACAGCTAAGATTATAATTTAGTACACTTCCTGTTAAGGCCTGATCTTGACTTACACAGATTCTTGACTCAGACTATACGACACACCTATACCACTTAAATTCAAACTGAGTACATGTTCTTGGAGTATGAAATTTTGTCTACTCAACCTCTTCATACACAGTGCCTAGTACAGCTAGCACATAGTAGGTGCTCAATTATTTGTTTCAAGAATAACTTAAGGTTATTGAAAACATAATACGAATGATGCATAAAACCTATCTGTGTGGCTTTATTTTCAGGAGAATTAGCTAACACTGGAAAGCCTTAATAGTAATTTTATAAGGTTGAGAAACCTTACAAAATTTGGATGAAGGTCATAATGAACTAAATGACTGCTCTAGCATAAAACAAAACAGACAAAAAACAGGCAGAGGGCAGTTATTTGGAAAACACAGTACATTTATTCAATAAGGGACAAAATACACAGAAGAGAGGGAAGAACAGCAATTAGTCCTTTCTATCTGTCATGTTCTAAACTCTTTTCATTACACAGAACTACAAATTTTAGCCCATTTTCCAACACTCGTATCAACACCTAAGATCAACATTTATAAACTCTTTTCCTTCTGGATATTTGGTCAGGGGAGGGGCGTGAGTAGGCCAGGAAGAGATTATTAACAGGAGAGGACAGCTGTGGAAGGGTACTAGCACTGAAGGTGTACTAAAATACTTAATTGATTGTATTTTTAAAAGTACATACTTTCCTTTCTTGCAATAGTCACACAAAAGCTTCTTTCTGGAGTTCAGTAAGAGATTCCATTAAGTTTTGAGTATGTATTTTCATAATGTGGCCAAATGTTAAAGCTGGTAGGAAAAAGAGCTGTTAAGGATCAACTGATACCGTGATGTCCTGGAATCTTAATATATCTTGGCCAATATGTTGGCTTAAAAAGATAAGCACATGGAGAGCAGCAGCTCTGCTTCATGCCAGGCAATGTCTCCACAGGGTGTGGGGGTCCTAGTGTTACAGCAGTCATACCATATGGTGCTGCTTTTATTGGCACTGTCAGGACGGAAGCTGCCAAAAAATGAATGTGCTATTCTGGGCCATGAAAAGTGATAAATCCCAAATTTAAAACACAGAAGTTTTTTTAATTGAAAGAGATCCTTTTTAATTTAACTTTTCAAAAACACTGGACTTATAATTCAAGGCCTTAATTAGGTAGCAGTTCTCACTCTTTGACATAAGACAAAGGCTCAACAAAAGGCAAGAGATGGGGAATAAGTCTGGCAGTAATTTCCTGAAAAAAAATTTTTTTAAAGATGTAAACAAAGCTCTTTATTTACACAATAACTATAAAAGTACAATGCATAGAAACAGTTTTTGGAATACCACGTTTTGCTAACATCAAACAAGGGCAGTAGATGTGAGAAGCTGAAACACAGCTGATCAATAGCCACTTCTCCAATTTTTGCCCAATAACATACCTTCAACTACTCAAATAAGCTGATCTAGTATTTGAAGTTAGAGCAACCTTGGAAATATTCATGTTATATCCAACAGACAAACTATTTAACCCTTACAAACTCATTCCTAGATTTAAGTAACTACATCAAGGTTCTAAAAGCATTATCAAATGCTATATTGAGGCTGATAATACTAATTTCAGAAAAGCAATTTTTTTAGTTTCCACACTTGTTTCAATGCTAACCTTTCCCTCAAGCCTATTCCTTTTTCCTGAATTAGGTTAATTATAGGTGATAAAAATAGCTTTTAGTTTTGCCCTGAGCTGGTAAAATAGGTTTTATGAACTGCTTCATATAAAGCAAGAAAATTTTCAGATAAGGACTAGGCTGGATCTAAAATAACAAGTGAAAACATCATTTTCCTGTCCACCCAACACCTTGAACACTAACAAACACAAATTATCTAGAGTAAGATAAATTGTAAACTCAAGTAACATTCACCTAGAGAGGGCTTCCCTCCAGCCAACCCAAATATGTACAAGCACGCTTACAAAGCAGCTCCCGTGGTTCTCAAAGTGCATCAAACTGGCATCGGCAAACTTTGGAACACCCACCCAGACCTATTAAATCTATTCCCAAGGACGTTTCCAGGTGAACTGAGGCAAGAGGTCAGCTGACCTTAAGGAAAGTGGTTTGAACTGCATGGGTCCACTTACATGCAGGTTTTTCTTAATATAATTTATTTTATTATCATTAATATACAATTACATGTGCAATATTACAATTATTAAACTACCCCTTCATCAGGTCCCCCCCACAAACCCATTACAGTCACTGTCCATCAGCGTAGTGAGATGCTATAGAATCACTACTTGTCTTCTCTGAGTTGTATGCCCTCGCCGTACCCCCCCAACATTACATCTGCTAATCGTAATGCCCCTTTTTCCCTCTTATCCCTCCCTTCCCGCTCATTTTCCCCAGTCCCTTTCCCTTTGGTAACTATTAGTCCGTTCTTGGGTTCTGTGAGTCTGCTGCTGTGTTGTTCCTTCAGTATTTTTTCTTTGTTCTTATACTCCACATATGAGTGAAATCATTTGATACTTGTCTTTTTTGGCTTGTCTTATTTCACTGAGCATAATACCCTCTAGCTCCATCCATGTTGTTGCAAATGGTGGGATTTGTTTTCTTCTTATAGCTGAATAATATTCCATTGTGTATATGTACCAGATCTTCTTAATCCATTCATCTACTGATGGACACTTAGGGTTGCTTCCATTTCTTGGCTATTGTAAATAGTGCTGCAAAAAACATAGGGGTGCATCTGTCCTTTTCAAATTGGGCTGCTGCATTCTTAGGGTAAATTCCTAGGAGTGGAATTCCTGGGTCAAATGGTATTTCTTTTTTGAGTTTTTTGAGGAACCTCCATACTGCGTTCCACAATGGGTGAACTAATTTGCAGTCCCGCCAGGAGTGTCGGAGGGTTCCCTTTTCTCCACATCATCGCCAACATTTGTTATTGTTTGTGTTTTGGATGTTGACCATCCTCACTGGTGTGAGGTGATATCTCATTGTGGTTTTAATCTGCATTTCTCTGATGATTAGCGATGTGGAGCATCTTTTCATGTGCCTGTTGGCCGTCTGAATTTCTTCTTTGGAGAAGTGTCTATTCGTGTCCTCTGCCCATTTCTTAATTGGATTATTTGCTTTCTGTTTGTTAAGGTGCATGAGTTCTTTATATATTTTGGATGACAACCCTTTATCAGATATGTTTTTTATGAATATATTCTCCCATACTGTAGGATGTCTTTTTGTTCTACTGATGGTGTCCTTTGCTGTACAGAAGCTTTTCAGCTTGATATAGTCCCACTTGTTCATTTTGCTTTTGTTTCCCTTGCCCGGGGAGATATGTTCATGAAGAAGTTGCTCATGTTTATGTCCAAGAGATTTTTGCCTATGTTTTTTTCTAAGAGTTTTATGGTTTCATGACTTACATTCAAGTCTTTGATCCACCTTGAGTTTACCTTTGTGTATGGGGCTAGACAGTAGTCCAGTTTCATTCTCTTACATGTAGCTGTCCAGTTTTTCCAACACCAGCTGCTGAAGAGGCTGTCATCTCCCCATTGTATATCCAAGGCACTTTTATCAAATATTAATTGACTGTATATTTTTGGGTTAATGTTTGGATTTTCTATTGTGTTCCACTGGTCTGTGGGTCTGTTTTTGTGCCAATAACAAATTGTCTTGATTACTGTGGCTTTGTAGTAGAGCTTGAAGTCAGGGAGTGTAATTCCCCCTGTTTTATTCCTCCTTTTCCGGATTGCTTTGGCTATTCGGGGTCTTTTGTGGTTCCATATGAATTTTAGAATTATTTGTTCCAGTTCATTGAAGAAAGCTGTTGTTGGTTGGTAGGGATTGCATTGAATCTGTAGATTGCTTTAGGTAGTATAGCCATTTTGACAATATTTATTCTTCCTAGCCAAGAGCATGGGATGCATTTCCATTTGTTAGTGTCCTCTTTAATTTCTCTTAGGAGTGTCTTGTAGTTTTCAGAGTACAGGTCTTTCACTTCCTTCATTAGGTTTATTCCTAGGTATTTAATTCTTTTTGATGCAATTGTGAATGGAATTGTTTTTCTGATTTCTCTTTCTGTTAGTTCATCATTAGTGTATAGGAAAGCAACAGATTTCTGTGTGTTAATTTTGTATCCTGCAACTTTGCTGAATTCAGATATTAGTTCTAGTAGTTTTGGAATGGAATCTTTAGGGTTTTTTACGTACAGTATCATGTCATCTGCAAATAGTGACAATTTGACTTCTTCTTTACCAATCTGGATGCCTTGTATGTCTTTGTTTTGTCGGATTGCTGTGGCTAGGACCTCCAGTACTATGTTGAATAACAGTGGAGAGTGGGCATCCCTGTCTTGTTCCCGATCTTAGATGAAAAGCTTTCAGCGTCTCGCCGTTAAGTGTGATGTTAGCTGTGGGTTTGTCATATATAGCCTTTATGATGTTGAGGTACTTGCCCTCTATACCCATTTTGTTGAGAGTTTTAATCAGGAATGGATGCTGAATTTTGTCAAATGCTTTTTCAGCATCTATGGAGATGATCATGTGGTTTTTGTTCTTCTTTTTGTTGATGTGGTGGATGATGTTGATGGATTTTCGAATGTTGTACCATCCTTGCATCCCTGGGATGAATCCCACTTGATCATGGTGTATGATCCTCTTGATGTATTTTTGAATTCGGTTTGCTAATATTTTGTTGAGTATTTTTGCATCTACGTTCATCAGGGATATTGGTCTGTAATTTTCTTTTTTGGTGAGGTCTTTGCCCGGTTTTGGTATTAGAGTGATGCTGGCTTCATAGAATGAGTTTGGAAGTATTCCCTCCTCTTCTATTTTTTGGAAAACTTTAAGGAGAATGGGTGTTATTTCTTCTCTATATGTCTGGTAGAATTCAGAGGTGAATCCATCAGGCCCAGGGGTTTTGTTCTTGGGTAGTTTTTTGATTACCAATTCGATTTCGTCACTGGTGATTGGTCTGTTTAGTTTTTCTGTTTCTTGCTTGGTCAGTCTTGGAAGGTTGTATTTTTCTAAGAAGTTGTCCATTTCTTCTATGTTTTCCAGCTTGTTAGCATATAGATTCTCATAATATTCTCTTATGATTCTTTGTATTTCTGTGGGGTCCGTTGTGATTTTTCCTTTCTCCTTTCTGATTGTGTTTATGTGTGTAGATTCTCTTTTTCTCTTAATGAGTCTGGCTAGGCATTTATCTATTTTGTTTATTTTTTCAAAGAACCAGCTCTTGGTTTTATTGATTTTTTCTATTGTTTTATTCTTCTCAATTTTATTTATTTCTTCTCTGATCTTATATTATGTCCCTCCTTCTGGTGACTTTGGGCCTCATTTGTTCTTCTTTTTCCAATTTCAGTAATTGTGTCTTTAGACTATTCATTTGGGAATGTTTTCCTTCTTTAAATAGGCCTGGATTGCAATATACTTTCCTCTTAGAACTGCCTTTGCTGCGTCCCACAGAAGTTGTCGCTTTGTGTTGTTGTTGTCATTAGTCTCCACATATTCTTTGATTTCTGTTTTGATTTGGTCGTTAACCCATTGATTAATTAGGAGAGTGTTGTTAAGTCTCCATGTATTTGTGACCCTTTTTGATTTCTTTCTAAAATTTATTTCTACTTTTATACCTTGGTGATCTGAGAAGGTGGTTGGTAGGATTTCAATATTTTTGAAATTACTGAGGTTCTTTTTGTGGCCTAGTATGTGGTCTATTCTGGAAAATGTTCCATGTGCACTTGAGAAGAATGTGTATCCTGTTGCTTTTGGGTGTAGAGTTCTGTAGATGTCTGTTAGGTCCATCTGTTCTAGTGTGTTGTTCAGTGCCTCTGGGTCTTTACTCATTTTCTGTCTGGTTGATCTGTCCTCTGGAGTGAGTGGTGTGTAGAAGTCTCCTAAGATGAATGCATTGCTGTCTATTTCCTCCTTTAATTCTGTTAGTATTTGTCTCACATATGCTGGCGCTCCTGTGTTGGGTGCATATATATTTATAATGGTTATATCTTCTTGTTGGACTGACCCCTTTATCATTATGTAATGTCCTTCTTTATCTTTTGCTACTTTCTTCGTTTTGAAGTCTATTTTGTCTGATACAAGTACTGCAACACCTGCTTTTTTCTCTTTGTTGTTTGCATGAAATATCTTTTTCCATCCCTTCACTTTTAGTCTGTGTATATCTTTGGATTTGAGGTGAGTTTCTTGTAGGCAGCATATAGATGGGTCTTGCTTTTTTATCCATTCTGTTACTCTGTGTCTTTTGATTGGTGCATTCAGTCCATTTACATTTAGGGTGATTATTGATAGGTATGTACTTATTGCCATTGCTGGCTTTAGATTCGTGGTTACCAAGGGTTCAAGGGTTGCTTCTTTACTATCTAACAATCTAACTTAACTTTCTTGTTAAGTTATTGTAAACACAGTCTGATGTTTCTTTATTTCTCTCCCTTCTTATTCCTCCTCCTCCATTCTTTCTATAATAGGTGTTTTATTCTTTGCCTTTAGTTAGTATTTGGATGGTCTGCTTTCTTTGCTATGATTTTATTTTCTCTGGTGACATCTTTTTAGCCTTAGGTGTGCTTCCATCTAGAGCAGTCCATTTAAGATATCCTGTAGTGGTGGTTTATGAGAGGCAAACTCTCTCAACTTTCGTTTGTCTGGAAATTGTTTAATCCCTCCATCATATTTAAATGATAATCGTGCTGGATACAATATTCTTGGTTCGAGGCCCTTCTGTTTCATAACGTTAAATATATCATGCCATTCTCTTCTGGCCTGTAAGGTTTCTGTTGAGAAGTCTGATGAGATAGTCTGATGGGTTTTCCTTTGTAGGTGATCTTTTTTCTCTCTCTAGCTGCCTTTAATATCCTGTCTTTATCTTTGATCTTTGCCATTTTAATTATTATGTGTCTTGGTGTTGTCTTCCTTGGGTCCCTGTGTTGGGAGATCTATGAGCTTCGGTGGACTGTGAGAATACTTCCTTCCCCAGGGAGGGAAAGTTCTCAGCAATTATTTCTTCAAAGACACTTCCTATCCCTTTTTCTCTCTCTTCTTCCTCTGGTAATCCTATAATGCGAATATTGTTCCGTTTGGATTGGTCCCACAGTTCTCTTAATATTCTTTCATTCTAGAAATCCTTTTATCTCTCTCTGCCTCAGCTGCTCTGTACTCCTGTTCTCTGTTTTCTATTCCATTAACAGTCTCTTGCATCTCATCCATTCTGCTGTTAAGCCCGTCGATCGCTTGTCTGATTTCTGTATTGTCTTTCCTCAGTTCCCTCACTTCCTCCCTCAGCTCTTGCACATTTCTCTGTAGGTCCATCAGCATGGTTATGACTTTTATTCTGAATTCTTTTTCAGGAAGGCTGTGCATTTCCGTCCCTTCAGACTCCCTCTCTGGGGTTGTCTGGTTGATTTTGGTCTGAACCATATTCCTCTGTCTTTTCATGGCTATATAAATGGTCACTGATAGTTGCCACGTATGTCAGCTGGGCTCTTTAAGACTTTAAAAAGAGAAGAAAAAAAAAGAGAAAAAAGAAGAAAAAAAAGAAACGAGGAAAGAAAGAAAAAAAGAAAAAAAGAAAGAAAAGAAAAAAGAAAAACAAAACAAACAAAACAAAAAAAATGCCCACCGGCCGTAGATTCTGTGGGAATGCTCTAGGTGGCGCTATTGCCCCACTATTCCACAGCTGTGACTGTGCCGCTCCGCAGGGCCCTTTATCGCTCTGGCAGGGGTGGGAACGAATAGGAGGCTGTTGATCTCAGTGAGAAGTGTTAAGTATGGCTACGCTTCCTCAGTCGCCAGCTAAGGCGTCTGAAACTCCCCAGGACTCCCAGCCTGCTGGGCTGAGTGTGCTGGGGCGATCCGGCTCCTCCGCTGGGCTCCTGTCTCTTTAAGACCGCTGAAGAAAGCGCGCGCTTTTTTTTTTCCTTCCAGGGAGCCAGCTGCAAGCACCCTGGCGCGTTCCCCACTCAGATCCTGCTGTCTCTCCAATCTCCGCTGCACTGCGCGATGGGGGTCAGCGCTCCCCGTGCAGATCCCCGGGGCTGGCTACTTCGCGGGGTGTATTTCCACTCCCTCTGGCTCTGAATCCTCTCCTCCCGCCGGTGCGCTGGGGTGGGGGAGGGCTTGGGTCCCGCCGGGTCGCGGCTCCGTATCTTACCCGCCTCTTGGGGTGCCGAGTCCTCTCGGATGTAGCTGCACCCTGTGCGCTTTCCTGTGTACTCTCGTCTCTCTTTTAGGAATAGATGTATTTTCTGTGTTTTCGTAGATAAATATAGTGTTGGGAGGAGATTTCTGCCACCCTGCTCACACCGCCATCTTCCCCGAAGTCCCTACATGCATGTTTTTTCCCATAACTATACTGGAATACTTTTTGGAGATTTGATCCAATTTGAAAAAAACGTTTTTTTATCTAGCTTACTTTGTTCTAAAAATACAGCATACAATAAATGTAACACGTGAAATGGGTGTTAATCGATTGTTTACATTATCAGTCAAAATCAAGCTACTTAGTAGCTAGGTTTTTGCAAAGTCAAAAGTTTTATGTGGATTGACTACAAGGCGGGTTGGCACCCCCTAACCACCATGCTGTTCAAGGGCTAGGGCTTTGGATGTGAGACAAAGTATGTCAAATAAACTGCTGAACAGCAATGTAACAACTTTGGTTGTAACATGTTTTCCTTCAAGTGTCCTGATTTAGGGAGATATGAACTCAGCTAAATTATACATCCTTTTGTTTAAGCTAGTGTTTGGTTCTACGATCCTTCGCCAGTCTTGAAAACATTTATCAACACTAGCCTGTAAACCAAGGAATTTAATTCCTAAGGAAATTAAACAGGGCAGTGGAAGAAGACTGAAAAACTCATTGCCATTTGAGCTGGGCCTGGAAAGATGAGGGGGAGTATCAACAGAAGAAGAGATTTCAGGCATAGAGAACAATATTTACATCTTCAAAAAGAATAGTTTACTCTGATAAAGGTGATGGAGATGGAGTGCTGAATGAAAACAGTCAAGGGCACTCCCTCATGGAGCTTATATTTGAGCACTGAGGTAAAGAACAAAAAGGCAGACATCTAAAATAATGGCAAACTTTGCTGTGAAGGAAACAAACTAGGAAATAAAGAATAACAATGGAAAATTTACTTCAGGTGGGGAGGACAGAAAAATCTCTGGAGACATCATTTAATCTGAGATCTAAAAAGAGATGTAGCTGTAAAAAGTGGGTCAGAGAGGTGGGTGTATATGGAAAGCATCCTAGGCAGAAGGAACACCATACTGGAAAGAGTCCAGCATGTTTTATCAACTAAAGAGGGCAGGTATGGGCAGAGTCCTGTGAGAAGTATAGTGGCAGAAAATGAATTCAAGAATAAAGAGGCAGAAGATGTGGTATATATACACAATGGAATATTATTCAGCCATAAGAAGAAAACAAATTCTACCATTTGCAACAACATGGATGGAGCTAGAGGGTATGCTCAGTGAAATAAGCCAGGCGGAGAAAGACAAGTACCAAATGATTTCACTCATATGTGGAGCATAAGAACTGAGAAAAAAACTGAAGGAACAAAACAGCAGCAGACTCACAGAACCCAAGAATGAACTAACAGTTACCAAAGGGAAAGGGACTGGGGAAGATGGGTGGGAAAGGAGGGATAAAGGGGAAAAAGGGCTATTACAATTGGCACACATAATGTAGCGGGGGAGGGGGTCGGGTGGGGGATACGGGGAAGGCAGTATAACACAGAGAAGACAAGTAGTGATTCTGTAACATCCTTCTACGCTGATGGACAGTGACTGCAATGGGGTATATGGTAGGGACTTGATAATAGGGGGAGTCTAGTAGCCATAATGTTGCTCCTGTAATTGTATATTAATAATAGAAAATATATATGAATAAAGAGCCAATAAAGAGTTTGGAATTTATCTGAAACACAATGAGAAAGTGTTTTAGGATTTTAATCGGGGGAGAGACATGATCAAATTTATTTAGTCAAAGAGATGTTATTTATTCAACACTTTTCAAAAAATTTTCTTAAATATATTTTGAGGTATGCTTTATAAAGTTCACACGTTTTAAGTGTACAGGTTGGTGACTTTTGACAAATGTACATATCCGTGTAATCACCAACACAATCAGACACAGACATTTCTATCCCCCAAAGTTCATTTGTGCCCCTCTACAGTCAACCTCTCCAGTTCCCACCCCTGCCTCAGATAACTAACCATCTATTTTCTATCATAGTAGATGACTCCTTCCTATTCAAAATTTCGTATGAATGAAATCACTTCAGTGTTTATCCACTTTTACTCAGCAAAATGTCTGTGAAAGTCATCCATGCTATTGTGTGTATCAGTAATTTGTTCCTTTTTGTTGCTGAGTGGTACTTTGTTGTATAAATATGCCATAATTTATTTATCCATTCACCCACAGACAAGACAATTAGGTTGTTTCCAGTTTTGGCTATTATGAATAAATCTGCTTGGAACATTCCCATTCTTTTTATGGGAGTATGTTTTCATTTCTACTGGGTAAAGGGCTGGGATTTCTGGGTCAGATGTTAGGACATGTTGAAATATAAGAAAATCTGGAACAATCTTCCAAAGTTGTTGTACCAATTTAGAACCAACAGTGATGTATGAGAGTTCTAGTTGCTCTACCTCCTGGCCACCACTTGCTTGGGTTTTTAATTTTAGCCATTTTAGTGGTTATTAAGTGGTATCTCATGGTTTTAATTTGAATTTCCTTGATGACTAATACACAGAATTTCTACATGTGATAAGTGGATTTTTTTATTTTTTGTAAAGCATTGTTCAAATCTTTTCCATTAAAAAAAACTGAGTTGTTTATTATTACTGAATTTGAAGACTTCTTTATTTATTCTAAACATATCACATGTCAGACACATATTTTATGAATATTTTCTCCTTTGTGGCTTGTCATTTCATTTTTTCAATGGTACCTTTTAGGAGCAGAAATTTAAAAATTTTTTTATATTTATTTTTCTTAATTATGGTATCATTAATATACAATCACATGAGCAACACTGTGGTTACTAGATTCCCCCCCTTACCAAGAGTCCCCACCACATACCCCATTACAGTCACTGTCAATTAAGCATAGTAAGATGCTACAGAGTCACTACTTGTGTTCTCTGTGCTATACTGCCTTCCCCATGCCCCCCACATTATGTGTGCTAATCTTAATGCCCTTTTATCCCCTTATCCCTCCCATCCCACTCATCCTCCCCAGTCCCTTTCCCTTTGGTAACCACTAGTCCATTCTTGGGTTCTATGAATCTGCTGCCGTTTTGTTCCTTCAGTTTCTTCTTTGTCCTTATACTCCACAGATGAGTGAAATCATTTGGTACTTGTCTTTCTCCGCTTGGCTTATTTCACTTGAGCATACCCTCTAGCTCCATCCATGTTGTTGCAAATGGTAGAATTTGTTTTCTTCTTATAGCTGAATAATATTCCAATTTGTATATGTACCACATCTTCTTTATCCATTCATTTACTGATGGACACTTAGGTCGCTTCCATATCTTGGCTACTGTAAATAGTGCTGCAGTAAACATAGGGTGCTTATGTCTTTTTGAATCTGGGATCCTGTATTCTTAGGGTAAATTCCTAGGAGTGGAATTCCTGGGTCAAATGGTATTACTATTCTTAGTTTTTGGAGGAACCTCCATATTGCTTTCCACAATGGATGAACTTACATTTCCACTAGCAGTGTAGGAGGGTTCCCCTTTCTCCACATCCTCGCCAGCATTTGATGTTGTCTGTCTTTTGGATGTTGGCCATCCTAACGGGTGTGAGGTGATATCTCATTGTGGTTTTAATTTGCATTTCTCTGATGATTAGCGATGTGGAGCATCTTTTCATGAGCTTGTTGGCCATCTGAATTTCTTCTTTGGAGAAGTGTCTGTTCAGATCCTCTGCCTATTTTTTAATAAGGTTTTTTGCTTTTTGGTTCTTGAGGTGCATGAGCTCTTTATATATTTTGAATGTTAACCCCTTGTCAGATATGTCGTTTACAAATATATTCTCCCATACTGTAGGATGCCTTTTTGTTCTGTTGATGATGTCCTTTGCTATACAGAAGCTTTTGAGTTTGATGTAGTCCCATGTGTTCATTTTTGCTTTTGTTTCCCTTGCTTGAGGATATGTGTTCAGGAAGAAGTTGCTCATATTTATATTCAGGAGATTTCTGCCTATGTTGTCTTCTAAGAGTTTTATGGTTTCATGACTTACATTCAGGTCTTTGATCCATTTCGACTTTACTTTTGGGTATGGAGTTAGACAGCAATCCAGTTTCATTCTCTTACATGTAGTTGTCCAGTTTTACCAACACCAGCTGTTAAAGAGGCTGTCATTTCCCATCGTATATCATGGCTCCTTTATCATATATTAATTGACCATATATGTCTGGGTTAATATCTGGACTCTCTGTTCTGTTCCATTGGTCTATGGGTTTGTTCTTGTGCCAGTACCAAATTGTCTTGATTACTGCGGCTTTGTAGTAGAACTTGAAGTTGGGAAGCATAATCCCCCCTGCTTTATTCTTCCTTCCCAGGATTGTTTTGCTTATTCGGGGTCTTCTGTGGTTCCATATGAAGAACTATTTGTTTCAGTTCGTTGGAAAATGCTGTTGGTATTTTGATAGGGATTGCATTGAGTCTGTAGATTGCTTTAGGCAGGATGGCCATTTTGACAATATTAATTCTTCCTAACCAAGAGCACAAGATGAATTCCATTTATTAGTGTCCTCTTTAATTTCTCTCAAGAGTGTCTTGTAGTTTTCAGGGTATAGGTCTTTCTTATGTATTACTTTTTAATGCAATCTTAATATTCACTAAACACACATAAAAACAAAGGGAGTTTACTCTTTGTGACACCAACTCTCAGATTCTCCTACACTAACTGGGTATTAAACAATTATGACATTAACCTGGAATTAGCACAGACCACACAAGTTAAGGGCACAGTCCAACAACACTGTCCTCACTTCAGATGCCATTCTCAAGTCCTATGTACCAAGGACACTTGCACTTCTGTCCAACTTGGCTACAAATTTGAGGGTTCCCATTCTCTAGAACAACTAATAGAACTCAGGAAAACACTTTACTTATATTTACCAGTTTATTATAAAGGGTATAACCCAGGAAGTCCAACAGCAGAGATGCATAGGGCAAAGAAAGGGGAGCATATAGACAGCTTTCATCCCTTTCGGGGGATGTCACCTTACCAACATCTTGATATATTCACCAACCCAGAAGTTCCCCAGGTCTTCTGGTTCAAGAGTTTTCATGAAAGCTCAATCTCCAGACACCCACATCCTTGGAAGTCAAAGACGGGCCATCCAGAGGCTATTTAGGGGCCCATCTTTGGTCACCTCACTAGCATAAACTCAGGTGTAATGGAGATATGACATGAATAATAAAAAGAATTTCTATCATTCAGGAAATTCTAAGGGTTTAGGAGCACTGTGCCAGAAACTGGAGGCAAAGATCAAATACATTTTTTATTAAACCATACTCTTAAAGAGGGAAACTTGACTTATCAATATGGCACTAACTCGCCAGCATGAAAATGCAGCACTGTGAATATGAAGTGAGTCACTCAGTCTCCCCTAAAACTGCTTTTCAAAAATCAAAATTAGCTTGAGCCATTTGAAGCAAAACGGGGACCCAGAAGAATGTGAGTGGTTTCAATTGGGATCTGCCTTTACACTGTCTCCAGCAGCCACACCTCAGTCATACCCTCTGCATAGCATAGACTATGTAGGATTCGAGGAGAATGTTCCATTCTCCCAGATAACTCAGTAAACCTGGTTTTTACTTCCTTTTCTATGAGAAATTCCCCCTACTAACTTGTATGTAAGCTCATGGTTGAGTTACAGGATCTTATTTTATCTATCTCTTCAAAATCTGACTATTCTGACAGATTCTAGCTTAACAGTATTAGTTATGTAAAGCCAATTTTCTGAAACATTCTTTAAAATAGTATAGACACCAAGATGGCAGCATAAGCAGGGCAGCGGAAATCTCCTTCCAAAACCATATATATCTATGAAAATACAAAAATACAACTATTCCTAAAAGAGAGACCAGAATACACAGGACAGTGCACAGCCTGCATCTGCACCTGAGAGGACTCGCCACCCCGTGAGGCGGGTAAGAAACAGGGCCGCGTCCCGGGGGCCAAGCACTCCCCCACCCCAGCGCACCGGTGGGAGGAGAGGATTCAGAGCCAGGAGGGAGTGGAAGTACAGGCCCGCGAAATAACCAGCCCTGGTGATCTGCATAGGGAGCGCTGACACACATCGTGTGGTGCAGCGGGGATTAGAGAGGCAGAAGGTGCAGGTTTTGAGCTGAGAACGCGCCCGGGTACTTGCAGCCGGCTCTCGGGACAAAAGAAAAGCGCGCACTTTTTTCAGCAGTTTTACGATTGTCCCAGCACACTCAGCTCAGCAGGCTGGGAGTCCTGAGGAATTTCGGACCCCTTGGCTGGCGACTGGGAAAAAGTAGCCTCACTGAAACTTCACACAGAGAACAACAGCCTCCCATTCGTTTCCGCCCCGGTCAGACCTGCAAAAGGCCCAATGGAGCGGCCTGGCCGCGGCTGCGGAATAGTGGAGCAACAGCGCCACCTACAACATCCTTACAGAATCTACTCCAGGTGGGCTTTTTTTTCTTTTTCTTTTCTTTTTCCTCCTTCTTTTCTTCCCTTTTCTTTCTCTTCCTTTTTTTGTTCTTTTTAAAGTCTTAAAGGGCGCAGCTGACATATGTAGCACCTGCCAGCGACCACTTCTATTACCATGAAGACAGAGGAACATGGTACAGACCAAGCTCACCCAGACAACACCAGAGAGGGAGCCTGAAGGGATGCAAAAGCACAATCTTCCTGAAAAAGAATTCAGAATAAAAGCCATAACCATACTGATGGATCTACAGAGAAATATGCAAGAGCTGAGGGAAGAAGTGAGGGAAGTGAAGAAAAACAATAGAGAAATGAAAGAAGCAATTGACGGGCTTAGCAGCAGACTGGACAAGCTGCAAGAGACTGTTCATGGAATAGAAATCAGACAACAGGACTACAGAGAAGCTGAGGCAGAGAGAGATAAAGGATCTCTAGGAATGAAAGAATATGAAGAGAACTGTGTGACCAATCCAAATGAACAATATTCGAATTATAGGAGTACCGGAGGAAGAAGAGAGAGAAAAGGGATAGAAAGTGTCTTTGAAGAAATATTTGCTGAAAACTTCCCCATGCTGGGGAAGGAAATACTCTCGCAGTCCACGGAAGCCCACAGATCTGCCAACACAAGGGACCCAAGGAAGACAACACCAAGACACATAATATTAAAATGGCATAGATCAAAGATAAGGACAGAGTATTAAAGGCAGCTAGAGAGAGAAAAAAGATCACCTACAAAGGAAAACCCATCAGACTATCATAGGACGTCTGAACAGAAACCCTACAGGCCAGAAGACAATGGCATGATATATTTAATGTAAT
This sequence comes from Smutsia gigantea, assembly GCA_032199065.1. Classification (NCBI taxonomy): domain Eukaryota; kingdom Metazoa; phylum Chordata; class Mammalia; order Pholidota; family Manidae; genus Smutsia; species Smutsia gigantea. Next base: position 13,465 of record JAVSCE010005811.1, on the reverse strand, counting down.
GAAACAGAAGGGCCTCGAACCAAGAATACTGTATCCAGCACGATTATCATTTAAATATGACGGAGGGATTAAACAATTTCCACACAAGCGAAAGCTGAGAGAGTTTGCCACCCATAAACTACTTCTACAAGACATCTTAAAGGAACTGCTCTAGAGGGAAGCACTCCTAAGGCTAAAAAGATGTCACCAGAGAAAATAAAATCATAGCAAAGAAAGCAGACTATCCAAATACTAACTAAAGGCAAAGAATAAAACACCTAGTATATAAAGAATGGAGGAGGAAGAATAAGAAGGGAGAGAAATAAAGAAACATCAGACTGGGTTTACAATAACTTAACAAGAAAGTTAAGGTAGACTGTTAGATAGTAAAGAAGCAACCCTTGAACCTTTGGTAACGACGAACATAAAGCCAGAAATGCCAGTAAATACATACCTATCCATAATCACCCTAAATGTAAATGCACTAAAGGCACCAATCAAAAGACACAGAGTAACAGAATGGATAAAAAAGCAAGACCCATCTATATGCTGCTTACAAGAGACTCACCTCAAACCCAAAGATATCCCCAGACTAAAAGTGAAGGGATGGAAAAAGATATTTCATGCAAACAACAAGGAGAAAAAAGCAGGTGTTGCAGTACTTGTATCAGACAAAATAGACTTCAAAACGAAGAAAGTAGCAAGAGACAAAGAAGGACTTTACATAATGATAAAGGGGTCAATCCAACAAGAGGATATAACCACTATAAATATATATGCACCCAACACAGGAGCACCGGCATATGTGAGACAAATACTAACAGAATTAAAGGAGGAAATAGACAGCAATGCATTCATTTTAGGAGACTTCAACACACCACTCACTCCAAAGGACAGATCAACCAGACAGAAAATAAGTAAAGACACAGAGGCACTGAACAACACACTAGAACAGATGGACCTAACAAACATCTACAGAACTCTACACACGAAAGCAACAGGACACACATTCTTCTAAAGTGCACATGGAACATTTTCCAGAATAGACCACATACTAGGCCACAAAAAGAACCTCAGAAATTTCAAAAATATTGAAATTCTACCAAACAACTTCTCTGATCACAAAGGTATAAAACTAGAGATAAATTTTAGAAAGAAAACAAAAAGGCTCACAAAAACATGGAGACTTAACAACATTCTGCTAATTAATCAATGGGTTAACAACCAAATCAAAACAGAAATCAAAGAATATATGGAGACTAATGACAACAACACAAAGCCACAACTTCTGTGGGACGCAGCAAAGGCAGTTCTAAGAGGAAAGTATATTGCAATCCAGGCCTATTTAAGAAGGAAGAACATTCCCAAATGAATAGTCTAAAGACACAATTACTGAAATTAGAAAAGAAAGAACAAATGAGACCGAAAGTCACCAGAAGGAGGGACATAATAAAGATCAGAGAAGAAATAAATAAAATTGAGAAGAATAAAACAATAGAAAAAAGTCAATGAAACCAAGAGCTGTTTTTTTTCAAAAAATAAACAAAATAGATAAACCCCTAGCCAGACTTAATAAGAGAAAAAGAGAATCTACACACATAAACAGAATCAGAAATGGAAAAGGAAAAATAACGACAGACCCCCACAGAAATACAAAAAATTATAAGAGAATATCATGAAAATCTATATGCTAACAAGTTGGAAAACATAGAAGAAATGGACAACTTCTTAGAAAAATACAACCTTCCAAAACTGAGCAAACAAGAAACAGAAAAACTAAACAGACCAATCACCAGCAACGAAATTGAAGCAGTAATCAAAAAACTATGCAAGGAGAAAACCCCCGGACCAGATGGATTCACTTCTGAACTCTAGCAGACATATGGAGGAGAAATTGCACCGATTCTCCTTAAAGTTTTCCAAAAAATAGAAGAGGAGGGAATACTTCCAAACTCATTCTATGAAGCCAGCATCATCTAATACCAAAACCGGGCAAAGACCTCACCAAAAAAGAAAATTACAGACCAATATCCCTGATGAACGTGGATGCAAAAATACTCAACAAAATATTAGCAAACCGAATTCAAAAATACATCAAGAAGATCATACACCATGATCAAGTGAGATTCATCCCAGGGATTCAAGGATGGTACAACATTCGAAAATCCATCAACATCATCCACCACATCAACAAAAAGAAGAACAAAAACAACATGATCATCTCAATAGATGCTGAAAAAGCACTTGACAAAATTCAGCCTTCTTTCATGATTAAAACTCTCAACAAAATGGGTATAGAGGGCAAGTACCTCAACATCATAAAGGCTATATATGACAAACCCACAGCTAACATCATACTTAATGGCGAGAAGCTGAAAGCTTTTCATCTAAAGATCGGGAAAAAGACAGGGATGCCCACTCTCCCACTGTTATTCAACTGGAGGTCCTAGCCACGGCAATCAGACAAAGCAAAGAAATACAATGCATCCAGATTGCTAAAGAAGAAGTCAAATTGTCACTAGTTGCAGATGACATGATATTGTACATAAAAAACCCTAAAGGCTCCACTCTAAAACTACCAGGACTAATATCTGAATTCAGCAAAGTTGCAGGATACAAAATTAACATACAGAAATCTGTTGCTCTCCTATACACTAACGATGAACTAACACTAAGACAAACGAGAAAAACAATTCCATTCACAACTGCATCAAAAAGAATAAAATGCCTAGGAATAAACCTAACGATGGAAGCGAAAGACCTGTACTCTGAAAACTACAAGACATTCCTAAGAGAAATTGAAGAGGACACTAACAAATAGAAATGCATCCCATGCTCTTGGCTAGGAAGAATAAATATTGTCAAAATGGCTATACTACCTAAAGCAATCTACAGATTCAACGCAATTCCTATCAAAATACCAACAGCTTTCTTCAATGAAATGGAACAAATAATTCTAAAATTCATATGGAACCACAAAAGACCCCGAATAGCCAAAGCAATCCGGAGAAGGAGGAATAAAACAGGGGGAATTACACTCCCTGACTTCAAGCTCTACTACAAAGCCACAGTAATCAAGACAATTTGGTATTGGCACAAAAACAGACCCACAGACCAGTGGAACAGAATAGAAAATCCAAACATTAACCCAAACATATACAGTCAATTAATATTTGATAAAAGTGCCTTGGATATACAATGGGGAGATGACAGCCTCTTCAGCAGCTGGTGTTGGAAAAACCGGACAGCTACATGTAAGAGAATGAAACTGGACTACTGTCTAGCCCCATACACAAAGGTAAACTCAAGGTGGATCAAAAACTTGAATGTAAGTCATGAAACCATAAAACTCTTAGAAAAAAACATAGGCAAAAATCTCTTGGACATAAACATGAGCAACTTCTTCATGAACATATCTCCCCGGGCAAGGGAAACAAAAGCAAAAATGAACAAGTGGGACTATATCAAGCTGAAAAGCTTCTGTACAGCAAAGGACACCATCAGTAGAACAAAAAGACATCCTACAGTATGGGAGAATATATTCATAAAAAACGTATCTGATAAAGGGTTGACATCCAAAATATATAAAGAACTCATGCACCTTAACAAACAGAAAGCAAATAATCCAATTAAGAAATGGGCAGAGGACATGAATAGACACTTCTCCAAAGAAGAAATTCAGATGGCCAACAGGCACATGAAGAGATGCTCCACATCGCTAATCATCAGAGAAATGCAGATTAAAACCACAATGAGATATCACCTCACACCAGTGAGGATGGCCAACATCCAAAACACAAACAACAACAAATGTTGGCGAGGATGTGGAGAAAAGGGAACCCTCCTACACTGCTGGTGGGACTGCAAATTAGTTCAACCATTGTGGAAAGCAGTATGGAGGTTCCTCAAAAAACTCAAAATAGAAATAACATTTGACCCAGGAATTCCACTCTTAGGAATTTACCCTAAGAATGCAGCAGCCCAATTTGAAAAGGACAGATGCACCCCTATGTTTATTGCAGCACTATTTACAATAGCCAAGAAATGGAAGAAACCTAAGTGTCCATCAGTAGATGAATGGATAAAGAAGATCTGGTACATATACACAATGGAATATTATTCAGCCATAAGAAGAAAACAAATCCTACCATTTGCATCAACATGGATGGAGCTAGAGGGTATTATGCTCAGTGAAATAAGCCAAGCCGAAAAAGACAAGTATCAAATGATTTCACTCATATGTGGAGTATAAGAACAAAGAAAAAAACTGAAGGAACAAAACAGCAGCAGACTCACAGAACCCAAGAACGGACTAATAGTTACCAAAGGGAAAGGGACTGGGGAAAATGGGCGGGAAGGGAGGGATAAGAGGGAAAAAGGGGCATTACGATTAGCAGATGTAATGTTGGGGGGGCACAGGCAGGGCAGTACAACTCAGAGAAGACAAGTAGTGATTCTATAGCATCTCACTACGCTGATGGACAGTGACTGTAATGGGGTTGGTGGGGGGGACCTGATGAAGGGGTAGTTTAATAATCGTAATATTGCACATGTAATTGTAAATTAATGATAATAAAATAAATTATATTAAAAAAATAAAAAAATAAAAATGTTACATAAGTATCAAAAAAAAAAAAGATGAAATGGACAGAGGACATGAATAGACACTTCTCCAAAGAAGAAACTCAGATGGCCAACAGGCACATGAAATGGTGCTCCACATCAGTAATCATCAGAGTAATGCAGATTAAAACCACAATGAGATACCACCTCACACCAGTGAGGATAGCCAACATCCAAAACACAAACACAACAAATGTTGGCAAGGATGTGGAGAAAAGGGAACCCTCCTACACTGCTGGTGGGAATGTAAAATAGTTCAACCATTGTGGAAAGCAGTATGGAGGTTCCTCAAAAAACTAAGAATAGTAATACCATTTGACCCAGGAATCCCACTCCTAGGAATTTACCCTACAAACGCAGCAGCCCAGTTTGAAAAAGACATATGCACCCCTATGTTTATCGCAGCAGTATTTACAATTGCCAAGATATGGAAGCAACCTAAGTGTCCATCAGTAGATGAATGGATAAAGAAGATGTGGTACATATACACAATGGAATATTATTCAGCCATAAGAAGAAAACAAATCCTACCATTTGCAACAACATGGATGGAGCTAGAGGGTATTATGCTCAGTGAAATAAGCCAAGCCGAAAAAGACAAGTATCAAATGATTTCACTCATATGTGGAGTATAAGAACAAAGAAAAAAACTGAAGGAACAAAACAGCAGCCGACTCACAGAACCCAAGAACGGACTAATAGTTACCAAAGAGAAAGGGACTGGGGAGGATGGGTGGGAAGGGAGGGACAAGGGGGAAAAAGTGGCATTACGATTAGCAAATGTTATGTTGGGGGGGCACGGGGAGGGATGTACAACTCAGAGAAGACAAGTAGTGACTCTATAGTATGTCACTACGCTGATGGACAGTGACTGTAATGGGGTAATTATTAAAATTACCATCTTTAGGATTTTATGCTACCATTCCTGAATACAGATTGACCAATGGCTCAGAAATAATTAGCCCAGGACTTAAATGATTTCTGTGTAAAAAGTAAGAGTGACTATTCATACAGGGACAATTATAAGCTGGTGATAATTCACCTACTTTATATTACAGTAAGAGTTAACTCCAAATTCCTAAGTCACAAAAAAAAACCTTTTGTTCTTACTACAAGAAAGCAAAACAGTCTTACAGGAGAAAACAAAATGCTGGAAACAAGCAACAGTAAGAATGTACTGATTATTTCATCATTTTGTAAAACTTGACTTTAAATACTAGACATTCTTTTACTAGAAAATTTAATGTTTTTTTATTTCTAATTTTTTTATTTTGCTATTATTAATATACAATTACATGAGCAACATTATGGTTACTAGACTCCCCCTATTATCAAGTCCCCACCACATATCCCATTACAGTCACTGTCCATCAGCATAGTAAGATGCTATAGAATCACTACTTCTCTTCTCTGTGTTAAAGTTTTTACAAGGAGAAATGGACTTCTCTCCAAAAAATTTTTGTTTTGAGGCTAACTCAGGCACTATTATTTAACCAACATTTTGTATGCAGTATCTTAGTATTCAGATTATAGACCAAATAACCTAAAGTCTGGAGCCAAGTAGCAAATGCAAAGCTGAACAGTCTAACAGTATGTATAGGCTGTTTACATTATGAGGTAGGTAAGAACTACTCAAAAGAACAACTCTCGTAATATGGCTTTAATTAACTTAATTGCATTCTCATAAAGAAAATGTATTTAGATTTTCATTGTTCAGGAACAGTGAAGTACTTTATTAATTTGGTAGGCAGAAGATTTACTCTTTGTACTTTAATCAGTATGGTGAATCTTTTCCTACTGACCAATTCCCCATTCCCCCCGCACATGCCCTCCCCCACCAGTGAAGTTAGCAAAACTAGAAGGAGCCCAGAGTCTTTTTGATGCAACAGCTTTGTAAATACTTATCTCAAATATTAGAAACTTTTCTATAACCATATACTATTTCAATTTTGAGTTTCATTTTATCTTCATGGACCTTTTTTTACTGAATAGTTTACCCATTTTACTATACAGTAAGTGACCTGAGATAAAGCAGTAAGACTTCCAACTAAAGAAATTTTTAATTAAAGAGCTTTCTAGGTACTAATATAGGCAGGAAGCTCTTTTTGGGTCTAGGAAGCAACCAGAGTACAGGCTGGTATAAAAGGGTATGATTGGATGGAGGTGAATACAATTTGCAAATACCAGTAGGCCAAAACTCTGGGCATGGTTAATTGAGACAGTAGTCCAGGTGTGGAGAGTGTAAGGAAAACAGATCAAATGGTTGTCAAGACTGAACAGGTATATCTGGTCTTTATCTACAGTTCCTTAAAACACTGCAGAACTTTAAAGGTGAACTGGTGTCTTGTAATGTTAATGAGAGACTTTTGGACCCCACCCAATGGCCAATAATTTAGTCAGTCACGACTATCCAATGAAGCCCTCACAAAAACCCCTGAGAAGAGCATATAGCTTTCCTGGATCCTGCTTCTCTGTGGGAGAGAGTCTCCCCCACGTGGGGAACCAGAACACTCTCATGTGCCACTAAGGCAGGCGCCAACCTCCAAGATGACCCAAACTCCTTTATTTGGGACCTTGCCCAATGTATCTCTTCATCTGGCTGTTAACTTGTATACTTTATTAAACTGGTAAAACGTGTTTTCCTGAGTTCTGTGAGCAGCTCTAGCAAATTAATCAAACCTAAGGAGGTCGTTGGAACCTCCAATCTGTACAGGCAGGTCAGACTGCCTGAGGGCTGCGACCGTTCTCAAGGGTGGAAGGCAGTCTTGTAGGACAGAGCCCTTAACCTGAGGAACCTGGGGCTGTCTCCAGCCGGCCAGTGTCGGAACTGAGTTCTTGGACACTCTGCTGGTGTTCAAGAATTGCTTGGTGTTGCGTGTGCTGGACGACATATGTACACATACACACACTGGAATCAGGTTGGGAACCCTAAAGGACTTGTACTATTACTGCTGTGTATACTATTGTAGTATATGAAAAAATACAGTATCAGAGGAGGAAAGTTTTAAGGTGTTGCAAAACTAAAAGTACCTATGAAGCTAAGAAAAGGATAACATCTTTGCCCAGAAAAAGAACCTAAGGAAATCTTGCAGACTCCTCAACAATCTCCCCAAATCTGGTGTTTCTGGACTTTCAGAGAAAATCTTGACTAATATTACATATCCTATACCACAGGTACCCAATCTTCTCTCTTGACCTAGGAGCAGATGTGGTACAGCTTTGCCAAGTATTTCACATATGAAAAGATGGTAGGACACACAAGACATCCTATTTTTGCTGAGATAAACTATGAGTTCTCCAAATGTCATCTACTTTCTTTGCTTTTACAGAATTTTAATAACATTTCTAACTAGAAAAGGTTTAAAATTATTATTTTTTTAAATATTGGAAGATGACTGCATAAACTTTTAACACTGTTTAAATCAGCAAAACACCAAAACGTCATTATAATTAAGTTCTTCTCAAGGTTATTGCCGAGGACTGACTGACAGCTGGAATCTACAATTCAGGTTCTGAAACATGAGCACGGCCCTCTCGGACTTGCCTTTCATCGAGAGAGAGAGAGTGTGTGTATATGTGTGTGTGAAAGAGAGAGAGAAAGAGTGTGTGTTTATGTTGAGAGACGTATCGTATCTCCTTTGTTTTATTTTTTGATATAAGAAATACACTATTTACAATAGCCAAGAAATGGAAGCAACCTAAGTGTCCATCAGTAGATGCATGGATAAAGAAGAGGTGGTACATATACACAATGGAATATTATTCAGCCATAAAAAGAAAACAAATCCTACCATTTGCAACAACATGGATGGAGCTAGAGGGTATTATGCTCAGTGAAATAAGGCAGGCGGAAAAAGACAAATATCAAATGATTTCACTCATATGTGGAGTATAAGAACAAAGAAAAAAACCAAAGGAACAAAATAGCAGCAGACTCACAGAACTCAAGAATAGACTAATAGTTATCAAAGGGAAAGGGGCTGGGGAGGGTGGATGGGAAGGGAGGGATAAAGGGAATAAGGGGCATTAAGTTGAGCACACATAACGTAGGGGGGCACACGGGGAAGGCAGTGTAGCACAGAAAAGACAAATAGTGACTCTATAGCATCTTACTACACTGATGGACATGAACTGTAATGGGGTATGTGGTGGGGACTTGATAATGGGGGGAATGTAGTAACCACAATGTTGCTCATCATGTGATTATATATTAATGATACCAAAATAAACAAAAATAAAATATAAACTAATTAATTAATTAATTCCATTAAAGATCCCTGGCTCCATCTATATACAGTATGCTGAAATCCTGAAGAGGATTCAGTGACAGTCTCACAAGCAGAACAAGTCAAAAGGGAGTTTTCGTGGAACTACTGAAAATAAAATGCCTGCCTCTCTGAGAGGCCCAGAAGCTGATGATGTGTAAGCAGTCCTGGAAAGAAGTCATCACATTTGTTTTCTCAGAGATAGGTGTGTGAAATGAAACAAACCAAAAAATAGTTTTATGGCTGTTAGTTGGTAGTAGCTGCTGCTACAACAACTCCAAAGATTCAAGAGTCAGGGGAAAAAACAAAAAGAAGTGTATTAAAAAAAAAACTATAAGAAGATAACTGACTCATGTTTTCCTAACAATGGGGCTAGATCACTGATGTAAAAATATGATAAATGTTTATTATAGCTTGGTAAATATTAACATGCTCAGTTTTGCAATTCAAAGCATTCTGAATTATTCAATGCTTAGAATAACTCCAGCTTGATTTTATAGTGACAATCTCAGCTGACAATAATCCAAGACATAATTCACTGTACAGATTGTAAGCATCAGTATTGACTTTAATGCAAAATAAAACACACTATGTAGAAACATGTTACAAGGCACATACAGTTGTAAAATCACCTACGGGGCAAAAGTTTCATTCCTTATGGTACAACTACATTTATTTATTTATCTCTTCTTTTGCCTTTGTCAACTACAAGATACAGTATGAATGGGGACAAAAGTGTCAAACTGTTAAGCATCCATTCACCATTACACCAATTTTATTGACTTTCTGCCACGTCTCTGAAACATTTGTTATGTTCAGGAAAGATGTATTTATTTTGAGACTACTAACCCCAAGACTCAAAAATCACAGCAACTGTAAATTACCAAAATATCTTATCTTCCCATAGTACTTAAATACTTTTAACTCAAAGCTTGTGTAGTCCAGAGCAACAAAATAAACTTTTTTTTTTGGTCTTGAAGATTTTCACTCCTCCTCTGTTTACTGACATCACCATCAGCCAGTTCCACATACGCCTCCCAACATTTTCTCTGGGTCTAAGGGGCGGAGGTGGGCTGTACCTGCAGAGGGATGCCCCTTGGGGACCACGTGCCAGGTATCCATGAAAGGGTCATCCTAGTACTGAGCCCATTTCTCAGAAAATAGTGGGGAGGCTCACTGGGTTCAGAGCTCACCTGGAGACCCATGGGCCTTGGTGCCTGGTACCCAGGGTGTGCAGATCAGGCTAGCCCTCCCTCGGCCCAGGGGGGCTGCGGTAGGGAGGTACTAGCCCTCTCTGAGTGTCTTTCCTCTCTCCTCCCCTTAGGCTGACTCTGGGGTACTGCTCTCCTTCAGGGAGTACTCCAGACAGTGGGTGTTAACTAGGGTCACCAGATGGGGCTACAGCTGAGGGAGGCCCCAATTCCTAGGCGTCTATACCTAGCTGGCTGCCATGAGAGGCTGGACTGGGCAGGACATCCAGGAGTACTTGCTACGTGGCTGCCCAAGCCTGGGCCGAGGGACATGAAGGCAGCAAGAACCAACCGCCACCTGCCTGAGGAAGGGAGTCTTGGTGGAGGCAGGAAGCAGGAGGCAGGAGGCAGGAAACCCACCCGGTTTGGTTTCACTGTGTATTTTGTTTCAATAAACACAGCCCCTAGTTCTTAGCCTGCTGGCTCAGCAGCACCTCCATGTCACAGCAAGGGCCACTTGCCCACCCTCGCCCAGAAGTGGGAAAGGACGGCAGAGGAAAAGCAAGACCCCGGCAGGAGGGACTCAGCCTCAGCTTCAAGATGCCCTAGGTGAACATCACACTCCCTGTCACCCAGAGGAGGGGCAGGAGTGCAGAAAAATGCTCTCCACCTCACCCTCAGCAATACATTAGTCTGGTACCTCAGGACTTCACAGCTCAGGAAAGTCTGAGCCTGCCCCAGGTCCAACCAGCTCTTTGCCAGGGCAAGAGGCCAACCAGCACAACCTGGACAGATGCAGCCAGGCTGTACTTCAAGAAGGGCCAGGGCCCCCAAAACCCAAACTAGGTGCACTGGCAGGTGGCACATGGACAGAGTCCCAGTGTTCTCATACCAGGAGAAACCTCATAAACCAAGGGCGCATCCCCTCCAACTCTCACCCAAAGCCACCCTCCATGACTTCACAGTCAGCTCACCCTGCCCATATGATCACAAGCCCTGTCATGCCAAACCACATTCTTAAATACGGGAAAACAAAGTCACTTGTTAAAAGTTAAGAAAAATTTGTCTTTTTCCTACATTATCAATGTGTAAATGTAATAGAAAATAACAGGATAAATCACTAAAAAACAAAATAATTAGGTGAATTTTTTTTACATTTCACCTGTAAACTTAGCCTGAAGAATATCAAATTATAATTGCTGTGCTACATGTACAGAAGGTAGCTTAGTGGCTCACTGTAAAAAAAAAAAAACTGAACCCTAGAACAAATGTAAATTACTGGATTAAGCTTAACCTTCAAAATAAGGTTGATATAAGAATTTTAATTTTACATTTCCACTAGGCATATCACAACTCATGAGTATAGGGTGGGTAATCTGTCATCCAGGCACAGTAATAACCATCAATAAACATTTAAGTAATTATTTTTTTCATACAAAGCCTTAATTTTCATAACTAGCACTCAACTTCCAACAGTCACAAACACATCTGACCATTAACTCAAAAGCCCTAAACATAATTAAAGATTTTGCTTCATCTTTTTATAAACAGAAGAAAAAGCATGTTTTTTTCTGTGTGTGTGTGTGTGTACACTAGGATGAACATTACCGATTCACTTTAATGACTCTTAAATTTCTCGCTTCTAAAATGTGACTTCAGAAGAATCAATATTGTCAAAATGGCTATACTACCTAAAGCAATCTACAGATTCAATGCAATCCCTAGCAAACTACCAACAGCTTTCTTCAATGAACTGGAACAAATAATTCTAAAATTCATATGGAACCACAAAAGACCCCGAATAGCCAAAGCAATCCTGAGAAGGAGGAATAAAACAGGGGGAATTACACTCCCTGACTTCAAGCTCTACTACAAAGCCACAGTAATCAAGACAATTTGGTATTGGCACAAAAACAGACCCACAGACCAGTGGAACACAATAGAAAATCCAAACATTAACCCAAACATATACAGTCAATTAGTATTTGATAAAAGTGCCTTAGATATACAATGGGGAGATGACAGCCTCTTCAGCAGCTGGTGTTGGAAAAACTGGACAGCTACATGTAAGAGAATGAAACTGGACTACTGTCTAGCCCCATACACAAAGGTAAACTCAAGGTGGATCAAAGATTTGAATGTAAGTCATGAAACCATAAAACTCTTAGAAAAAAACATAGGCAAAAATCTCATGGACATAAACATGAGCAACTTCTTCATGAACATATCTCCCCGGGCAAGGGAAACAAAAGCAAAAAGGAACAAGTGGGACTATATCAAGCTGAAAAGCTTCTGTACAGCAAAGGACACCATCAGTAGAACAAAAGACATCCTACAGTATGGGAGAATATATTCATAAAAAACGTATCTGATAAAGGGTTGACATCCAAAATATATAAAGAACTCATGCACCTTAACAAACAGAAAGCCAATAATCCAATTAAGAAATGGGCAGAGGACATGAATAGACACTTCTCTAAAGAAGAAATTCAGATGGCCAACAGGCACTTGAAAAGATGCTCCACATCGCTAATCATCAGAGAAATGCAGATTAAAACCACAATGAGATATCACCTCACACCAGTGAGGATGGCCAACATCAAAACACAAACAACAACAAATGTTGGCGAGGATGTGGAGAAAAGGAAACCCTCCTACACTGCTGGTGGGAATGCAAATTAGTTCAAGCATTGTGGAAAGCAGTATGGAGGTTCCTCAAAAAACTCAAAATAGAAATACCATTTGACCCAGGAATTCCACTCCTAGGAATTTACCCTAAGAATGCAGCAGCCCAATTTGAAAAGGACAGATGCACCCCTATGTTTATTGCAGCACTATTTCAATAGCCAAGAAATGGATGCAACCTAAGTGTCCATCAGTAGATGAATGGATAAAGAAGATGTGGTGCATATACACAATGGAATATTATTCAGCCATAAGAAGAAAACAAATCCTACCATTTGCAACAACATGGATGGAGCTAGAGGTTATTATGCTCAGTGAAATAAGCCAAGCCAAAAAAGACAAGTATCAAATGATTTCACTCATATGTGGAGTATAAGAACAAAGAAAAAATACTGAAGGAACAAAACAGCAGCAGACTCACAGAACCCAAAAACGGACTCATAGTTACCAAAGGGAAAGGGACTGGGGAAAATGGGCGGGAAGGGAGGGATAAGAGGGAAAAAGGGGCATTACGATTAGCAGATGTAATGTTGGGGGGGCACGGGGAGGGCAGTACAACTCAGAGAAGACAAGTAGTGATTCTATGGCATCTCACTGCGCTGATGGACAGTGACTGTAATGGGGTTGGTGGGGGGGACCTGATGAAGGGGTAGTTTAATAATCGTAATATTGCACATGTAATTGTAAATTAATGATAATAAAATAAATTATATTAAAAAATAA